>CM046046.1:51862129-51970918 GCA_025215565.1 Flaveria ramosissima
ATCACATAGATCATCATACAACCAAGTATCATACAAGTCATGCGAATCTAAACATTAACATGTCCACTAATTACCACATAATTAACATGTCTCACAAGGATCAAATCACGCACCACATGCCATGTGAAGCCACTCACGACTTCACACCCTAAACCCTGCCAATCCTACTAAGTAGGGGCCTCAGATTCGCACGCGTGTATGATGATCACATTCACATTCACTAACCATTTCATACATTCAACATACATCACAACAATCAATTTCCAATCCCAAGCATGATATCTTACTACTAATCAACATTATACATGCTCATCAAAGTACTAACACCACTCATGATTAACCAAACATCTCATACAACAATATTAACATGTTCCAACCACATTAGAATTCATCTATGAACTTACTAACATGCTCCTAGCATCTCAAACATGATCAAACCATCATCTTTCACATGTTGCAAAAATAAAGTTTCCCTTTTGGGAAAGCACATCCCAAAACCTATCAAACATCCTATACATTCATGAATTCATTAATAATATACCAATTCAAGCTCATATCAACATCTAAGCATGATCAACAACATCCAAACATCATAATCCATCAATTCATATCCTAAAAAGTTACTATCTTTAGTAAGGTATGAACTATAGCATGTGTTCTTGAATTCTCAATGCTCACAACAACAATCTAACATCTAATCATCACCATGAACACATCCATAACATCAATTCATCACCAATTCAACATTACATGCAAAATAAAGTTACTATTCTTAGTAACCTATGAACATCAACATCAATTCACCAATTTCTTGCAAAATCAATGTAATCTAACATCCATACAATCTATTAAACATCAAACATTCATCAAACAATCATCCATCATGCATAATCAAGCTATTTTCGAACTAGGGTTTGTACATCACCAAAGTTCATGATCAATCCACTAAAACTACACAATTCATGCATAATCAACGTTAACTAACATGTATACAATCTAAGTAACATGTTAACATCATCAATTGATCAAAACTCAACACCAAGAACATCAATTTCGCAACTAAGGTTTCGGCCACATCAAATTTCATGCAAACAAAACACCAACTAACCTTTAACTCGTGAAAAGTAACAAAATTGAGACTTCTAATGTGTTGTATGCCTTCAAATCGACCAAAATCCAATGCTTGATGCTTGTTCTAAGTTGAAATCGCAAGGGAGAGGGTGTGGGGATAGAAGTCGCGGCCGAAGGGTGGGGATTAGGGTTTGGGATTTGTTTTATTTAATTTAATTTACACATTTACCCTTTAACCCTTGTAATTTGTATTTTATAAAAACCAAGCTTTAAACTCTTTGTAAAGTGCTTTTAACTTAATAATATAAAGATATAAACTAATGGAAATCATTATATATCTTATCTTTATAAAACACAAGACATACGAATAAATACACACGTTTCCACGTTACGCGATTAATTCCCAATTAACATATAAAAACATGCAAGCACATAAACATAATACAATAATCACATAATCAATTAGATTATCAATAATGTAACATTATTAATTATTATTAGGTTACCAACGTTAAACGACAACTAGTGTGTGTGTTCACGACACGTGTATGCAAGACTTAACGAAACTAACGGAGTTTGGTAACGGAAATTTACCGGATGTCACATTATCCCCATGTTGAAAGAATTTTCGTCCCGAAAATTGCGTTACATGGTGAGAGTGTTCCATCACTGGTCTACTGCATTGGCACACAGAAATCGAAATCGAGTGAGTTTTGGATGAGTTGTCACATCATCCCCATGTTGAAAAAATTTCGTCCCGAAATTTAAATCAATACCTTCGTCTGCTGGCATGTCTTCTCGAATAGATGAGGGTACTTAAGCTTCATTTGATCTTCTCGCTCCCATGTGAATTCCGGTCCACGTCGCGAATTCCAACGGATTTTGACAATAGGTATCTTGCTTTGCTTAAGTGTTTTCACCTCACGGTCCATCACCTCAACTGGTTCTTCAATAAAACGTAGTTGCTCATCCACTTGAACCTCTTCTAGTGGTACGACCATCGTTTCATCAGTTATGCATTTCTTTAAGTTTGATACATGAAATACATCATGGATTCCACTTAGCGAATCAGGTAGGGCTAGACGATAGGCCACTGGACCTATTCTTTCCACTATTTCAAATGGTCCAACGTACCTCGGGTTTAGCTTCCCTCGCTTGCCAAACCGAACTACGCCTTTCCATGGTGAAACTTTCAACAAAACCTTGTCACCAACCTGAAACTCTAAAGGTTTCCGTCTCTTATCAGCATAACTCTTTTGTCGGTCCCGCGCTGCTGCCATACGGTTTCGTATCTGTACGATCTTCTCGGTTGTCTCATGAATTAACTCGGGACCTGTTAGCTGACTATCCCCAATTTCTGCCCAGCAAACCGGTGATCTACATTTTCTCCCATACAATGCTTTGAAAGGTGCTGCTTGTATGCTAGTATGATAACTGTTGTTATAAGAAAATTCCACCAATGGCAGGTGAATTTCCCAGTTATTCCCGAAATCAATTACACAAGCACGTAGCATATCTTCCAACGTCTGTATGGTACGCTCACTCTGGCCATCCGTTTGCGGGTGATAAGCAGTACTCATATCAATCGTGTACCCAAAGATTTCTGCAATGATTGCCAGAAGTGTGACGTGAAACGAGCGTCGCGGTCAGAGATAATTGAGATCGGTACACCGTGTCTGGAAACGATCTCCTTGAGGTACAGGCGGGTTAATTTTTCCATCTTGTCAGTTTCCTTTATTGCAAGAAAATGAGCAGATTTTGTCAGTCGATCCACAATCACCCATATCGTATCACAACCAGTACTAGTCCTGGGCAGCTTGGTAATAAAATCCATGGAGATTTGTTCCCATTTCCACATCGGTATCTCGGGTTGCTGCAATAGTCCGGATGGTTTTTGATATTCCACCTTTACCTTCGAGCAGGTCAAGCACTTGCTCACATATGTAGCCACATCCGCTTTCATGTTAGGCCACCAATAGTGCGCCTTCAGATCATGATACATTTTATCGGATCCAGGATGTATAGAATACTTAGATTTGTGTGCCTCACTCATAACCAGGTCTCTCAGATTTCCATAGGCAGGCACCCAAAGTCTATCCATGAAATACCGAATTCCATCCTCCTTCATCACCAGCTGTTTATCCATTCCTCTCAACGACTCAGAACCAATATTTTCTGCTTTTAAAGCTTCTATCTGTGCCTCCTTAACTTGTTCAGGCAAGTTGCGTACTGATAGTAAGCTGTAAAGCTCGCACCCGTCTGGGTTTAGCTGTTTCCTTCCGGCTTAAGGCATCAGCAACCACATTCGCCTTTCCCGGATGGTATTTAATAGCGCAATCATAGTCGTTTAGCAGTTCCACCCAACGTCGTTGCCTCATATTCAATTCCTTTTGCTCAAAGATATGTTGAAGACTCTTGTGATCGGTGTAGATAGTGCACTTGGTACCGTACAAGTAATGTCTCCAAATCTTTAAGGCAAAGACTACTGCACCCAACTCTAAGTCATGAGTAGTATAGTTCTTCTCATAAACTTTTAATTGTCTCGAGGCGTAGGCTATCACCTTGTCTCGCTGCATTAAGACACAACCCAAGCCTTGAATGGATGCATCACAATACACCACGAAGTCATCTGTCCCCTCTGGCAGTGCTAGTATCGGCGCGGTACAGAGTTTCTGCTTCAATGATTGAAAAGCCGATTCTTGGCTTTCACCCCATTTGTATGTAGTTCCTTTGTGAGTCAAAGCTGTGAGAGGTTGTGCGATCTTAGAGAATCCCTCTATAAATCGTCGATAGTAACCTGCTAATCCCAAGAATTGTCTTATTTCACTCGGCGTTTTAGGTGTGGTCCAATTCTTGATCGCCTCAATTTTGGCAGGATCAACATGTATCCCTTTCTCATTAACAATATGACCTAGGAATTGTACTTCTCGTATCCAAAAGTCACACTTAGAGAATTTGGCGTACAGCTGTTCCTTTTTCAGTAGCTTTAAGATCATTCGCAAATGCTCCTCATGGTCTTCCTTCGTCCTGGAATATATCAGTATATCATCGATAAACACAATGACAAACTGATCGAGGTAGGGTTTGCACACACGGTTCATGAGGTCCATGAACACAGCAGGTGCATTTGTCAACCCAAAAGGCATGACCAAGAACTCATAATGACCGTAGCGTGTACGAAACGCGGTTTTGGAAATGTCTTCTTCGCGGACTCTGAGTTGATGATAGCCAGATCTCAAATCAATCTTCGAATAGTAACTTGATCCCTGAAGTTGGTCAAACAAGTCATCGATACGGGGTAGAGGGTATCGGTTCTTGATTGTTACTTTATTTAGCTCCCTATAGTCAATACACATCCGAAACGTGCCATCCTTCTTCTTAACAAACAGAACAGGGGCTCCCTAGGGTGATGTACTAGGGCGAATAAAGCCCTTATCTAATAGCTCCTGGAGTTGTGACGACAACTCCTGTAGTTCGTTCGGTGCTAATCGATAAGGTGCTTAGAAATCGGGGCTGCGCCGGGAGTTAGCTCAATTTGGAATTTCACTTGACGATGAGGTGGTAATCCAGGAAGATCCTCTGGAAACACCTTTGGAAAGTCACGCACTATGGGAATATCCTCCATTCTCCTTTCCTTCGCTTGCTTATCAGTTACAAGTGCTAGAATAGCCACACGACCCTTTCGTAGTAACTTTTGGGCTTTCATGAACGAGATGATGCCTATAACAGCACCACTTCTATCACCTCGGACTGTCAGAATTTTGTCATCAACAGGAATTCGTATGATCTTCTCATGACATATAACTTCCGCTTGCTTGCTAGAAAGCCAATCCATGCTTATCACAACATCAAAACTCCCCAGCGTAACAGGCATAAGATCTATAGCGAAAGTATGACCAGCAAGCTCTATCTTACAGTCTTTAAGGATATGCGTTGCATGAATCTGTTTACCGTCAGCCAATTCTACGGTGTATTTAGATTCTAGGGCGGAGGGTATATCACTTAAAACACTACAGAATTTTAAGGACACGAAACTCCTATCAGCTCCAGTATCGAATAGTACAGTAGCAAAGCAACCATTAACAGAGAATCTACCAGTAACAGTTATAGGATCATTTAGAGCCTCACCTGAGCCAATGACGAAGGCTCTCCCTTTTGCTCCATCCTTATTACCGCCATTACCATTGCCATTCCCACCGTTGTTGTTACCATTGTTGTTGTTGTTATTGTTGTTGTTGTTGTGTCCATTTCCATTGTTGCCATTTCCATTTCTCCTTAGTTGTGGGCAATTTCGCTTGTAGTGCCCCTCTTTTCCACATTCAAAACAACCCTTAGGAGTTTCCTGAGGTTGTTGTGTCCTCCTAACCAGCTCACCACGGCAATCCTTCGCGGCGTGTCCAATTTTACCACAACGCTGGCATTTGAAGCTATCACATCGTCCTACATGATGATAGTTGCACCGGTTGCAATTCGGGTCTCTACCACTATAACCATTGGGTCCTTGATTAGTTGCAGTCGTTTGGTGGAAATTACGATTGTTGTCGAACCTCCGTTGTTGTTGGACCGGTTGTTGTTGCTGCTGAGGTTGAGGTTGACCGCCAGAAGATGATGCTGCTTTGGTGTTGCTAGTACTATCCCACTTTCTTTTGTTATCGGGCACGCTTGCCACGGCGCCCCGCTTGGGTAGACGTCCTTGTTCCACGGCTTGGTCAGTTAGCTTATGGGCTAACTGAATGGCTTGCTGTATGGTGGTTGGGTTAGAAGCAGTTACCATACTCTGAATTTCGGGTACAAGTCCCCGTATGTAATGCTCGATCCTTTTATGCATCTCATTTACCATTCCCGGGCATAGTGTTGCTAGCTTGTGAGTTCTAGTGGTGTAAGCCTCGATTTCTGAGCCCTGCATTTTCAGTTGCCAGAACTCTATCTCCAACATCTGCACCTCATTGCGAGGACAGTACTCCTCGGTCATCATGGTTTTGAACTCAGCCCACGGCAGTCCATTAGCCAGTGCTTGTCCCAACATCTGGACTTGTGCATTCCACCAGGATAAGGCGGCACCCTCCAGGGTCCCGGTGGCATATTTCACCTGATCAGCAGGTGGACAGTTGCACTTGGAGAATACGGACTCCGTCTTCTCGAACCAGCGTACTAGTCCCACAGCACCTTCAGTACCGCTGTAGGTATGGGGCTTACAGTCCATGAAGGACTTATAAGTACATGCCGGTGGTCCTGCTTTAACACAACAATTATTGATCAGACAACCTATACGGTTATACAGGATATTCGGTTTAACTTTCAATCATTGTTTACCTGCTGGCTGTCCCGCTTGGGCAGCAGCCACCGCTGCCTGAATCAGGGCAGCTATTTCGGCAGGAGTCATGTTCACGGCACCAGCGCCATGATCTCCGGCGCCATGGTCTCCGGCGCCACCCCACGACCGCGCCCACGGCCACGTCCACGACCACGTCCACGTGCGTCCATTGTTCACTTTACATCCACAAATACAATAATGAGTAACATCAAACACATTTATCTCATTGAAGTACAGTAAACAATAAAGAAATAATAAATCATCACAACCACAACATTCATAACAAAAATAATAACCAAAGTAAATAAATTGCAAATGAGTCACAATGTATTCATCAATGTCAAAATTCAAGTTTGTCGTTCGAGTGGGGAAACAACCCTTCCCACATAGGTTTCAAAGAAAACACTACGTAGTCTAAGTCATGTAAGAAAATCAATCGACAATATCAGATCCATCACTCTCATCCTCCTCCTCCTCGGGTTCCTCCTCCTCAGGTTCCTCCTCCTCAGGGTCGACTGCAGGAGCAGGAGCTATAGCAATCTGGAGTGCTGCTAGCTGTGCCTCCAAAGTAGCAATCCTATCATCAGCCACTGCATCCCTCTGCTCGCGAGCAGCCACGCGTCCACTGAGTGCTACGATCCCATCTTCCATTTGGTAACACCCGTCTAGGGTCTTTCCATGGCGCCCCTCGAGTTCATCCACCTTATGCCTTAGGTTGTACACCTCGGTCTGTAGTGTACAAACGTCGCTAATGAGTGTCCTGACTCGATGTTGCTCTGTATCTAGTGCTGCCACCAATGCAGCAATCAACTGCTCGTTGGACTGCACCGTCCGGGGAAGTGAAGGCACTGCTTGATCAGAGTTACCTCTCGTTCTGGGTCTCGGCTCGGGCACGCGTTCCCTATACATGATGTGATTGACAAACCTAGGATAAAAACTCCAGTCCCTTGGGGGGTCACGCTTCATCAACGCGAAAGGTTGATCCCAGTCAAACTCCCCTAGAGGATACTCTAAACGAGGCCAGTCGAGTCCATCATCAGGTACAGGTGCGGGAGGTGGGGACTCGGATCGTGCAGGTGATGCAGGTCGTTTTCCAGAAGCTCTTGATGACGATGCCATGCTGCAGATAGTGTGACGTGTATGCCAATGAGTATACAGTAGATGAAAATAAAGAATAGGTAACTAACTAACTGTGTGCGGTTATAGTCTAGTGTGTATGCAACCTAGTTCTCTATAACCAATGGCTCTGATACCATTCTGTAACACCCGACCCCTCACACCAACAATATTGTCCGCTTTGCCCACAAGAAACTCACGGATTTGCTTTTGGTTGCCCGGGTGAAAACTTCTCAGGGAGGTCACCCATCCCTGGACTGCTCCCACCTGAGCACGCTTAACTGTGGAGTTCTCCTCTCATCCACAGCCAATACGCCCAAAACGCATTGTTGATGTTAGATACCAGACATTCCTTATGAACCAGGAATCTCTCCTGTTCACGGCCGATGTGGGATATGTGTAGGGTGTCACAAGCACCCCCTGTTTGGACTCATCGTCCTCGATGAGCCCGAGAAGTCACCATCCTTGGTGAGGTATGTCCCACATCCCGAACGGCACAGGAGTGGCTCTGATACCATTCTGTCACACCCTCAAAATCCACGTGCGGAGTTTTACCGCGAGGCGTGTGAACAAACCAGGATCACAGTCAATAGTTACTCAGAACGACTCTATATGCCATGATTAAAATAAAACAACCAAACTTCACCTTTAAATTGTGCAGAAGCGTTTTGAAAACAACTCAAATAAATAAAAGTATAACCATGGCAAAACATGTGCCAACCCAAAAGAGTAAACCATAACCATTAAAATACTAAATGTCTTGAAAACCGAGTCTTAGTATGCAAGTGAACCGTGGAGTGCTCCTAGAGGCAAGCAGCTAATGACCTGAGAATAGCATACTAAAATGTCAACACAATGGTTGGTGAGTTCAAGAGTTAATATTCAAACATAAACAGTTTAATAATCGAGATATACTAGTAGTGCATTGCAACAGATAGCTAGTCCATTAACAAATAAATATTAATGCATAGTGATTTCGCAATTGAAGCTGACTGTGTTACGTTGTTGCCTCCTGTCACGACTCAACAGGTCGTGACAATGTTCAATAGGACAAGTTGCACCCGGTTGACCTCGAGTCACACGGGTGGGGCTCGTCAGACCCAGTAGTACTACCCAAATTTCCCGCTATTCAATATTAACAATTCGAAAGTGTGAGGACTTTCCCATGATAAACAGCACTATATTAATATTATGCACAACTAAAAATATACATAAAGCGTTTGCAGTTTTACCAGTATGCTATCTCCCCCAAAAGAGATTATTAAAGAGTGGGGCATGAACTCACCTGATATGCGTATAGATACTTAGAGTTTGACTTGACTGACAGAGTGAACAGACAACCCTCAGAGGTTACCTAGAACAGAGAATATGTGAAACCCTAAGTACACTACAACCAAGACTCAGATTTCAGAAAATAATACATTTGACTCAGTTGGCCCGTTTGACCCGTTGGTGACTTTATGTGTTTTAACCCATTTAAACAACCATACACATATATCATACAAGTTTAACATTCAAATGGTTCATGAGTATGCTACATCATCCAGGTGTATCACATAGATCATCATACAACCAAGTATCATACAAGTCATGCGAATCTAAACATTAACATGTCCACTAATTACCACATAATTAACATGTCTCACAAGGATCAAATCACGCACCACATGCCATGTGAAGCCACTCACGACTTCACACCCTAAACCCTGCCAATCCTACTAAGTTAGGGCCTCAGATTCGCACACGTGTATGATGATCACATTCACATTCACTAACCATTTCATACATTCAACATACATCACAACAATCAATTTCCAATCCCAAGCATGATATCTTACTACTAATCAACATTATACATGCTCATCAAAGTACTAACACCACTCATGATTAACCAAACATCTCATACAACAATATTAACATGTTCCAACCACATTAGAATTCATCTATGAACTTACTAACATGCTCCTAGCATCTCAAACATGATCAAACCATCATCTTTCACATGTTGCAAAAATAAAGTTTCCCTTTTGGGAAAGCACATCCCAAAACCTATCAAACATCCTATACATTCATGAATTCATTAATAATATACCAATTCAAGCTCATATCAACATCTATGCATGATCAACAACATCCAAACATCATAATCCATCAATACATATCCTAAAAAGTTACTATCTTTAGTAAGGTATGAACTATAGCATGTGTTCTTGAATTCTCAATGCTCACAATAACAATCTAACATCTAATCATCACCATGAACACATCCATAACATCAATTCATCACCAATTCAACATTACATGCAAAATAAAGTTACTATTCTTAGTAACCTATGAACATCAACATCGATTCACCAATTTCTTGCAAAATCAATGTAATCTAACATCCATACAATCTATTAAACATCAAACATTCATCAAACAATCATCCATCATGCATAATCAAGCTATTTTCGAACTAGGGTTTGTACATCACCAAAGTTCATGATCAATCCACTAAAACTACACAATTCATGCATAATCAACGTTAACTAACATGTATACAATCTAACTAACATGTTAACATCATTAATTGATTAAAACTCAACACCAAGAACATCAATTTCACAACTAGGGTTTCGGCCACATCAAATTTCATGCAAACAAAACACCAACTAACCTTTAACTCGTGAAAAGTAACAAAATTGAGACTTCTAATGTGTTGTATGCCTTCAAATCGACCAAAATCCAATGCTTGATGCTTGTTCTAAGTTGAAATCGCAAGGGAGAGGGTGTGGGGATAGAAGTCGCGGCCGAAGGGTGGGGATTAGGGTTTGGGATTTGTTTTAATTAATTTAATTTACACATTTACCCTTTTAACCCTTGTAATTTGTATTTTATAAAAACCAAGCTTTAAACTCTTTGTAAAGTGCTTTTAACTTAATAATATAAAGGTATAAACTAATGGAAATCATTATATATCTTATCTTTATAAAAACACAAGACATACGAATAAATACACACGTTTCCACGTTACGCGATTAATTTCCAATTAACATATAAAAACATGCAAGCACATAAACATAATACAATAATCACATAATCAATTAGATTATCAATAATGTAACATTATTAATTATTATTAGGTCACCAACGTTAATTATTATTAGGTCACCAACGTTAAACGACAACTAGTGTGTGTGTTCACGACACGTGTATGCAAGACTTAACGAAACTAACGGAGTTTGGTAACGGAAATTTACCGGATGTCACAGGCCCTATCTCCACTCCCGTCACCCCCACCACCGTAATTCTATCACCACCACTAAATACGTTCCACCACTAAGATTTCATGCCAACACCACGACTCTTGCCCCACACCACCACCCACAACCCATCACCACCACTGTTCTAACCACCATTCTCGTCACCCACCCCCACCCCGCCCAACCACCACCACCAACAACATTCCTTTAAAATTTTAAGGTGTGTATGTTTAACATTTCTTGTTAATTTGCTAAAAAAATTATTGAATTGTTTATTAGTTTGTTTTGTTATAATGACAATATAAATTGTTTGATTTGATTATTAGTTTGTGTTGTTAGAATGATAATATAAGTTGTTTGAATTGTTTATTAGTTTGTGTTTTTAGAAAGATAATTATTATTTTTTTGATTTGACTATTAGTTTGTGTTGTTAGAATGATAATATAAGTTGTTTGAGTTGATTATTAGTTTATGTTGTTAGAAACATAATATAAGTTGTTTGAATTGTTTATTAGTTTGTGTTGTTAGAAAGATAATATAAGTTTTTTGAATTATTTATTAGTTTGTGTTGTTAGAAAGATAGTAATATTTTTTTGATTTGATTATTAGTTTGTATTGTTAGAATGATAATATAAGTTGTTTGAGTTGATTATTAGTTTGTGTTGTTAGAAAGATAATATAAGTTGTTTGAATTGTTTATTAGTTTGTGTTGTTGGAAAGATAATTATTATTTTTTTGATTTGACTATTAGTTTGTGTTGTTAGAATGATAATATAAGTTGTTTGATTTGATTATTAGTTTGCGTTGTTAGAAAGATAATATAAGTTGTTTGAAATGTTTATTGGTTTGTGTTGTTAGAAAGATAATATTAGTTTTTTTATTTGGTTATTAGTTTGTTTTGTTAGAATGATAATATAAGTTGTTTGAGTTGATTATTAGTTTGTGTTGTTAGAACAATAATAATATTATTTTGATTTAATTATTAGTTTGTGTTGTTAGAATGATAATATAAGTTGTTTGAGTTGATTATTAGTTTGTGTTGTTAGAATGATAATATAAGTTATTGATTTGATTACTTGTTTGTGTTGTTAGAATGATAATATGAAAGTTGTTTGATTTGATTATCTGTTTGTGTTGTTAAAAATATAAGATTATTGTAAAAAAATTTTGTTTGTTTGCAGATTATGTCATCAAGTGTAGCGGGAGCGCAAGGTGGTGACGGCGGAGGTCGGGACCCGTATTGACATGGTTATACACTTCCTTTAAGTTGCCAATCATGTAAGTTACTGTTAATTTTCAATATGCGTCTTTTCATCAAATATATATTTTAAATGTTGCAAACTTTTTAATTTCATACATCAATTTAACGTCAAGTAAGAAAAGCGTTCAAAAGAAAGAAACTTAAACCTGTTTGAGAAATGGACAACAAACAACAATAGACCACTACCCATTCAATTTGATCACACGGGCAAACAATATAAAGTTGTAGGAGAAAACAATCAACTATTTGTAAGGGCTTTATCAAATCACGTTTCCACGGTTCCTTTTCACTATCCCACATGGGATAAAGTTCCAGATGCTTTTAAGATATCACTATTCAATTTCCTTGAGACGATAAATTTATGTAGTGTTTTATTTGTATTTTGATTATCATATCCTTTATATATTTATTTAATTGCTTTCTTTTACAGCAATATTTTGACCTAGAGGCTCATCGTGCTTTAGATCACTGCAGGAAATTCAGCTAGGAATCCACATGGACTGCCAGCGAGCTTTTAGAGACAGAAGATATGACATGAAGAAACATTTTTGGATCAAGGAGGTTATGATGATATAGAGCGGGCTATGAGTCATCCCCCGAATGGCCAGAGTCAAGAGGCATGGGAGAAGGTAGTTTAGTTGTTCACAAGTGAAAAACATAAACGCCTTTCACAAAAAGGCTCAGACAATAGAGCTAAACAGCTCTATCCAAGTTTGCATGGGAGTCGTTCCTATGCCCAGAGGCGATATCTTCAAGTAAGAAAACATGTATTATCCAAATATGTATTATTAGTTTTTTCAAATATCATAAATATTATTTTTAATGTTTAAAGGAGCAACAAACCGGGACCCCGAGCCACATTGAGACATGGAGGAGGGCACATTACAGGGAAGGGTTTGGATGGGTCAATCCGAGGGCAGAAGAAGATTGGGTAAGTTTAAAACTTTTATTTCTATGATTTGTTAAATATGTTATTATCATGTTTTTGTATGTTGTTAGTAGTTTAATTGGATTTAATATGTTGTTAGTGTATTGTTTTTTAGTATGTAGTTTACATTAAATGGGTCAAAATCACTCAAACACACGCCACTAGATTTTTGATTTTGATATGTTGTTAGTATATTAGTTTGTGTTTTTAGTTAAATGGGTCAAAATCACCCGAACATACGTCAATTAATTTAAAATGAATATTATTAGTTGCATTGTTGGTTTAGATGTTGAAATTTGAGAATTCTTATCTAATATATACTTATAATTAAACAGATTAGTATTTTTCCATTTTACAGCAGCTATGCTGACGAAATTTCATAAAACTATTAATACTTTTTTTATTTTTTTCTTTAAAAATACAGGTAAAAATTGAAAATCAATATGCCCAAATGCAAATGGAGGCGGGCGAGTCGCCCGTAAACGAGATAGAATGTTTGGAGCTCGCCTTAGGACAAATGAGTGGTCATACGAGAGGTGTTGGGCGAAAAATAAAAAAATGTCTCTCGTTATGAACCATCAAGTGGGTTGTCATCAATTCGGGATGAAGAAATGGAAGCTCTAAGGCAACAAATGCGTGAAATGCATGAAAACATGGATGAATTTGAAAGAAGAAAATCCAATCCTGATACTGATGAAGATGATGAAAATGACGACAATTAGATAGTTAATTTGTTTGGTTTGTAAAAATTTAAAATATATTTACATTAGTAGGTATGTTTTTTTTGTATGTAACTTGAATCATATTGATATTCGTTTAGGTATCCGTAATATATAATAGCATTCGTTTGATTGTACAAATCTGCATTAAAACTTGTAATATTGGGAGGTTAACAGGAAAATATAAAAAAATAAAATTTACAATTTAAAACTGAAGGGTCTATGGCGACGAGAGGGTTGCCGTAACTTTTTTTTTAAAAAATAATTTATTTTTATATATAATATTAATATTTGTCTGCTAACCCTATGGTGACGACATGTCGTCGTCATAGACCTTTTAAAAAAATTATTTAAAAAATTTATATATAAAAATATATGGCGACAACTCTATGGCAACGACTTGTGGTCGGCATAGACTTCTGTGGCGACAAACAGACCTATGGCGACGAGCTTGTGGCTATTAAGGCTATGGGACGACATGTCGTCGCCATAGCCTATAGCGACGACAAATGAGGTTTATGGCGACAACTTTTGCCGTCGCCGTAGGATCAAATTCTTGTAGTGAAACTTTTTCATGTAGTTGAGTAAGAGTCACGGAAGCAGATTCTACTCTAACTCTAATGACTAAATAGTATATCATTCTAGTCGTAGGTATATACGTCAAGCATTTGTTCAGCAACTACCCATTATCATACTTAGGTTTAATAGATTTAAGTTCACTTATCAAAATGTAAAAATCTCATATTGCTCAGATATAGATTTAGAGTTTATGTTGGCAAAAGCTTCATGCTATTGAACCAATACTTCATATTCATTCTTCAATACCTTTGGGAATTCCTTCCAATTGTGCACATAAGTTATCCCATATTTATTTTGCACTAGCATTATGCGCTTCTATTGAGTAATCTTAACAAGAAATTAAATAAGAACAAGATGAACATAGAGAATTACTCATTTACTCAATAACTTCATTTCATTATAAACAACTACAAATTACATTGTTTTGATCACTATTTATAACAAAATAACTTCGTTTTCACTACCCCACCCATTTTTTTACAAGTAAAATTAAGGTTGATGCTATACATAAAATTAAGGTTGATGCTATATATAGTCATCTTTAAACTATTTTTACTTGTTATACCCTTTCCATCAACTTGTAAAAATAATTAATTATTGCTTTAAAGTTTTTTTATTTACCAATATATGTTAAGCTAATTTTTTTAAGTTTTATTAGTTTATTATTACTTTTAGTTTGTATATTTTTTGTCTTTTATTATTTTTATTTGTAGGGGTTACAAGTATTCATATAAAGCCATAAACAATATATAACAGGAAATTGAATCGTATCCGTAACTGTATAAATCAAATCAAATCGTAAGTTTGGTTTTCACTTAGGTTGATGGTTACACAAAATTTTTTTATTCTATTCGTCTATCCGTATGAACCGAACAATAAACGATTTAACATGTTTAATCAGATAACCGAACCGAATAAATAACCGAACCGAATAGATATGTTTATATGGTTTAATCGCTTGACTTAGGTTTGTTTAGGTCTATTTTCAATTCCAAAAGTTTTTTTTACTTCGAAAAATTGTCTATTAATATAAAATTTTTTACTTATAAAAATGTTTTAATATCCATCCATTAAAAGCGATTTTAAACTTATTTAAAAGAAAAAAAAGGACAAGTTTTAATATTATTTATTTAAAGAACGAGAATGACAAGTAATATATGGAATGTGTATAGGCTGGGCTTTTTTTAATTTCAATCGACTTGACATATAAAAATGGCCCTTAAATATTCATACGTGTAACATATATCTGTTCGCTACCAATACATCCATCGTAGTACACGTGGATCATAAATTCATAAATCATAAAATGGGTTTTTAAATTATTATTTAACCGCAAACGATCACTTATTGGACCGTTTTCAATTCTAGCTAAAATAAAAGAAAACCAGGAAATGGAGACAAGCATGATCCCAATCATATCTCAACCCACAACCACCGGCAACCCAACCTCCCCGACGACAAACGGCCGTAATCCCAGAACCGGTAGCTCCCAACTGAACCGCTGGTCCAGAGCTCGAGCCATCAGGTCCGGCCGTAAGCTCGACCGCCCGGCTCAGCTGCACCACAACACAGAAAACGCTGCTGATCCACACTTCCCTTTGTCAGAAAGGGGTGATACCTCTGCAACTAGCCTGTATTTCTCTTCTTCTTCTTCATCGGAAGATAATGGTGCACCCCTTAAAGGGAAGGAGATATTCATGGTTTCCGACGGGTCGGGTCGGACCGCGGAGCATGCGGTTAACGCGGCCTTGGGTCAGTTTGAGCATTTTGTTGTTGATGGTGGATGTCCGGTTTATACTCGCTTGTTCTCTGGGGTAATTGCATGTCGTTAATTAATGTTCTTCTATAAGATAATTTAGCGGTTTTGATTGCTGACTTAATTTTCAAAATGTTATAAGATTGGTATTGAATATAGATCATGTAACTGAATCATGTTAATGCGAAATTGGAATAATTCATGTTGAACTATCATGTCATCTAGATTGAACAAAAAGTTAGAATTTTGCCTAGAAAGCATGTCAAGATTGTGTATCTATCTAGATTAAAAAGAAACTCCTCAAAACTATTGGGCTTTTTTGAACTTCAAATTTGTAGTAAGTTCTTTAGATTATGAGCTACTAGTGTTAAAGTTCATTTCCAGGTTCATGTTAATTTTGAACAGTAAGTTTGAATTAAACTTGACATGCTTATCCTAGCAGATTAACGACTTAGAGCGGCTTATGGAGATCATAATGCAAGCAGCCAAAGAAGATGCAATACTCATTTACACATTAGCTGATGAAAAACTAGCAGATTCAGCGCGACAAGCCTGCAAGTTATGGGGTGTACAATCAACCGATGTTCTTAGGCCAATAACAGATGCAATTGCATCCTATTTAGGAATCTCACCATCTGGGCTTCCTCGTGGGGCGCCTGGGAGGCAACTTCCACTGACTGAAGAATACTTTAAAAGAATTGATGCGATTGAATTTACTATAAAACAAGACGATGGGGCTTTCCCGCAGTACTGGCACAAGGCTGATATTGTTGTTGCTGGTGTTTCACGATCGGGTAAGACTCCATTGTCGATTTATTTGGCTCAGAAAGGATTCAAAGTTGCGAATGTGCCTGTTGTTAAAGGCGTTGACTTGCCTAAGACTCTATTTGAGATTGACCAGAAAAAAGTCTTTGCATTGACTTTAAATCCTGTTGTACTTCAAGCTATAAGGCTAGAAAGAGCAAAGGGTTTAGGGTGCCTTGAAGATGAGAGCAGTGATTATGCTGAGATGGTTCATGTGAGAGAGGAGCTCGAATATGCTAACAAGATTTTCACACAGAATCCGACTTGGCCTGTTATTGGTGCGTATCAATTTTCTTGCGTAATACATTCACCTTCTTTTTTCTTTTTGTTCCTTCGTAAAGTAAAAAAGGCTTACTTACATGAGTAGAGGTGGCAAAATGGTCGTTCGGGTAGGTTGGGCTGGGTTGGGTTGGGTTTGGTCAAAATGGACTCGTGTTGAACTATATTGTTTCTAGCACAGGTTGAACTTCATGGGCTACTTTTATAACACAAACCATTATATGTTTTGGCCACTGAATTTTTTAACCAACTTGATTTGTCAGGGATAAACCATAACTTTATTGACCCGTTCATAGGGAAATGTCGAAATTGCTACCTCTAATAAAACAGGTCGTTATTTAGCTCGAAAATATATTGCTGGTATTACCATCATGTATATGTTCTAATATACGCATCATCTGTTTCATGATTAAAATTTGATAAGCTAATTAAACCCCAATGGTTATTGATTCTCGAGTAGACAATAACTTTATTCTAATGGGGAACAAGGGAACATGTTGAATTAAAGTTGCTAACATCAAGATCTTATGTGGGATTGTTTTCATCTTAGCAAGCTTAAGATGGTAAAATGTTGTCATGCAGTCCTGGTCTCTTTTGTGTCGTGTGCTGTCATTCATGTCAAAGACATTTTCTGTGGTAAACTTATAATGTTTCAAGTTTTTGCATTGATAACTTAGACTACTAAAATTGGTTTTAGGGATACAAATTTAGGTTTGAAGTCAAAAACCTTATGTAATTTACACTTACGGGCTACTTAGCTTTTTGGTTCATCTAATTTCCATTTAATTGTAACAAACTTAACCCATTTATAATATTTTTATTCACCAATTCGTGTTAAACAAGATGTTCATAACAAGATCCTAGATGCCTATGGTCAAGATCGAGATCATATACACCGAGGATCCTACATGGGATCCATACATGTTTGCTGAAAAAATCTTAAACATGTAAGATTTTAGGGTCAATATGGGGACGTTAACAACTATACAATGATAAATTAGGCACAATTTTGAAGTATGATGTTTTGCTGAGCCTACCAAAGCTAGAAAAAGTAAAGTATATATGAAGGACCCGTTGTATGCCCAGAAAAAACATTCTGTAATATATTATTCTCTGCCCTAAACATTTGTTTATCCATCATTTTGCTATAACACGTCACATGAGTAGATGTCGTCTACGTAGGTAAAATTTTTGAAGTGATTGTTAACGCTGCGTTTTTTATGATCACAGAAGTAACTGGGAAAGCAATTGAAGAAATCGCAGCTATCATATTGAGAGTCTACCAAGACGGGAAGCACGGGTCAGCCGTGCCAAGAATCTCAAAGGTCTACTAGAAATGTCACAAGTTCATGGTAATAAATAGTAAAGCCCTGTACGTCAAAATACAGTACCTTTTTTACAAAATTGTGCTACCTTTTATTAGAATAACTAATAAAATAATAACGATACTCTTGTTAGAATAACTAAGAAAATAATAACGATACTCTTGTTATTCTTATGAAAATTCCAAACGTTTTAAAACGAATTACATATGATAAAATAACGTTAAATATATGTATATTGATTCAAACTGAGGTCTTTAGATGGTTCTTTGACAATGTCTTATATGTATTCTCCTTGGCGGTAAAAACGAACAAACAAATATGTTGATGGTTGTGATTAAAGACTCAAAGTTGTGAAGATGGAAGAACTAGTAGACAGTACCCCTCTACCATTTGAGTGTGATTCAAAATAATCATGTTCTTATTTCTTATAATTTGAAGCTTGGTGTTCATTCTATAATTTTACACAAAAACACAACCGTCATGTCCAACAATCTTGTAATAAACAAGAGTTTATTCGCAAACTTAGTTGAATTTAAATGGGTTTAAGTGGTAAAATGAAACTACCATATTTAATTCATGACTTGTTGAAACTGTAGTATGAGGTTCTAATTAAGTAGTGGCTATCCAACCAACATTAGTTGCTATAGAACTGATGAACACCAGTGGCCATCAAACTCCGTACTTAATGGCCTACTAACTAGTCACTATCTATGTCAGTTGCTATCAAGCTCAAGTTGATATCGAAGATGGTTACTATGGAGATGATCATCAACACCACTAGATATCGAGTCACACAACAGTAGTTCATGCTAAGCCAACATTCAAAAATACAAAGAGGCTCTCAAACGGCTGACGTTGATGCGAATATATGTAGTGCCAAGTGCGCCGTCAAAGCGCCTACGTCATACATGCGTGTGCGAATGTGAGTGGAAGTTAGGGTGCTCCACACACTTTAGGTCCCCACTTATGTTTGCCTTATGGGGAAACAATGACTGAGTAGTTTGTCAAGTTGTCTCCTCATCAATGTGGGATCAATAGTATTCATTTGTTCCATTTCTCATAGCTTAAGTTATATCAACTGTCTACTTTCGAGCATCGATGTTTTGTTTGTTTTCGACATCGTTTGGTTCATTGCGAAGCTCTTTCATTGCAGAACACAAACCTATTAATAATTCAATATGTGACTCATTTATAATAATGAAAAATGATTATTTCACTAATTTTTCCAACAATCCCTCAAAAGAATGGAGATTAATCAAAAAAAAAAATTTCTCGTGATACCTCTAACGGGTTGAATCTTTTATAGTCTAGGTAGGTATTAACTTTTGAACCCTCCTTTGTAAAATTGAATTTAGTCTTTAATTGTTAGTGGACTTGATATTATTGAACTAACAGTTGTTTGATGTAGATGACAATACATGTTTACACAAGTCCTTTTCTAGCCAGGAATATGAATACTAACCTGATTTTGTGAAACTTTAAAAATTGCACAAAATTTTATACCAAGTGACTTATCTTCTCCTTCAAATACGTGATTTATCTCAAATTATTATTAGTAAGGTTGACATGAGCAGTTGGCCTTCTTGTCCAATAACATCATGGTGATGGTTTATGCTTCGATTTTAAATGTCTTTACAGTAGTGGGTTTCTCCTTGATAGTATTCATGGCGAGTCAAGCCTGCAATGTCAAAACAATATCTCGTCTCATGAAAGCTCACTCGGGTATTAGGGGTAATTTCAAACATCATTAAAAATTTGAGATTACCATGATTACACAAATCATTAAGCACACATGTATGTTTACTCTCACAATAATGTGATCGATCATTATAGGAATGGACAAGGAAAGATTTATACTACCTTTACAATTTAAGGGATATATATCAACACACAAATATATATATATATATATATATATATATATATATATATATATATATATATATATATATATATATATATATATATATATATATATATATATATATATATATATATATATATATATATCAAAATATATATTAGTTATGTCCTCATATTGATCACCATTAGATATGTAGGGTCTTGCATTTTTGTCTAACTTTTGTTTGTAGGTCTAAGCCTTTTGATGTAGTCGAAAGTATACTTTCGATTGAGTGTCCATCAAAAGAAACATTCAATCGAAGCATACTTTTGATTGAAGAAATACTTTCAATGGGGTTGGTATTCTCCATAAATAGTCTTATTTGTTATCATTTCCTGTATGCGTGAACCTTTCATTCTAACAACATTTATGTGTGCATATTCAAGTGTATTTTAAAGTATTTCTTGTGCGTGGTGCTTATTAATATTCTTTGGTACCACAGCTTTGGCTCTTGATTCATGGTTCATATCAAGGTATTTTGATCAGTTTTGGTGTATTATTTGAATGCTCATGGATGTTTATAATCTTTAGGGTTGGTTACTTTTCTATTGGTGTTATTGAGAAGCTTCAAGCTATTGTGCATATTTTGGAGTGATTCCTAGGTATTTCTTGCTTTACAATTAATGTATAGAACGAGGTTTAACTTCTAGATGGATGTTCTTCTTATTTGCGGTTGGTTTTTGGAGAGTTCTTTGCATTTCTAGGTTGTGTTCGCAAATGTTTTGGTTTGTCCTTTCTATCTCCATCAAAAGTTTTGTTCCCTCTTTAAAGTTCACTCAAAGTTCATTATGTCTTCTCTTATCAAGAGTTTGATCAATCGAAGGTCATTTCTACATCAAAAGTTTAACTTTTGATCGACAATTTACATCCTAATTCTTACTTTGATTATTGTTTGACACTTGTGTTATTTTGTGAACTTAATTATACTAGTCAAAAGTGTGCATCGCAAGTATTTGTTTCTATTAGGGCTATTCACGGTTCATTTAAAACCATAAAATTTACCAGACTTGTCAATGGTTTGGTTTCACCGTTGGTTTTTTCTTTAACTTGCGGTTAGCCGGTTTCAAAAGTATCAAATCATTTGAACAGTTTCATTTATGGTTTTTATCAAAAACCGGTCGTATAAAACTGACCTGACAATAAGATTTTACCATTTATATTTATTTTTAATATATATATATATATATAAACACACATACTAGGTTATAAACTTGTGTATTACATGGATTGACTATATTCTATAAAACTATTACTCATGGTAGATTAAGGGGTTGTTTGGCAACTTTTGAATGGGTAAGTGCTGAATCAATAAGAGATCTGAACCAATAAGAGGTCTGAATCAATAAGTGTTGAATCAGATTAAGTCTGTTTGGTTGGATATCTGTTTGGTTATAACTCCTAAGAATGAATAATTATTAAAAAAAATACAAACCATTATAAAAAATCCAATATACAAATAAAAAAAAAGACAAGAATCGACGGTGAGAAGCAACAATCTCGGGTAGTAAAATCGATCTACCAACAGCCCACTCAAGAATTGATGGTGAGAAGCAACAGTACCTGAAACGAAGACGAAGGCCTGCTCGTGGTGCGGTTGTCGGGGCGCGGTGCGGCTGGCGGTGCGGCTGCTGGGCCGGCTGCTAGGGCGCTGCTGGTGGTGCGGCTGCCGGTGGTGCGGCTGCCGGCGCTGCAAATGGTGGTGACCAGTGGTAGATGAAGGGGAAGGTGAGTTGTGGCTGCTGTTTGTGAATAGAGGTGGTGGTAGATGAGTTGGTCAGATAGGAATATATGTGTGACCTAATAAGTGGCCAGTCAGACCTGATTTTCATTCAGATGTGAACCAATCAAATACTCATGTCTAACCGAGTCAGACATTAAAGTCTGAATGGGTTTATTAAGACACAACCAAACACGGCCTAGGATCTTTATTTGAAATTAGTTTACACTGATCGATTCACTAGACTCAAAATAAGATGCAACCTTACATCATTAAAGTTAGTAGCAAGCCACAGTGGTTAAGCAAAAAAGTTTGTTAAAACTTTCAAAATGAATGGATACCCTATAGTACTTGCATTTATTTAACTTTTTAAAAATGCTCGTTTCTAAACTCCTGGACCATGTGTACATTAGGACTGTAAACGAGCCGAGCCGAGCCGAGCCAGGAGAGTTGAACAATGAAAATAGATGGCGAGTGCCCAATCGAATTGATCGGGTCATGTAGGAAGGGGTTCGAGCTCGAGCTCGAAGCTTATCGAGCCGAGCCGAGCTGGCTCGAAAATTTTAACGAGCTCAAAACACCGGCTCGAGTTCGGCTCGTGAAAAGCTCGAGCCAGCTCGTGGCTCGTTCGAGCCGGCTCGATTTAAATTTCTTTTAAAATTTTTCACATTATTTTATATGAAAAAACAAAAAAGTATATGTTAAGGCTTTTACATTTTGTTGGGTACTCTGTATTTATGCGAACAAAGATCATTATTTTGATTATAAACACTTTACTATCAATTTATAGATTTTTTAAACAAAATACTAAATGTTTCTAAAAAGAATCCATTTTTATTTTTAAGAAACATTTTTAAAATCCTAATATGAAAATAATAATCATAATAATAGTAGTAGTAGTAATAATAATAATAATGATACTATATAAATATATATATATATATATATATATATATATATATATATATATATATATGTATATATATATATGTATGTATGTATGTATGTATGTATATGTATATTTACATATATTATATGCACCGAGTCACGAGCCGAGCCAACGAACCGAGCCACGAGCCGAGCTCGAACCGAGCTAACTCTGGCTCGAGTTCGGCTCGTTTAGAATTCGAGCCGAGCCGAGTCGACTCGTTTAGATTCGAGCTTTTTTCGAACCGAGCTTTTTTCGAAATTTTTTCGAGCAAAATTCGAAGTACGAACTTTTTGTACAGCCTAGTACACATGAACACAATTCCAAGTAAAAGTTACAAAACTTCCTGTACATGTGCTCAAATAGAAAAAAATACAAAAATTAACCTGCATAATGCACTATGTTCAAAATCATCCTAACCGAAAAATACTATTAAGAACCTTGTTGTAAGGATAACATACGGAAATATATTTACTATAATGATCGATAAAAGGAGTCAAAAAATGCATATTATATTCGTTTAAAAGTAATTTATCTATACTATATATAAAGCATTTTGAAGAGGTATTTTAAAATATTCTAAAATTAAGAACACATACTTTACTCAATGCATAAGATACAATCATTTTAAGGGTAAAATAGTAACTATATCATTATTTACAGATTACCCTTTTAAATATTAGTTATATAATAACTCTGCACTTACTAACACTTACATAAAAGTTTAATAAATTTGAACTATTTGATATTTTAAATTTGCATTATTTTAGGAACCATATAAACCTATAAAATTTGCATTATTTTAAGAATTTAAGAAACCATATAAACCTTTTAAATTTTCATTATTTTAGTACACGATTGTGTTCAACATGTTAGATTTTTTTAAAATTTTACAAGAATAACAAAATACCAAAAACGTGTGCCGAATGTAAAATGTGCTCCATCACATTCACTCAGTTTAACCAACCCATGAGTTTGATTTTACCGCTCTGTGTTCTTTGATTTTTTTAACCTCTCGAACACTAATCGGGGGCACTTCTTTGTGATTGACCCTTGTCTTGGATTTGACTACTATGTCATCCACATAGTCTATACATCATCTTATGGAAGATGGCCATCATAGCCCTTTGGTAGGTTGCTCCGACATCCTTTAGGCCGAGCCGAATAACATGACCTTTGCACAGAAGCGTGATGAAGGAAGTCTTCTTTTGGTCTTTATCGGCCAATCGTCTTTGGTTGTATCCTTATAAACCTTCCATAAATTACAGCGTTTTGCAACCTGACATCTAAATTTGGGAGTGGGAAATTGCGCCCCGCCACAACGCGCGGGCACACATCTAGTTTTAAAAGAAGTGTTTGTTGTAATTGTATTTTGTGATCATAGAAGTAAAGGTTTATAAACACCTGAATAATGAAGAGGCGAACAGCTTGCAACCTTGCATCCAGTAACGTTTCCTTCTTTCTTTCCCCTGCAAATTATAAGTAAAAGCATCAACTTATTGAAGATATACCAAATTTTATAAATCAATATAAGTAAAAGCATCAATATAAGGAAAAATATTTGAAGATGTATATATGTTTGTGAATTGATTAAGTCAAACTCAAACATACACATCTAAAAAACAACCTAGTAATCAAACCAGATATGACTAAATCATAATAGTTATAAATGATGATATACTAACCTGGTTAGATAAAAAATATTTTTTGTATACTATCGTGTAAGAATAAAATATATATATGATTGGTAATGATGTGTTAAGTATCTACAACTACAATTGGAGTTTTAAAAAGAATGATCTAAAGTGTATATCAACAATTTAGCTTGAGGCATGAAATCTAAAACTGAGTATAAACCAACAACATAAAAAAACCTGTTGGGACATATAAGGTTGGTGCAAACAAAACAACACTTGAAATAATTTTTGGTACAACTGATAAAGACTTTCGTAGGCAAATCTGCACTTTGACGGTTAATGTAGAAGAACTTCCAGAGAAGGACTTTGTCTTCCGAAGATAAAGTGAAGCCATCTTCCGAAGACAAACACTTGGAAGACTTCAAGGCAAAAGACTTCCGAAGTATAAAGACTTTAAGATTAGCAGAAGTCTCGGAAGAAATAGACTCTTCCGAAGTATAAGTGACTTTGGAAGAACTTGTTTTTCCGAAGCTAGTTAACCTTCAGAAGAACTTACGATGAACCAGTGGATATTAGTATGGTCCTTCTGACAAGCAACTGCAACCTCTGAAATACTGCATTGACGTTTTCCCACGCCCATGTAGTTGACCATACTTTATTCACTATTCATTGTTTATCAGCTAGTACAGTTACTAACTTTAGTTGGTAACAAAAAGGTAAGTCATGGACCTGTCATGACTACCTTATCTAGGATAGTATTTTATCTTAGATACCTTACTACTAGCAATGTAGTATTTGTTTAGTAGTAATTTCCCAGCTGGTAATCTAAGTATAACTGGCTGTAGATAGTAGTATATATAGTTCTCATTGTAAACTCATTTATAAGCTTGTAAGAGTCTTGTAAACTTTGAGTTGAGAAGTAACTAATACAAGTATCTTGAAAAACCATTTCTTGTATCTTGTTTACTTAGTATATTATTATCAACTCTTGAAGGATTCTGCTTCATTATTAGAGTGTGACTTAGTGAGTTCAAGAGAAAATACTTGTGTTGAGTGACCAAAACTGATTCTGCAATTGATATCAGAGCATTCCTAAGCCTTATTGTTGGAGAGTGGGCAAATAGGGCTTGGGGCCAGAAAGGCTAATTGTTGAGTCAGTTGTGGATCCAAAGGCTAGTATGGATTATGACAATGTGTGTGCAACACTTGGCCCAACATGACCTCTAATATGGAGCTTTTTTTAATAAAGCTAGCCATACTAATCATATCGGACAGAGAACGAGGAGATTATAACTTCACCTCCAACCAGATTTCATCTTTGAGTACTCCTACAAAGGAACTTATCAAGAAGGAATCTGGTAAGTGACTAACACAATAAGAAAGGCAATCAAACTCCTTTGGTAGCCCACCATAATTGTGGTTTGTTTCAAACAAAACAACGCTTCAACGGGATCCTCCTAATCAATAGGACCAAAACATGCATGTAGGTCTGAGAGAACTCAACTAAATTTATTGGTTCTTTGGATTTTTGTAAACTAATAGTGTCATTGGAAAGCGATTATGTCAAGATGAAAGGATGCTAGGTGTATCTTTTCGTCATCATCGACGTGTTGGAACTTAAAGTACTGGTCTGCTTGGTAAAGCCAACTGGCTAGGTCCTTTCGTTGGAAACGAGGAAATGATAGTTTCAAGTAGGGCTTCGGGGGTTGGTTGTGATAAGGATGCCATTGCCGGCATACCCTGATCCCGATGAACCATTGTTCTGGTTTAATAATGCTTGAATAGAGGCATTGAGGCCTTGAATTTTGGTAAGAATCTTCTCGAACATGACTTCCGGATTACGTAGAGCCATTGAGGCTTTGGCTTTGCTAGTGGATTTTAACATTGGTGGGTTTTGGGTTTCTATTGTATCAACACCTTTCTAATATCACTTGATGTGGTATATCAAGATTCAATGGCCAACAACAAAGAGATAAATCAAGAAAAAAATTAGAGAGGAATCTTGAAGCAAATTTTCTACGTATCCTTCATAATAAGAAAATGATCCTATTAAAGGACTATAAAGCAAATAACTAGCGAATAACTAAAGAACATGGCAGTATGACATCCCAAAACTCTATATATTTTTGCCACTCACTAATTTAAAAAACACAAAACAAATACATTCTTATAAACCCCACAACACATGTATTTATAACCATGCCCTACAAGTGGGTTATCACCCGATACACATCAATAACATGATGAAGTAATTATTCCATTGTATAGAAAATCTTAAGGCAAATCATTGTCAATCAACTATTGATACATACATAAAACATAAAAAAAACAAGTATCGGATATTATATAGCACATTAAAAAATATAGTGCCAGACTGCCAGTAGCTTGTTAATAGATTCGCCGTTGCTTGTGTTTCTTCGTTTCTAATCAAGCAACTTATTGTCTCCAGCGTACTTGGCCATGGAGACAGTGAAGTATATTAGTAGGATGGTTCCCATGCTAGACCTGTTCAAAGTAAGTCCATAATTTTCAAACCACATGGGTTAGAAAACGAGTTGATAGAGTAAAATTTATCAAATCATGTCCAGTTTCTTACAACGTAGCAAAGAAGAAGACGATTCTTGTGGGGTTGATGATGGATGTTTGTTTAAAACTAGCTGATCTTTTGCCCATGAGTTTGGTTTTAGTTGGTGTTCCGCTGGCGGTAGTAATAATGCTAATTTGGTGGTGGCTTTGTGTCTCGATGGTCCCAATGGACTTCGATGTTTCCGATACGATGCCTGTAGCTAAAAGTTCAAATTCTCTTAACATTATACAGAAGAAAATATTAAATTAAGAAATTAATAGAAAAATAACCAACCATTCCACCGCAAGCAAACGTATCAAACAATTCCAGCTACATGTGCATTTGGATAGGAACAAAAAGAATTATTCTACTTTACGTGATTAGATTTATATTATATGTTTAAATTAATACTTTATCCTTTATTTAAAAACGTTAAAAAAGTATGTCATGTAAGCATATGGGCATGTTCTGATTTCTGATGTCTATTAAAAAAGCCCAATAATAAAAAAAAGGTATTTTTAACTTTTTTTCTACTTGATAATTATAACTAGTTTTATAATTATTCTCGCGTTGAGGCGTCGTTGTACGCGACGTGACAAAGTATATACCACAGTTGACCCGACTTGTTTACGAACTAAATTTACATGAAACGTATCGTAACTAATATTTATATCGTTGAATAAAAACTTATTATATTTGACCTAAGTTTTTTTCCCAAAACGTAGAGTCACTAAAAATATCTATACTATATATAAAGCATATGAGAAGAATATTTTAAGATACCATAAAATTAAAAACACTTATCATATTCAATGCATAAGATACAACCACTTTTGAGTGTAAAATAGTGTTTATAACATTATTTATAAATTACCCCTTACAATTAGTTACATAATAACCTTACACTTACTAATTTTTGCGTAAAATTTTATATTATTACCCATAAACCAAGAAAACGTATATGTTTTAAAATTTCAGCTATATATTTTAATCTATCACATTTAAAAACATTTTAAGACTACAACTTAATCTGTGTTTTTTTAAACGTTTTGGTGTAAACTTTTTACTAAACAGACCTATATTATGTGAGGTATAATAACTTAATACATATATGTACAAGTAGTCATGTAGTACTCATTTATTTGGTGTTTTAGTTTTAGCTTAGAAAAAAATAATAGACTTTTGTAAAACTACTACAATAATAACAAAATATTAAATTCACGTGCCAGATGTAAAATGATATCCCGCTGCATTGCGCGGGCACTCTTCTAGTACATTCAAAAGTGTGTGTGATTGTGTTATATACAACGTGATAGAGTATAGATTAAAATCGCTCTGACTCCTTTCCAAACTAAATTTACGTCGAAAAGTATACTAACACGGATTTATAGCATCGAATGAAAACGTACATTTTTACGCGACGTGACAAAGTATAGACCACAGTTAAGGGGATCGAACACATGCCCATTTGTTTTAGTAACAAAGTGCCTTAACCACCGAAACAGATGAAGTTGTAGAGCACTATTTTCTCCACTATAATATATATCCAAAAGCAAAGTCGTGTGGCATACGCCACCGACCTTGCCTTTTAACTTATAGTAAACATTTTAATGTTGTTAAATTAACTTGCTGTTATTTCATCCGTACTAAATATTATATTTATCGTTTTAGTTTCGGTAATAACAACTTATTATTTTTTGATAACAAAAACAATAATTAGTTACATATTATTTAAAGTTTATTTAAACACACACGAATCTTATACCTAATTGATAACATACACGTACACTAGAAGAAGACGGACACCCATAAACCACATATATGATGACTCACAACAATAGTGGGGAATGAAAGAATAGTGAGGGTGATATGTATGTGTTTAAGACAATTGCCTTTCTTTTGTTTTGTTATGATGACAAGGATCATTACGATATTCATAATACTAATAATAATTAAAGTAATGAATTTTAAAATAGCATTTTCAAATGTCGGATACGGGATATCTATATTTAATAAACGGATGAAAGTACAAACCACAAGACTACCTAATGGCAATAGAAATTATAGGGGCATGTTTTGATGTTTATTGAAAAAGTTCAATAAAAAAATAACATTTAACTTTTTCTCTATATGATAACTATGATTGTTTGAAACGAAAAAATCGTTAATGTTACAATTTTAGTGTCAAAAAGACTAACTTTGTCATTTGATGCGTTTTAATTACTATTTTTTTCATTGTCCGTTTGGTAATAACAGACTTTTTATCTTAGGCAACAAAAGTAATAATTAGTGACATCCATTAACGATTAAATTTCGTTTAAAGTAAATTTAAAAACATCAATCTTATACATACGTAAATGTACATACACTAGAAGAACACGCACAATCATAAACCGCTATCATGATGACTCACAAGTCACAACAATAAATTATTAATTTTAATAACATTAATCTTCTCACTTTATAATTAAATCATTGAATACTCCATGATCTTTTCAAATGGTTAATAACGAGTTGCGTCATTTGTCAATGTATGATTGCATACGACACGTCAAGCATAAATGAAATTAATTTGCAATTCAATACCTTCTTAGAAAATGTTTAAAAGTGGTAGTTTATATGGCAATATAGCCTCGATCAAAACACAATTATATTTGTAGGTAAACTAACTAGAAAGCCCTACCACCTTCATTGATTGTGTTGTCATACACTTTATACAATATTTATTAAACTTATGCTTGGTTCATCATGATAAAAGAATTATTAAAAATCAAAATGACAGATACACACGGTCCACTGTCCGGTTAAAGGGTTAGAAAGTTTTATGATTATTGATTCAATTTACTGTCTGTCTGTCTTGTTTGGTCTACACCCGATGAACAATCCTAGTTTGATTATTAAACTCATAATTTTTGTAAATTAATAAAATTAAATTATTTATTATGTCACATCTTTTTTTAATGGAAAACACCCATATACTAATTCATCTAAATTTACACCATTATCTACAATAGGAGTGTAACCTTGAACTCAAAAAAAGAAACACCACTGTATACATATCTTAGTAATATAAGCAAAATCCCTGATTATTTATTATATCATCTCAAAATATACAAGACAAATCAATTTTTCATCGAACTACAACCTATGTTGACCTTGTTGCCTCGTGGGTTTCATTATAAAACATAAATATGTAGAAAAAACTTTTGATATTTTAGTGTATTTCAAGTAAATAAGCTTTATGATTTGATTTTTATGTTTATTATTATTATTATTATTATTATTATTTTTTTTGTATTTAACAGCAAGTTATATATAGAAAGGAAAAAAAAAGGTGTCACCTTTAAGCGCATCTCTTTCATTGTCAACGTTGGGATCAGTCATCATCTTCATCTTCTCTTCCCCCTTTTTGGATAAACTCCTTGGCATCTAAAAATAATTATCCAAATAAAATACACAAAATATTTGGGTCAAAATATTCTAAACATAAAACATTTCATGTAACAATATAAATAAATCCAAAAACATGATCAAAGACTGTTCAGGAATTAGAACTTCACTTTTTAAGACAAAAAGTAAATATGTTCTTTTCAATATTAAATTTATAAAAGTAAACCAGTTACAACACATAATTTACATATATGTTGCACTGGTTAACTCATTTACAAACTGTTTACAAACCTTAATACAACTTGTTTATAACAAGTATGTTAGTTTTCACAACCGCATGACAATTGAATTATGATGCAGTCGGAAACAGAGAGATAGATAATTGCACCTGTTGATTCAACAAGAATACCAGGAACAATCCTTCTAACTATCGTTGATTCACAAAGAATACCGATAATCAGGGTAGATCACTAACACACACAGTGATAGAGAGAAAAAAACAGATTTTTATAAAACTTGAATAATATTTCTCCCATTTCTTACAATCATATAAAGAAACAAAACCAAATTCGAATGGGCCACAAAACATAAACGGGCCGAAAACTGGGCCTAAAGCAAAGTCCAACAAAATGTAAAAATAAGACAAAAACTGAAATAACTCCTAAAATAAGCCGTTTTTGGGCCGAAACGATGACCCAAACCGCCTATGGCGGTTTGTGAAAACGTGCTCCTCGGTCCAACGGTCGTTTTGACTGGTCGTGGGCCCAAAACGGAGACTTCTAGCCCAAGTTATGGCCATTTTAGTGAAGCCCCTTGGATAAGCGATCTTGGGCCTCCAAAAAGGCTAAAGCTTGCTCATCCACACTTGGGCCCGAATCAAATTATAACCCAATAAACCGTTTCACTCCTTTCAGGTCATATAGTTTTTCATAAGTTTAAACCATTTAATTTTATACGACACGAATAGATATATGAATCATATTTAGATTAATCGGTTCGAACCAGTGAACTTGAAGCCGCCAACAGACTCAAAGAAAATAAGTAAAGTAACTTGAAACTTACGTTAGATCTCGAGTTAAATGTGTGATCTTTGCTGGTGAGATATGAGAAAGGTTCCATATCCACTTGAAAGCTATCAGACTTAATGTTCGTCATTTCTTTACAAGCAGAAAGTTCCTGTGCAACCTCTTTATAAGAACATAAAGACCCACAGTCCGTTGACTCCATCAAAGTCCAACTCTTCGTATCCAATTGGGGCACCTTAATTAATTTCTTTGTTCGATCTGTAAAGAGATCACGACCAAAAACAGAGTCAACCTCGTTCCGCAACTTACAGTAACATAGAAAGGAACCAAAACTCGTGATTCTTTTATGATATTTCGATCACCAACGTACCTTTGTTTTGGGTTGGACGGAGAATGTGAGAATATAGAGGAGGATTCTAGAGAGAGAATACGGCTGGAGGGAAGGAGATGGAGACGATGAAGATAGATGAAGAAGGTATGTCATATGAGATGTTTTCTTGTTTTTTATGGCTTTCGGTTATGGTTATGATGAGTTACTTTTGTCTTTATAGTATTTATATATAATTTCAGAAATATACAAATAAAAAAATTTAAATGTAATATCTAAAATATTAAATATCAATTTTGTTAATTAATGATTGATATTAAATTATAAAAAAATTGTTAAATGAATATTTTAAATCAGTGATTTCGAGACCGGATAGGACCAGTCGGTCGAACCGGTCCGACCGGGAATCGGAGGGTGAGTCGAATTGGTACAGGCCTGTTCTTTTTGGAGGGGTTGGACCGGTCGGTTCGCCCCGAACTGGTGCTCGAACCGGATTTTGATTTTTTTTTTTTAATGTGTAAACACGAGTGGTTCAACAAAAAATAGTATGTAGGACATAAAATTATTGTTAACTTTTATATATAACTATAACATACACACATAAATTACTTATATTGAATTACATGTATAAATATATATAATATACTATATATATAATTATGACGTCATTCGGTTCGTAAATCCGGTCCGACCAGTACGACCACCAAACTAGTAAGACGTCCAGTTCGACGTCAGATCCGGTTCTAAAAACATATGTTATGCATAACCTCTTTTTTTAAACATTTATAACTTTTATAAATGACATTAATATTTATTATAGAAATTACATCATTATTTTTTATTTTTTAAATGAATAAAATATCGTTATATAAAGAGCGATAAGTTTTATGATTGTTTAAGCACATATGATTTCTGCTAGTCATTTTATTTTAGTGCAGCTTATTATGTTTTCTTATTAATTATTGTCTTTTTCTGAATAATATCATGTTTTTTCTAAAACCATAATCTTTAATATACATACACACACAAAATGATAAATAAAACTTTTTCTATTGCTACTATATAAAAAAAGATAAATTAACAGCTAATTAATCTACTACATTAAAAACAATATCAAAATAAAAAACAATGATAAATTTATCATTGTGTTGTTTCATCGTTATTATGTTATCTTGAATACTATATGTTTTGAAAAATACATTGGTTAAATAATATTTCTATGTACTTATAATTCTAAAACACTATAATAAATAACAAAAAGTTTATAAAATATATAAAAAATAAAAATAAAATATTGTGTTATATTAACCACTATGACTTTTAAAAAATACAATGGTAGAATAATATAATTATGTACATTTAATTGTAAAATATAATGATAAATAATAACAAGTTTATATAATCTTCAAAAAAACAAAGACAAAAAAACACATTGTGTTATAATAAAAACTAAGTTTTGAAAAATACATTGGTGGAATAACATAATTATATACTTTTAATTGTGAAACACAATGATAGATAAGAACAAGTTTATATAATCTATAAAAATGTCGTGTTATCTTAAAAACCGTGAGACTACGATATGAAGGGCTATCCTTTTTCCCGCTCGTTAAGCCCCCTGACACTGCTTCACACCCAAAAAGAAGGAAGCTACGTCTAAGTTAAACATGAAAGGAAGGAATGAAAACCTTACTTACTCCCCTGAAAACATCCATTTTTATTTGGGTATAGACGATATCTCTTTTCCCACGCGTTATGCACCCGTTCGCCACTTTGTTCACTATGAGTTTTGAAATTTCATTGATGGAATTAAATCATTGTACATTTTTAATTCTTAAACACAATAATTGATAAAAAGTTTATGTAATCTATAAAAAATAAAGCAAAATGATTGAAAACATAAAACATATTGATAAATACATATAACAAATGATGAAAAATATGTTAGGATCTAGTATTTGAACGAAACACCAACTGATTAACGTGTTAAACCAAACCAAATAGTGCGGAATCCTATTTGATTGGCGATCCAATCAGTGAGAACGCACGTAGAAACAATAACGTATTGAATCTAACGTCAAGAATCGATTAGGAATCGATCTACAGCGTTCTATGAACTTGGAGTACGAACTTAGAGGCTTCTGGACGGCTAGGGTACGTCTGGAGTCGAAGTGGATTGAATGCTTACGTTTTTCCACGAACTAGGTGGTTTTTATAGGTTAGGGTTGCTCATTCGGGCGACTGAACCATCAGCATGGTTCATTCGTGCGATTGAGCCATGCGGTTGATCCATTCGCACGACTGAGTATTCAGTCGTGCGACTGAGCCAATCTCATGTTATAGTCATACGACTGATGGATCAGTCGTGCGACTGAGTCATTCGTATGAAGTTGTTCATGCGTATGGTCCATTAACATGAGCCATTCGCATGATGACTTCATGTTATTAAGTTTGAATGTATTAATTGTCATAACATTATTTATATTAATTCAAACAACCACAAACCTATATAATCAAGTCAATATGCGTTAAACGACTCATTAATGAAATATTAAACATTATAAACACAACCAAACATTTGTATTTTATTAAGTACCCAACGATTACATAAGTGTAAGACAATAAAGACATATTACATTCAGATCAAAATCTAGGTACATATGTATCAACAAACTCCCCCTTGGACCTAGATCTATCTAATGTCTTACCTTCTTCATAATATCTTTATATTTCTTGTACTTCGCCTCTCTAGTGACTCCTGCGTGTATCTCAAACGTAAAGCAGAGTCGTATCACATTTTGGAATTGGAGGGCTTATACAATATCTTGCGTGTCATAGAACAGTGGCCACTTGTATAATGTGTATACATCATCAGCAGACAAGTTAGTGAGCCACATCGGGTCAAATACCCTGATAGTATCCATTCTTCCCTTTTTGTTCAGAACTATGACCGCCTCCCCTATTCTCCAATCATAGTACCACCATTTAAAGTGTGGAGTGAAGTCCTGTGGCATTTACCTAAGAGGGATTCTTGACATTGTTCTTGGGGGACTCCACTTCAACACTATCTTGGGCTTTCCAGTTATGCGATCAACTTCAGAACGTCTGATATACCTCGTAGGTTGTTGAGGTTTGAAGTTGACCCACATGGTGTGGTACTCTTTCTTCAGGGCAGCCTCAAACCAGCTTGACATCTTCCTCGGGTCAGCATATAGTAGCTTCAATTTAGCCAGCTGGTTGAGCTCAAAACCAGGTAGAGACTTTAGATCATGCGGGAATCTAAAGTACTCAATACCCTTCTCTCTCTTTACCGCGTATACATTAAGATCATCAAAATGAGCCCATGCGATAATCTTGCCTGACACCTTGTGATGTTTCTTCACTTTATAGAGCTTGGTGTAGACATTCGGTGTAGGAGCATCACATTGTGCTCGGATCTCCTCGAAACATGCAGCCCATTCAGCCTTTCTGATATCAACATCGACGTTTGAGGCTTGGGCTTGTTCTTCAATCTTCTCAGATTCTTGCTCCATCTGATCCAATATCTCGAATGTATCACTGACTAGGGAATCACCCAGATTGGGAACCACATTTCCCTCTTTGTCAGCATACTCAGGATAATGCTCTGCTGTGACGTCCTCGATCTCTATCTCATCAATGTCGTTCAACTCATCGTCACTGTCCTTTTCAAAAGTTGGAGCGTCTTTTACAATCTCATCGGGATTGAGCTTGAACATTTCTTCCAGTTGCTCATCAGTAAGATCATGAATTATTTCCCCTTCTTCAGGGGTGTAACTCACTGATCTTCTGACAATCCCTTGCAGATCAAGAATCATGGTTAGTTGAGTCTTGATCTGTTGGAGGGGAGCAATATCGTGTTCATCCCTTTGATAATTTGGATCTGCTCGATTTAAACATGTAATACACCAAACATTAGTAAATACTCAAAGCAAAAACTCTTAACATTAAAATAGATATTCATTTCATAAGTTTAATTCAGGATTCAAGTACATATGATTTTAATAACATAAATAACTAAGCATTACTCTTATCCTGTATCCTCATCTCTTTTGCTACTGGGACGGATGTAGAGGCACTCTGATCTTGATTCCTTTTGGTCCTCCTTTCGCTTGTAGCTGTGGCACCAGCAGCAGAAAAGTCATCTTCATCATCATCACCATTAGCATCTGTATCACCCTCATGATTGTCACCATCATCATCATCACTTTCATCATCAGTATCATCGTCTTCATCTTCTTCTCCTATCTTTAAGGGCTCGTCTTGAGACCCTTTGAGCTTTAGCTACAGAGATTTGTTTGCAGCCTCCAACTCCGCAATCTTCTTGTCATGCTGCTCCTGGAGCTGAGACATCTGCTGAGCCTGCTGATCAATCAGTCGAGCCTGCTGAGAAAGTTGCTGAGATTGCGCACTAGTAAGATCTACTAACTGACGAATTTGTGCTGTCTTCTCGTCATCGGCTGCTAACAGACGCATCACCATACGGTTCAGCGCTGATAGCTGTTCCTCTACCGCAATGGGAGGTAGAGGTGATCCTGGTGGATATGGAGAGAAAGACGATGGTGCAACAGGATGGCTAGTGGTGGTGGTGACAGTGGTGAATATTGGAGGTGGTATAGATGTAGGTGGTGGTGGTGTAGGTGTGAATGATATGGTGGTGGATAGAAGGGTGGTAGCGGTGTTAGGAGGAATGGTGGTAGGGATGGTGGCTGTGGTGGTAGCTGTGGTGACAGATGGTGTGGCTGTAGAGGTGGTAGTGGTGGTGGCTGTGGTGGTGACTATGGTGGTGATGAAGGTGAGTCTGCGCTTCTTCTTCTTCATGCCGTGGGGCTGAGCCATCCTCTTTTTCCTCGATCCTGTCGAGGAGGATGCTCCCCCTAGAACACGGCTTGGCGATCGGGAGCATATGTAGGGTCAGCAGCAGTCTCTCCCGATCCACCGGGGCGTTCACCAACCGCCCGGAGCCCTTGTTCTGTGGGAACGACTTTACTTCCCACAGTCCGTGTTAGTGGCTCCTCATCCGACTCCTCCTCTTCCTCACTAGGTATGGAACCCTGGTGGAACCCAGCAGACTCTGCTATATCTCCAGTGAGGGCAGATACCGGAGATGTACTATCAGTAGTGGGGCCCCTTTGTCGAGTGGGCAAGATATCTCCAGCATCCCCGCTATCTTCATCATCAGAGTCGTGCTCTGGGAGCTGTAGCTGCTCATCATCGGAGTCGCTGTCTACGTGGCGCCACTGACGTCTGCCAGGTGCCACGTACCTCTCATTGGCCAGATGGCCTATCAGTCTCTTTACCTAGGGCTTTACCTGCTTACCCCGGTAAACTCTCATACGACCCAGGGTCGTATCGTCCATGATCTCTAAAGCCACAACATCGTGGCGCTCCATTGGAAGTGATGGCAACTTCTCATTGAAAATCAGCTGCAAGAATCTGGGTACATGCAGAACCTCCTACCCTTTGCCTCCAGATTCTCCATAAGGTAAGAGAAGATGCTCGAGAAGAGCTGAGGGTGGTTCAGTACCAGTGCCACATAGGCATTCTAAATCTGGTCTGAAAGATCATCAAACCCACCCCTTCTGGAAGCAATGCACTTCAGAATGACATGTGCTAAGTACTTGTACTGGGGACACAGGTTGCTCTTGTTGAGCACACCTGAGTTGATGTCCCCAGCATACTTAATCCTCAGGAAACATCCTCTCACCATAAGTGGGTGAAGCCTGGTGGGGTGATCAGTATCGTCCCCCAGCTCAAGTACTCTCTGAATATCGGCAGCAGTAATCTCAATATCCATGCCACAGATAGAGCTCCGTATGCTATACGGCTCACGTGATCGATGAACAGAAGCATTCTCCCAGAAGGCCTGATGTAAAGACCTGTAGGGAGTGCATGGAGTAGAGATGGCCTTGTGGATCCTTGATCGCCTGAGAAAAGCGATGATCTCTGGAAACTCGGCACCATTCCGAGTAGTATGGTCTAGATGAGCACATATATTGTGCTTAGGGTTGATAGACCATCTATCAGCCATCGATCTGAAACACAAGACACAAAAACATTAGAAAATCCATACCACAATTCAGTTCTAAGTATCTTGTTTGAATTCATTCTGATTCATTCATGCGAATAAATCATGCGACTGTGGTAAGTCGGTTGTCCTATCATGCGACTGGACTCATTCGGGTGAATGAACAGACGACTGAGTTCAATCTGTTGGCTGAGCCTGCAAATGGTTTAGTCGGCCGACTAAGCTCATTCGCATAATACATTCGGCCGATTGACCCACTGTTCGGTCGGAGTTCATCCAGACGACCAGTCGCATGACCCACTGTTCGTTCGACTGAGGTTCGAATCTTGACCAATTCAAGTAATTAAACGTGGTTTAATGGTTCTTTAGACTCGCAATCTCATAACTAATAACCTATTAGACTTATTTTTAACATTTTACTTAGTTTCAGTAGGTTATTGGGTCATTTAAAGGTTCGGTTCTTGTTTCAATCAAACATCACAAATTAGGGCACCATTTCTTCTAATTTATGTGAGATTTCATCTTATTATACCTGTATAAATGCAAACACACGTCAGAAGATCAAGAAGAATGTATAATCGAGGTCTAAAGAAATTTGGGCAGCGTAACGGTATAATGTGCGATAGAAGGGCGATTGGGAGTGGTGAGGAGAATGCGATCGACTATGGCCCTTTATATACTGAATCTGAGTTCAATCGGACGACTGGCCTCATTCGCTCAGTTCATTCAGGCGACTGAAACTCTGTCGGGCAACTAGCTCAGTCGATCACATTCAGTTGGCCGACTAAAGCTCAGTCGTTCGAATGACTCATTCGCACACTCTCATTCGGTCGAATGGGTTAGTCTAATAAGCCATTCGGGTGAATGGTTCATACTCATGTCCATTCGACTATTTAATGCATGAGCATGATCCATTCGCATGATTGGTCCATACTCATGGTCCAGTCGTGCGAATGGGTCATACAATCGACATTTTTCTGACTTTATCACCATATGACATTTAAACCCTTTTAAACTGTTAATTTAACGTTATGAACATTTGATCATCTAAGAAATGATCATTTTAGACTTAAAAAACTTTTGATCACCTCAGACGTGATCCTTTTAAGACATTTTGTCACCTCAGACGTGATCCATTTATTTGAAAGCATGTGTGGTCACCTCAGACGTGACCTTTTAGATGATAAGGTCCCTTATCAACTTCCATGACATAGTCCGATACTACACAAAACTGAAATAGACTAACTTTGTACTTACATAAAGGAAATAACACTGAAAATTACACTAAGACATGTTTTTGTGTTTTTGTGAGGGTTAATTCCTAAGATGTACCTCTAAGGACTAATTCTTCTGAGAGGGCAGCCTCAATCTTTTAAACCATACATGGACCAATTCAAGTTGGAATCATACAGGATATTCAAATCATTTGGGACAAGTTAGCTAAAACCTTTGATGCTCTTTCCTTGTTTTTCATCTAGTGTCATTTAGCAAATTTAGGAAATCATACTAGTACTATTAGGTCCCCACACTGATTTGAACTTTCAAGAATTGTAGCCACAGTGATTGTCAGTATACTTGTCCTCTTAAATCCATACACAGACTTTCAACACAGTTTGGTGATCGTTTTAAGGTTTGTTTATTTCAAAAAGCATTTGTGGATCCCACACTTTTATGGTAATCAACATTCCTCAGGAGATTTTTGAGCGGTCTTAGGGTAGAATTCGAGAAGAGACTATTCTTAGAACTTTCAAAGAGAAACCAATCCTCAGGTCAGTGTCATCGCACAACAGAGAGGCGGCAAACAACAATGAGTTCTAGAATATATAGATTATTCTTATCCTCAGGTCAGTGCCACCGCACAGCAGAGAGGCACATAACCTATCTTCTTGTTTGAGCAATTTTTCTTCTTTTTGCACAGATCTCACCAATAACATAGGTTATCAGTTTGATTGTATTTGAATTTTTCATGTGCTTTTGCTCATGCTTTGGTCTTACGCACACTTTTGTGGCGTTTATTTTGCTCGTCACCACTTATTGGAATCTTGTTGATTGTGTTAACCAGGGATAAGGTGTTACCCACAGCTAGTCAAACATTTTAGTTTAATCTTGAGATCACCAAAAGGTCTAGTCATCTATTGTGTTGAACCTACCGACATATCATCTGTGGTCTAGCAACCTCTAGGTCTACTTTCTTTGTGTTACCTTAGTAGTAGCTAGCTTATCTATCATATTTCCTTTTATATTGCTCAGACTACACAGACTTATACTTGAACTTTGCATCTTTTTCAATTTTGATTTTTAAAGCCCCAAATGGTTTGTACCTGTGTACTATCATATTCCAAACATTGAATCGGTATCACACATACGATCTTATTTATCTTCAGCTTGCCTCTTATTTTTGCCTTGTTTTTTTAGACCTATTATCCCCCTAAAATTATAAAACCACTATGGATTTGCGTTTTAGGATTTTAATGTGCAAGGAAAGAAACTAATTGTATTGAAAGTAATTTAGATACAAAAAAAAACAAGAGAATAAAAGAAAATTTGAATTGAAAACTTTAAAAGAAACTGGACACGACACATCACTTTTCTTTTTAACGCCATTGACCTCTAACAGATATAGAAAACGTGGTTTGTCAAAAGCCTTTGTACAGAGGTCAGCGCGTTGAAAATCAGTGTTTATTTTTATCACATCGATTAAATTATTTTCAAACAATCACGTATGAAGTGATATTTGATTCCGATGAGTTTGGTCTTAGGATGTTGGACCGGGTTTTTAGTGACTGCAATCGCAGCAGAGTTATCAACAAAGATAGGAGTGGAAGTGAAATGCAAACCGTAATCCCGCATTTGCTGTTGAATCCATATGATTTGGGAACAACATCTTGCAGCAGCAACGTATTCGGCTTCACAGGTTGACAATGCAACCGAGGTCTGCATCTTACACTACCAGGTTACTAATCTTCTCCCAAAGAACTGACACCCTGCTGATGTAGACTTGTAGTTCATCTTGCACCCGCCGTAATCCGAGTCACTATACGCTGTAAGTTCAAAGTCATCATCAGGAGGATACCACAACCCAAGTGTGGGTGTGCCCTTCAGATAACGAAATATCCTTTTGACCCCAATTAGATGGTTCACCTTAGGCTTTGCCTGATATCATGAGCATAAACATGTAGCATACATGATATCAGGTCTTGAGGTAGTGAGATACATGAGAGATCCAATCATCCCTCGGTACATAGTGGCATCTACCAGATCACCATTCTCATCGGGTGCTACATCATGGTTTGTAGCCAGTGGAGTGCCAGCGGTGGAAGCATTCTCCAAGTCAAACCGACTGAGAATATCCCCTACATACTTGGTCTGATGTAAGAAGATCCCATTTGGTGTCTGATCCACCTGTAACCCGAGAAAGAACTTCATCTCCCCCATGGCACTCATCTCAAACTCCGCCTTCATTACTGCTTCAAATTCTTTGCATAATTCTTCGTTCTTTGAACCGAAGATTATGTCATCAACATAGATCTGTACTAGCAGTAAGTCTCCATATTTTTCTTTGATAAACAGTGTGCAGTCAATGACTCCCCTGCGAAAGCCGTGTTTCACAAGATGAGTCGAGAGTTTCTCATACCAAGCCCATGGAGATTGATGAAGCCCGTATAGAGCTTTGTCGAGTTTGTAGACTCTATCCCGATGATATGGATCCTCAAATGCCTCGGGTTGACTGACATACACTGTTTCTCGAATCTCACCGTGAAGGATGCACTCTTAACATCTAGTTGATAAACTTTGATTTTCATATAAGATGCATAGGCAAGGAAGATGCGGATGGCTTCCATCCTTGCCACTGGTGCAAATACTTCATTGTAGTCGATACCCTCAACTTGTCGAAAATCCTGAACAACAAGCCGAGCCTTGTTTCTGATGATCACTCCCTGATCATCTTTCTTGCATTTCAAGACCCATTTGGTGCCAATGACTTTAGCACCTTTAGGTCTATCCACTAGTGTCCATACACCTAACTTCTTAACCTGAAGGAGTTCTTCGTGCATGGCACTAACCCAAGCCTTATCATTTAGTGCTTCACTAACGTACTTTGGCTCAAACTGAGACACAAAGCAGTGGTATGCACCGTCGTGAAGGTATCCTTTTTCTATCACAGAGGCATAATCAGCTGAGTACAACTGATTTCTAGTCTGAACCCTTGATCTCACATCTCCTATAATATTATCCAAAGGATGATAGACGTTTAGACGTGAGCCAGGAGTTTTCGGAACAACCACCTCAGAGTCAAGATTATGAACATTTGGTTCTGCATCTGAGGTAGTAGGAGTTTGAGGTTCCGAAGTCAAAGAGGCATCATTGTTAGATGCTTGTGGACTTGCAGGAATTGGACCTTGTCCCTCCTGATTGTTCTGATCATTTTCTTCAGCTTCATCTTCTGAGGAGGAGTCACTTGCTCCGAGTGCTCCCCCTGAGTGGTGAGATGAGTCACCGTGTGAACCTGATGATGCTGAATCTAGTGACGGTGAGTTCAAGATATCATACATCATCCTTGTAGCTAACTCTTCATCAGAAGTGGAGATAGGTATGTTGAAGGACTTGAAGAATCCATCATAGTCGAAAAAGTAAGCGGGTCCTTTTCCAGTAGGTGGTGTGGTGTATCTCTGAACATCAACATTACACCACACTTCTACTAAACTCGTTGAGTTGTTGTAAACTCTCTTGTTCGGTATGTTGTATCCTAGGAAGATACCTTCATCAGCCTTCTCGCTGAATTTTCCTTCTTGAGTCTTCTTCAGAAGTGTGCACGGCGCGCCAAATGGTTCGAGATACTATAGATTAGGTTTACGTCGTTGTAGTAACTCGTAACATGTCTTGCCATGGCGTTTGACTACCAAAACTCGATTTAATGTGTAACATGCATTTGCTACTGCCTCATTCCAGAATTGGATAGGCAGTTTCGAGTCTGCTAGCGTTGTCCGTGCTGTCTCTATCAAGCTGCGATTCTTTCTCTCAGCAACGCCATTCATCTGAGGCATGTAGGCAGAAGTGAAATGGTGCACAATTCCCTTTACCTTGCAGTAAGCCTCCATCCACTGATTCTTGAACTCGGTCCCGTTGTCTGAGCGTACATGTCTTACCTTCAGCTTGTAGAGAGATTCCAGTGTGATTACTAATTCCTTGAAAGACTTAAATGTTTCTGATTTGGACTTCAGAAACATTACCCAAGAGAATCTTGAGTAGTCATCAGTAACCACATAGCAGTACAAGTCACCTGCAATGCTTTTTGTACTGACTGGACCAAACAATTCCATGTGAAGAAGTTCAAGAGGAAGCTCGATAGAATGAACTTTCTTTTCCTTATGAGACTTCTTCGTCTGTTTGCCTTTCTTGCATGCTACACAAAAATCCGGAAGTTGGAAATTTTTGACGTTAACTCCTCTCACTAGATCATTCTAGATCAAGTGATTCATCTTCCGTTGATTAATGTGTCCCATTCTCCTATGCCAGGAAATGGAGTCCTTCTCAGTAGCCTTTGATAAGAAGCACTGGACTTCATGATCCGTTGTAGAAGCCGTTAAGAGATCCAAAACATAAAGATCTTTATATCTTGAAGCTGTCATCAAAACTTGGTCCTCCGGAATCACATAGTCCTTTATCAGGACATAACACTTCTTGTTGTCAAATATAACCTTAAATCCTTTGTCACATATGTGGGAAACAGAAAGTAAGTTGTTTTGAAGTTGTTGAACGTAGTTCACTTTATCAAACTTAACTTTCTGATTTCCAACTTCTCCTTGAGCTGTGATATAACCTCCTTTGTTACCAGCAAAAGAAACATGCCCTCCTTTTATTTGTTTGACGTTTGATAAGAGTGCCATGTTTCCTGTCATGTGCCTAGATGCTCCGCTATCTACAATCCACATGTTTGATGATGATGTTCCTTTTATTGTATGATTATTTTCCCTTGGCTTTGCGATGAATGTTAATGAATGAAATGAAAGTATTATGTAACGTAAAGTGGAAGATAATAAAAAGAGGAACATGATGAATGCATGCATTAATGAATGATAAATGTAATAAAAGTCTTGCAAGCATTGGATATCGGGAGATGCCAATTATAAGGTGTTAGCCCAATGGTGTCTGGGTTCGCTACCCCGGGAGGATGCACATCAGGGTCTTTCTTTGTGATTGACCATTTGTATAGAACCAGTGTTGCATACCCTAGGTACTGTGGCCAAAGGTGCTGTGCACCGTTATAGAAGGTCTATGATAGGCCTAGGTCCAGTACCAGGAACAGAAGGGTATCGCACATGGCAATGGTACCCCTAAACTCTACCTTAGGTACTGTGGCCAGAGGTGCTGTGCACCGTTATAGAAGGTCTATGATTGGCCTAGGTCCAGTACTAGGAAACTAAAGGGTAAAGTTTATGGTTTTGATGAAAAAAAAGATGTAATGATGAAAGAATGTGAAGGTTAATAACGCGCGATGAATGAAGAGAAGTTAAAGAACGAATAGCAAAGATACTAATGATATTATCTATGTGTACGTATGATGTGTGATCATGCTAAAGTAACGTACGGTTTTTAATGAAAGTAAAGTATGTTTTATTATAAAACTAGAACTCACTCAGCAACGCTGACTTTTATGTGTTTCCAGTTGGCAGGTAATGATTGTTGAGGATAGCACGGGCGGCTACTCGGCTCTTTTGGGATGGCATCCATTTATAATGCTTTTGTGATGTAATGCAACTTGGATTTTGTAATTGGATAATGATGTACTATTTGGCAAAAGCTATTATAATATGATGGAAGAAAGTTTTAAATGTTTCCCCTGCGAAGTTTTATGAAATTCAAATGTAATTATATGTTTTATGTGCGATGAGGATCCAATTGTATGCGTCCCGGGAACGGGGCCTTACAAGTTGGTATCAGAGCCAAAGTTTAAGTGAAATGGGTAAATTTTCAAAATAATCCTTAACTTAAACTGAAAATGGGACAGAAAGGGAATGGGATGCCAATCTGAGTAGCTGCGTGCCATCAGGTATTTTCTTAATGATAACCAGTATTACGTGCGCATGTTATGTGGTTTATGTGTTGCTTGTAAATTTAGATACTGATGTAGTCAGGATAGGTAATGCTTGGGGTATGAAGAGTAAAGTAAGTGGCTAATCACAACTGGCCACTGTAATTAGGGACTTACTATACTTGACATATACTGAGTTGTTCCCTTGAATGACCGTGTTGGTGTTTGATTCTTTCAATGTGTATGAGGATGGCCGGTGGTAGATCGTCTAAAGCTTCTCGTGGTGGAGGTGGTGGTGGACGTGGTGCTGAACCACGGATCACAAGATGAAGGCCTAGGGCCGAAGAGGTGGCTCAAGAAGAACCTAAGACCCCTCATCCAGAGGCTGGTGACGAGAGTGCAAATTTGAGGGCCTCAATGAAAGAGGCAGTTGCAGAAGAGGTTCATCCGGTCATGCAGACGATCCTACCGTCTGTGGTGACCGAAGTGATTAAGGCTGTAAAGGAAGGAGTAACTATTTTAGACACTAAGATCATTAAGACTTGGGTTGTCAATTCTAACTGATTTATTTTTGAATGCAGGAACAATATTGGAGAGCTGACAACAAGTGGTATGTTGACAGTAGTTGTTCCAGGCACATGACAGGAAACTGTTCACTTCTCCATGATTTCAAACATAAAAATGCTTCTTATGTGGCATTTGGTGGGGATAAAAAAGGAGGTAAAATTGTTGGTGAAGGAATGATAACAAATGGTGTGCTCAAATTTGAGAAAGTAAATTATTGTGAAAACTTACAGTATAATCTACTATGTGTGTCTCAAATTTGTGATCAAAATTATACCATATTGTTTGATAATACTAATTGTTACATTCTTAAGCCAGGATTTAATGTTCCAGAAGAATGGGTCCTCCTCAAAGCAGCAAGAAAATGAAACACTTATGTTTTGGATATGAACAACACATCCCTCACAAAACATGAAACATGCCTTCTATCTAATTTATCAGAAGATGTATCTCAACTATGGCATAGAAGGCTTGTCCATTCTAACATGAAGAACATAAACAAATTGGTGAAAAATGACCTGGTTATTGGATTGCCAAACAAAGTGTTTCATTGCTCAACTCACTGTTCTTCTTGTTACAAAGGAAAACAACATAGAGTGTCACATAAATCCAAAATTATCAATACTAATACTACACCACTCAAATTGCTTCACATGGATCTGTTTGGTCCTACCAATGTGATGAGCATTGGAAAAAGGCAATATTGTTTGGTGATAGTTAATGATTTTACAAGATTCACATGGGTCTTTTTCTTAAAACAAAAAAGTGAAACATCAGAAACATTAATGGACTCTGTGATTAAGATTGAGAATCAACTCGATACAAAAGTTAAAATTTTTAGGAGTGACAATGGTACTGAATTTGTCAATTTTGAACTGGATTCCTTTTGCAGGAGCAATGGTATTGCAAGGCAATTCAGTGCACCAAGAACTCCACAACAAAATGGAGTTGCTGAAAGAAGAAACAGAACTCTCATCGAAGCAGCCGGAACAATGCTAGCAGATTCACAATTGCCCATCACATTTTAGGCTAAGGCTGTGAATACTGCATGCAATGTTCAAAACAGAACATTAATTGTCAAAGAACATAACAAAACTCCTTATGTGCTCTTGTTTAAAAGAAAACCATACATAGGATATCTTAAAGTCTTTGGATGTCATGTATCTGTTTTAAATATAAAAGAGTCATTAGGAAAATTTTTAGAAAAAACATATGATGGTTTCTTTGTTGGATACTCTTCAACATCTAAATCTTATAGGATTTGTATTCCACAACATAACATTGTGGAAGAAACTCCTAATGTATCCTTTGATGAATCTGTGTTTACTAAGTCAGTTAAAGGTTCATCATGGTTGTTTGACATAGATGCTCTAACTAAATCATTTAACTATGATCATTTGAACATTGCAGGATCTGATGAAGTATGTTATCCATTTGTTCCACCTCATATGACTGAAGTGACATTATCTGTTGATCCTCCAAGGATACACACATCCTTGGGTGGAAACACATCAGCAGCAGCTGCAGACATTTCATGTGGAAATGAACATGGTGCATCCGGAGATGTGAATGTTGTCCCTTAAACAGATCCATGCTATCAAGTGTATACAACAAACATTGGAAATGTTTCAAGTCCTCACTTATCATCTGGGGAAACTCCTACGGAAGAGCAAAATGATTCCGAAGAAGTTCCTACGGAAGAGCAAAATGATTCCGGAGAAGTTCCTACGGAAGAGCAAAATAATTCTGGAGAAGTTCCTACGGAAGAACAAACCGATACTGGAGATGCTCCTACAGACCATACAGAAGACACTCATGATCCTTCACCTCATGTTGAACACTTTGACTATTTTCTAAACTCTCAACCTGGGTTGGATCAGTCTGAGGCAATGGAAATGACTAACCTGGAATCATCTATGCCAGTTGAATCAACTCCATCAATGAGAATCCATAAGACTCACCCAGTCAACAACATCATTCGAGATCTTACAAAGAGAACTACAAGGAGCCAAAGTGGTACTACCAACCTTTGTCTATTCAGTTGTTTTCTTTCTCAAGTGGTCCATCCAAACATCACTGCTGCTTTAAAAGACAATAGTTAGATTGAAGCTATGCAAGAAGAGCTTCAACAATTTAGAAAGCAAAAGGTCTGGTCTCCAGTTGATTTGGCTGAAGGTCAACATCCTATTGGAACAAGGTGGCTATACAAAAACAAACTGGATGATAAAGGGATTATTGTAAGAAACAAAGCAAGGTTGATTGCACAAGGATACACACAAGAAGAAGGAATAGACTATGATGAAATTTTTACACCAGTTGCAAGAATTGAGTCCATAAGAGTGTTTCTAGCTTATGCATCATATAAGAAGTTCACTGTGTATCAGATGGATGTCAAGTGTGCATTCCTATATGGAAAGATTGATGAGGAAGTTTATGTGTCACAAACCCTCGGTTTTGAAGATCCTCATAGGGTATACAAGCTAGATAAAGCTTTGTATGGTCTTCATCAAGCACCAAGAAAGTGGTATGAAACACTATCATCTTTCTTGCTCAAGCATGGCTACAAAAGAGGAACCATTGATCAGACACTCTTTCTCAAACAAGAACATCAAGATCTCTTAGTTGTTCAAATATATGTTGATGACATTATATTTGGCTCAACTAATAAGAGATTGTGTGTAAATTTCGAAGAGCTGAGGAAATCTGAATTTCAGATGAGTTCAATGGGTGAATTAACCTTCTTTCTTGGTCTTCAAGTTCATCAAAAACCAGATGCGATATTCATCAATCAAGAAAAATACATACATCAAATTTTGAAGAAATACAATCTTGCTAAAGTATGCTCATGCAAAACACCAGCATCAACAATTGACAAGATTGTTCCTGATCCTTCAGGAAAATCTATTGATCAAAAATTATATAGATCAATGATAGATTCACTTATGTATCTAACTGCTAGTAGACCTGACATTATGTTTGCTGTGTGTGTGTGCTAGGTACCAATCTGATCCAATGGAGTCTCATTTGAATGCGGTAAAAAGGATTTTCTGATACCTCAAAGGAAAACCAGGACTTGGTCTTTGGTATCCAAAGGATGGTGACTTTACATTCTACTCATACTCAGACAGTGACTATGGTGGATGTAACAGTAACAGAAAATCAACAATTGGTGGATGTCAATTCATCGGACCAAGGCTAGTATCATGGCAGTGCAAGAAACAAACTAATGTATCCGTATCCACAGCTGAGGCTGAGTACATAGCTGCTTCAGCTAGTTTCTCTCAAGTCCTTTGGTTGCAAAACCAATTGCTTGACTATGGTTACAACTTCCTTCAAACTTCAATTTACATAGACAATATTGCTGCTATGTTTATAACTGCTAATCCTGTGTAACATAGTAAAAAGAGATATTTTCTGAGAGATTGCTCAGAAAAGGGTTTGATTAAGTTAGTCAAAGTGGATACAACAAATCAGCTTGCTGATTTATTCACTAAAGCCTTTGATTCAGTCAGATTTAATTTTTTAATTGAGTCTCTAGGCATGATTAACTTAGATTAATCAATTTGAACAAACAAAATACTGTGTGTAATGATGCTTCAGCATGACATATGCTTGGGAAATGATAGTACACTATATCTTTTCTTATTCTTGAATTCATAAATAACAATGAATCTAAGCAAGTTTCTTGATATGTGAGTAGATTCATCTTGAGTGGAAACTACACTGAATGCATGCCAAACATAATGCTAAGTGATTGTTTGTGGGAAACTTCATTTTGAGAATACAAAGTGAGTCTTATTCTGATGTGACCAAATCACTCATCTAAACACACTATGTACCAACACTTTATAATATCTATCTTTGCAAATCATACTCCTTTTGTTTTGTGTGAACAAAGACCTGGGTGTATGATCACCATACTGAATATCAGTTACAAAAAGGTGAAAAGATCATGATCCTCATCATCCCTATGTTTTGTGTGAACAAAGACCTGGGTTAAAGGCACCTCTGTTTTACGTGAGTAAAGACCTGGTGACCTGATGATGATCATATCTAAGCTCTCAAAAGAATCCTATGTGATCAATTGTATATTTATCTAGAGCTTTTACATCATTGCATTAATGAGATGCCCAATGCATCTCAAGATAGAACTTATAACTTAAAGTACATAGTTCTTAAGTGTGAAAAAGTGATGATTTGACTTGCAAAGGAAGGAAAAAACCTTTGTGAATTGAATGTGAAGCCCATAACAGTTATTTCCAAATCAATATGAAAAATGCTTAATGTTGATTCTCAATCAATATGAAAACATGATAATTCCTGATAAACATGCCTAGTTGATACATGAGCTCTTGTATGATAATTTCTGATAAACAACATGCGTAGTTGATACATGAGCTCTTGTATGGATTTAAGTGGACAATATACTTGCAATCAGAACTTTGTTCAGGTATCAATTCAACAAAATAACTCATCAGGAAGAGGCTTAGTATTATAGTATGATCCCATCATATGTGTATATATGTCTAAGCATCATCATACAGTTAAATGTCACTCATGCTATTCTTCTTAAAAAATTATGATAAATGCTTAATGTCATCATTAATCACAAATTTAGGGGGAGTAGAATTCATGAAGTTAAGTTTATCAATCAACAGCTTTGTCTATTTCATTATCAGTTTGAAGGAATTGGAATCTGAGCACCATCTTAGCTCCTGGATACATGAAATTTTCTTTAAAATTATTTTAAACTTTCTTGTGCTAATCTGTCATGAATACAAAGTCATCAAGGTCCAAAAGCAATAAATGGTTCTAAGCAATGGACTTGGACCATACAACAATATTTCTCTGCATTGTGCCATCTTAAGCATCAGCAGAAGCTACAGTGTGGATAATTTAAATGTTTATCCGTAGATTGGTAAACTACGGATGAGCAAAGATCAACAAAAATAACTTAATTTCATAGTTTGGTAATATGTAAAAATGTAAGTTATACTTCATCAGCAGATGTCGTTAAGACATCCTCGAATGACTTATAGGATCCGTAGATGATCTGCCGAAGAATTTGTTGAGGGTCCCACTTCATTAAAGTAATAAAATTAGTGTGTCTGAGAGTATAAATGATGGTGTTTGACTTCAAAATTCATTATTCGCTTTTTCAGTTCACTTTTTTAGACCTAGAAAAACACACTCTCAACAAACATTTACCCCTTCGATAACATTCAAATTTTACCAAATAAAACATCAAACAAACATATATATGTTCTCTCAGATCGCTGTGTTCAAGGTAAAACATGTCGTAATGTTTCAATAATGAACCATTCGAATCTCGTTTAATCTCACAACTGTTCGTATTCTCAGTGTGATTCTAACGAAATCTTCTTCTTCTGAACAGATTTTCAAGGCATATCTCTTCAGGCATTATTGGTGTTTTTGAGGGAAGAACCTACAACTACTCAAAGTACATCTTCAACTGCTTATGTGATCACATCAAAGTACAGAAGGCTGACAAGATGTACATGTTTCCAAGGTTTCTGCAACTAATCATCAATGCTGATCTGCCCGGAACTACTGTGGATGGTGATGTGTTCATTCAAGCACACCTTGGGAGATCTGTACTGAATAAAATATCTGGGAAATATGAAGTAGGAGACATGCCCATGTTTGATCATGTGGTAGATGCTCATGCAAACATTCCTCAAGAGCTTGTGTGGGAAGATCAACAGGAGGTTTCATCAACCAACTCTGTTCAAGACACTCACTCACCAGATACATCACTCATACATCATCAACCTCAACCATCCCTACCAAATTCACCTGCCAGTCAAAACACAGACCTATCTCTCCAATTCACCCTCTATCACCAAATCAACAACAAACACCCCAACCAAATTCACCTGCCAGCCAAAACACAGAACCTATCTCTCCAATTCACCATCAATCACCAAATCAGCTTCAAATGCAACTTTTTCAACAACCTCCAAATCCAGAAAAATCATCCATTGAGAGCATTTACACTAGGGAGACAGAGTTAGCCTCACAAGCAAGTATAGTTCAACTGTCTTTAACCTAAACTGAATCCCCTGTACTCTCAAATGAAACTAAACCAGTCTCTCCGATCACTGACCATCAGCAACAACAACAACCACATCAAGAACTGGCAGATCAAGCCATTGAGCCCAGTTCAAGCTCAGCAAGTGTAGATCCGGAAGAAGTAAATGATGATGAGATTGATGCTCAACATCAGGAAGAAGAAGAAGCAAACTATGTTGATGTGATTGCCTATAATGAAGATGATCTAAGTGATAATGATATCCCTGTCAGCAAGAGTTATCTGGTTGTTGAATACAACAAGCTTGTTGTAAAGTCTAACAATAGAAACCAAAGAATTCAAGAGTTGAAAGGAATGATAATAGTAAAAGATGACCAGCTGATGAAGCAAGAATCAAGTCTGAAAAGATTGAGGGAGAACATACAAGAAAACAATAAAGTGATTGATGCATTGCATGAGCTGGTTAAAGAACTTAAAGATTCAACAAAGAATGAGAAGAATGAAAATGAGAAGCTAAGGGTGAAGGTTGATCAAATAAATGATTCTCTCTATGATCAATCAGCTTTGTTGAGAAGAAAAGAAGAAGAGATTGATCAGCTGAAGATGAAGATATGTGCTCTTGAATCAGAACAACTAAAGAAACCTGTTGAAACTTCAAAGCAGCTTATTCAATACTCAAGAAAAAGGAAGTATTTGGGATCAACAAATATACAAACCATCAATATTGAAGAGACACCCAAGAAGTCAAGGCATACATCTTCAGAACACACTCCTTCAGTGCATGTGTCACCATTAAAGCAAGTAACTCATGATGAAGATGAAGCTGAGAGTGATGTTGAATGGAAAGAGCTGATTGAAGATGAATCTAACAAAGATCAAGAAGAATCAAAGATTGGTGTTCTTCTTACAACAAAAGACATTATGGAAGAGAGGCCCGAGTCATCTGTGTTTATGACACTGATCAATCATGGGTTCCCATTTGACATGGTTGAAAGAATGAACTTGACTGAGATGAAAAATATGCTGAAAGAGTTTGAGCTTGCTAGGTTCATAATTCCAAATTGTGACTATGAAGCATTCACCATTTTTCAAGCCATTCAGAAAATCAAGAAAGATATAGGTCACTGTGATACAACAAAACTGAGCAAGTACAATATGGTATGTTGGCTACAGGGTCACAACTATAAGGGTCATGAGCTTAATGGAAGAAGTATTGCTGAGCTGAGAAGAATGATGGAACATGTAATGTCTGTTGAACTTGATACTGGAGTCAGATTCAGAACTGAAGCTCCACACCCATCTTATGAGCAACAAAGCAAACTTCCTGTTGATCCTATAACTGTTGAATCTAAAGATCAGCACAAAGGAAAAGAAAAACTGATCATAGAACCAAGAGCAGTCATTCCTGGCAAAGTGTGGCCACTGGGAACAACAGTCAGAGAAATCACAGAGAAGAAGTCTACATTAATAGAATTGTTTGACCACATTACTAGTCCATCCTCTATGAAAGACAACAGAATCATGGCATGGAAGTATGACCAAGAATGGGACTGTGCTATCATCAAAAGAACATCTGGAAGGATTCAATACTTCAAAGATATAACATCAGTATTGTGCCTACCTGAATGTGATCTCAAAGATTTGCAAAGCTTGATTATCTCTAACTATCCAGTTCACCCGAGAGGAAGAGACTTCTCTGTGTTAGTGGGAAAGCTAAAAACAAAATTCAGAGATGATGTGCTTAAGAAAGCAAAGAGAGAGGATGATGAGCACAAAAGAAGGTTACAAAGAATGAACAGACCGAAATCTAACTCCTCTACAATGGTGGATGATGAGTTCTTGAAGAGGGTTGGATGTCAAAGCAATAAGTCAGCTATTGCTAAAAGAATAAATGGGAATGAATATACATATCCCATAATAGAATGGGGATATGTTTAGAAGACCAAAGAATTAGCGCTGCCGAAAAGTGTAGAAGGGAAGAAAGCTGAAAGAATCAGAATATTTGACCCACTGGAGATCAAACTGCTCCACCCTAGTTATACTTTATACCTTCACGACAAATTCTTCCCAAAGCTAACTGATGAAAGGGCTCAGAATGACTTGTGTCTATATGTGCACATGATTCAAGTTGTGGATAAATTGCATGCCAAAGAATACAAGAGAAGAAGGTATAATGCTGGGATGCTGAAGGGAGCTAACATTAAAGATATTTCAGAACTGAGAATCTCAGAAGAAGATGAGCTGGAGATTATTAACAATCAATGTGTTGTGGAAACCCTCACCACTGAAGAAGATGTATTGGGGTTGACTTTTGAGACACTTCAAAGGATATGCAGAATGGAGATCAAGTACAAATACGATGATCAAAAGGATGCAGTATCATATTTCAACAAGAAAATGGTTTCAAGATTAAAGGAGCTTTCAGTTTTGAAGAGCTGATTACAAGTATATAAGCCTAAGGGGGAGTATTGTTAGGTCTAGGATCAGTAGATCTAGTCCATTATTATGTATGCATTATATATATAGGTTAACCCATTTATATATGTGTTGATTTATGTATGGTTGTAGGTACAAACATTATACTTGGTCAAATTCTGAAATTGACCAAGTGTAAGAAACATCTACGGATGAACACTTTGTCCTTCCGTAGATATGTTTCTTACAAGAAAAATGCATCCAAAGATCTTCTGCGGATGAACAACCACAGGTTGGAAGAACAAGAATGCTTCGGAAGAACAAGATTGCTTCGGAAGAACAAGATTGCTTTGGAAGAACAAGATTGCTTCGGAAGAACAAGATTGCTTCGGAAGAACAAGATTGCTTGGAAGAACAAGATTGCTTCGGAAGAACAAGACTTCTGCGGAAGAACAAGACTTCTGCGGAAGAACAAATCATCTACGGAAGACAATATTCCTGCAGAGTCCAAACACTTGTATAATACAAGTGTTGCAAGTCAACAAGGCAGTTATGCGAATCCCAAGAAATCCGATGATTCCTTAACAGAAACAATTCAAATCCCAAGAGATCCAGTGTTTCCTATAATAGAAACATCATTGTATATATAAATGGATCCTAGGTTTCGAATCATCAGAGGTTTTTGACGGCAACAGCAATAGCAATACGACTATTCCACAAACACAAACATCACATCAAATCTCACAATCAAACCCTAGCAGCCGTCGCATCATCATCATCAAATAGCAATCATTATCACAAAATTTAATATTTATCATTCATTATTTGTAATCATTAACATGTTCTATTAAAATACATATTATTCATTAATTGTGTTTCTTTTAGTGTGTTCTTGCATCTTTGTTGATATTGAAATTTTACTAGAAAACAATTAAACCAAGCCAACGTTGATTCTGCAAATGTTGACTTGCCTTTAACCGACACTGATAATTCCTGATTGCGATCCTTGGATCCACAGTTTTCAAGGATAGACCTTCGATCGGGCTATCATCAGTTGAAGGTGAAAGAGCAGGATATCCCTAAAACAGTTTTCCGCACGCGATATGGTCACTACGAGTTCCTTGTCATGTCTTTTGGTTTGACCAATGCGCCAGCTGCTTTTATGGATCTAATGAATCGAGTGTGTCGGTCGATGCTAGATAAATCAGTGATTGTGTTTATTGATGATATCTTGATTTATTCGAGGAGTGAGATTGAGCATGCCGGTCACATTCGGGAGGTTCTAGAGACGTTGAGAAAGGAGAAGCTGTACGCCAAGTTCTCCAATTGTGCATTTTGGTTGCGCAAAGTGCAATTCTTGGGTCATGTGGTGATTCCTGACGGGATTATGGTGGACCCGGCAAAGGTGGAGGCGGTTATGCAATGGAAGTCACCAAAGACGCCATCCGAGATTCGTAGCTTCTTGGGTTTGGCGGGCTACTACAGAAGATTCATTCAAGACTTCTCTAAGATCGCCTCTCCACTAACTAAGTTGACCCGGAAAGATGTGAAGTTTGTATGGGGTCAAGCTCAAGAGAATGCGTTCGAGGAACTGAAGGCGAGGTTGACTCAAGCTCCTGCTCTGTCATTACCTGATGGAAGTGAGGATCTGGTGGTTTATTCTGATGGTTCCTACTCAGGGTTAGGGTGTGTATTAATGCAGAGAGGGAAGTTTATAGCCTGTGCATCCCGACAGTTGAAGGTTCATGAGGTCAATTATCCTACTCATGACTTGAAGCTAGCAGCCGTGGTCTTTGCGTTAAAGATTTGGAGGCACTATCTTTACGGGACGAATTGCACCATATTCACTAACCACAAGAGCCTGAAGTACTTCATTAAGCAGAAGGACCTGAACATGAGACAGAGACGATGGTTGGAGCTTATAAAGGACTATTATTGCGAGATCCATTACCATCCTAGCAAGGCCAACATGGTAGTGGGTGCCCTTAGCCGAAAGGAGAGACCCGAGCCGATTCGGGTGAAAGCTTATCAACTGATCATGACCTACGATGTAATGAAGCAAGTCAAGGAGTTTCAAGATGAAGCATTGAAAGAAGATCATCTTAACTCTGAAAGAATGAGAGGTCTGGTCGCATAGTTGGGTGAAAACACACTCGGTGTTAGAATCCGATTCGGTCGTATGTGGATTCCTCTTTCTGGGGATCTACATATGAAGATTATGGATGAAGCTCACAAGACTCGATACTCTATTCATCCCGATGCTACAAAAATGTACCATGACATGAAGAAAGATTATTGGTGGTCGGGTATGAAGCGTGACGTAGTGGAGTATGTGAGTAAGTGCCTTACTTGCTTGCAAGTGAAGGCCGAACATCAGAAGCCGTATGGGAAGATCCAAGCTTTGGATATACCGGAATGGAAGTGGGAGCACATCACCATGGATTTCATTACGAAGCTGCCGCGTACCCCGAAAGGGTATGATGCTATATGGGTGATTGTTAACCGCTTGACGAAGAGTGCTCACTTCCTACCAATCCGCGAGACATATTCATCTGAGAGGTTGGCCGATCTATTCATCAAGCAAATTGTAACTCGTCATGGTGTGCTGATGTCTATTGTGTGTGATCGTGACACCCGGTTTACATCCAAATTCTGGAAGAAATTCCACGACGCTATGGGGACGAGGTTACATATTAGCACGGCTTATCATCCCCAGACTGACGGTAAGTCAGAAAGTACCATTCAGACATTGGAGGACATGCTTCGGACATGTGTTATCGATTTTGGTGGAAGTTGGGATGACCACTTACCGTTAGCCGAATTCTCATACAACAACAGTTATCATGCCAGCATTGGTATGCCCCCTTACGAGATGCTATACGGTAGGAGATGCAGAACACCCGTCTGTTGGGGTGATATTGGTCATAAAGAGTTAGGGAGCGTCGAGGTGATCGAGGCTACGACTGAGAAGCTTGAAAGGATCAAAGCCTTCATGAAGGCAGCCAAAGATAGACAGAAGTCGTATGCTGATAAACGACGCAGACCGATTGAGTTCCAGGTGGGTGACCGGGTTATACTAAAGGTCTCACCTTGGAAGGGTATCATCCGGTTCCAAAAGCGGGGCAAGTTGAGCCCGAGGTACATAGGCCCTTTCCGAATGAGAAAAAGAAATAAAGTCCAATTATGTATCTCATCTGAGGTGGCCTATAGACTAGAGTTACCAGATGAGTTAAGTGGAATTCACCGACATTCCATGTATCTCATCTGAGAAAATGTTTGGCAGATGAAGATATGATCGTTCCACTGGAGGATATCGAAGTAGACGAACGGCTCAATTATGTGGAGTAACCAGTGGCGATCATTGATCGAAAAGAGAAGAGACTGAGAAATAAAGTGGTCCCACTTGTGCGTGTACAGTGGAAGCACAGGAAAGGATCCGAGTCTACGTGGGAGACTGAAGAAGAAATGAGGCAGCATTACCCACGTCTGTTAGAGGAATAACAGGTTTCGGGGACGAAACCTATTTAAGGGGGGGTGGACTTGTAACACCCGATTATTTATTTTCAAGCCGACGAATGAAGAAAAAGAAATAAAGTCCAAAGGCGGGGGACCAAACCCGCCAACGAGAGAAAGTTGGGTTGTGGGAGAGTATTTGAGGGGAGAGGGAAGCCCTCACTCTCCCCACAACCACAAAATTCAGCAAAGAAGAGAGGAGAGGAGAAGAAAAGGGAGAAATAGGGAGAAAAGCTTGGTTCGGGTGGATTCGAGCGTGTAAAATCGAAGTATAGCGGGTATAATCGAAGCTCTTCTCGTTGTGGTCGTTTGTGTGAGTTCTAGGACCCCTCTTTTACCTGTTTTCAAACGATTTCAGGGCTGGAACACATCTAAAACCCGTTTTTGAAATGTGGGTGTTTGACTCGTATGTATGTGTTTGTGTGTGATGCGTTTGGAGTTTGTTTTCGGGCTTGTGTGCGCTTGTATAAAGTCGTGGTAGGTGTTTCTAGGTTTAGGATGGTTGATTTGGGCTTAAATTGAGTTTGGGAGAGCTTCAAGGCCGAAAAGGGCAGTTTGCGTTCGGCTGAAACTGCATTCTGCATCAGCTAGTGCTAGGCGACCGACTGGGTGCGATTAGAGGCCATACGGCCGATTGGCATGCGACTGAGGTCCATGCGCACGATTGCCATGCGACTGAGGTCCATACGTATGATAGTCATGCGTCTGAAGTTCATGTGCCAGTAAGGCATGCGACTGAAGGTTATGCGACTGAGGTTCATTCGCATGAAGGTTATGCGACTGAGGTCCATGCGCTTGGAGGCCATGCGACTGAGGTCCATTCGTACGAAGGGTATGCGAATGAAGCCCATGCACCTGAAGTCATGCGACTGAAGGCCATACGCATGAAGGTCATGTGACTAAGAGTCCATACACATAGGAGTCCATTCGCCCATAGGTCCATCCGCATAGGTCCATTCGCATAGAGTCTAATCGCCTGAGGTCCATTCGCATAGGTGTTCATCCGCATTGGTCCATTCGCATGATGTTCAGTCGCCTGGGAGGCCATGCGACTGAAGGGTGCCCATATGCCCAAATAGGGCTTTTGTACCCGAGGAGAACGTAGTTTATTGACTGACTTTCGGGGGAAAGTGCAGATGTGAGATTTGACGTGGAAGATTCCCGTAAGTTCATGTAAGACGACTGTTGAGGCCTTAGAGGTTATATTGGGCATGATGTTGCATGATTATGCATGATGAATGTTATGTATGTATGATGTTGCCCTGTATGATGATGATGATTGTGTATGATGATGTTCCTTTTATTGTATGATTATTTTCCCTTGGCTTTGCGATGAATGTTAATGAATGAAATGAAAGTATTATGTAACGTAAAGTGGAAGATAATGAAAAGAGGAACATGATGAATGCATGCATTAATGAATGATAAATGTAATAAAAGTCTTGCAAGCATTGGATATCGGGACACGTCAATTATAAGGTGTTAGCCCAACGGTGTGTGGGTTCGCTACCCCGGGAGGATGCACACCAGGGTCTTTCTTTGTGATTGACCATTTGTATAGAACCATTGGTGCATACCCTAGGTACTGTGGCCAGAGGTGCTGTGCACCATTATAGAAGGTCTATGATAGGCCTAGGTCCAGTACCAGAAACAGAAGGGTATTGCACATGGCAATGGTACCCCTAAACTCTACCTTAGGTACTGTGGCCAGAGGTGCTATGCACCGTTATAGAAGGTCTATGATTGGCCTAGGTCCAGTACCAGGAAATTGAAGGGTAAAGTTTATGGTTTTAATGGAAAGAAAAGATGTAATGATGAAAGAATGTGAAGGTAAATAACGCGCGATGAATGAACAGAAGTTAAAGAACGAATAGCGAAGATAATAATGATATTATCTATGTATACGTATGATGTGTGATCATGCAAAAGTAACGTACGGTTTTTAATGAAAGTAAAGTATGTTTTATTATAAAGCTAGAACTCACTAAGCAACACTGACTTTTATGTGTTTCCAATTGGCAGGTAATGATTGCTGAGGATGGCACGGACGGCTACTCGGCTCTTTTGGGATGGCATCCATTTATAATGCTTTTGTGATGTAATGCAACTTGGATTTTGTAATTGGGTAATGATGTATTATCTGGCAAAAGTGTTGGTACATGTATGTCCCTAGATCGTGATATGAAATGTAATAGATCTTGTTTGTCTGATTATGATGTAATGTAAAGTGATTAATGAAATGATATGGATTGTTTGTAATTTGTTATGTCTAATATTTCATTAATGAGTCGACATTGAATTGGTTAATTGGGTTTGTGATTGTTTGAATGGTTACACATAAAGTTATATTAATTAATACATTCAAACTTAACTTAATGAAGTTCTCATGCGAATGGCCCATGCGAATGGACCATACGCATGAATAACTTCATACGATTGACTCAGTCGCACGACTGAACCAGGAGACTGGATAAGTCGTATGATTGACACATAAGATTGGCTCAGTCGCACGACTGAACACTCAGTCGTGCGGATGGATCAACCGCATGGTTCAATCGCACGACTGAACCATACTTATGGTCCAGTCGCACGAATGAACAACACTAACCTATAAATAGACCCAATTCGTGGAAAAACGTAAGCATTCATACCATTACGACTCCAGACGTACCCTAGCCGTCCAGAAGCCTCCCAAATCGTTCTCCAAGTTCACAGAACACATTAGATCGATTCCCAATCGACTTCTAACGTTAGATTCAATTCTTGATTGATTCTTCGTGTGTTCTCACTGATTGGATCGCCAATCAAATAGGATTCCGCACTATTTGATCTGGTTTACACGCTAATCACTAGGTATTTCGTTCAAATACTAGGTCCTAACAAGTGGTATCAGAGCTTTGGCTCTTGATTACGTGTGATTCAATAAAGATTGCATAAAAAGTTTGTGTTTTTGCACTAAAAACACAATCTTTGGTGTCAAAAGTGATCTTGGACGTTCCCTGCTCATCAAAGTTTGGTTTTTACGGACTTAGGCGATTGGACCTTGCGAAATTTCGAATTTTTACGGCTAAACCACGTCTAACCTAGAAAATTTCGCAAAACAGCAGCTTCAGTCGCACGAGTGACCCATTCGCACGACTGGACTCCATTCGCATTGCCTATTCGCACGATTGGACCTAGTCGCACCTTCATTCGGCTGACTGAACCGTTCGTTCGCATAGCTCATACGCATCAGATTCATTCGCACGACTGAACCAATCGCTCAGTTCAGCCGCACGATTGAACCAGTCGCAGAGTTCATACGCACGACTAGACCATTCGCATCCTTCAGTCGCACCAGTGACAGTTTGTTTGATTAGACTTAAAGTTATTCGCCATGGAAGATCAAATGTCAGCCTTTACTGCTGGGAAGGACTCTAGGATACAGAACCTGCTGTTGCTTGAGAGTGAGGTGGGTAATCATAATAAACCACCAAAGCTCTTGACGTTAGATGAGTTTCCCCACTGGAAACAACGTTTTGAGATCTACCTCAATGGAGTGGATCCGAATCTGTGGGAAGCCATCGAGATTGGATATAGTACACCGGTGGGAGCTGATGGAGTTAAGCTAACATTAGGAGGGATGACGGACGCGCAGAAAGTTAAATACAATGCAGAGAAGAGAGTATATGCATTGATCACATAGTCTATCCCCAAAGACATATTCCACCAGTACTCAGAGAATAAGCAGTCCAAGAAACTGTGGGATGAGCTAGAGAAAAGGTACGACGGGAATGCTTCGTTGAAGGCAATCAAGGCCAAGGAGTTAAAGAAGGAATTCGATAACTTCTCATCGATGGGTAACGAGAGTTTAGACGACGTCATAGATAGATTCTACCATTTGATGAGCGAGCTGCATACACATGGGGTGGATACTACCATGGAAGAGAAAGTTACTAACTTTGCAGACGGATTGCCTGAAAAGTGGGCTTCATTCGTGTCTAACCTGAGACAGAATGGAATGCTGGCAAAGCTGGATATTAATGACTTCATTCTTAAGTTGCAAGAAGAAGCACTTAGGATGAAGTACAGAGCTCAGAAGTCTTCATACACTCAAAATCCAGCTTTGTACAACGCCACGCCGCAAGCTAAGACATCTGGAGCACCTCTCCAGACTGCATTTGTGTCTAGCTCATCGGGTCCTTCACATGCTTCTCCTTCAGGATCAGACACGTCAGGGTCCTCTTGTACCCACTATATTGGATCTGAAGCAAGTGCTACTAAACTGAAGACCGAAAACCTCGGTAATGTGACTGTGGAAGTAGCTCGAGAGCATATGGATCTTTTGGCAGCAGTGGTTCATTCATATGATGGACTTGTTGCCGGGAAGATTGGAAACTGCCATCTGGCAGACGAGGACTACAAGCAGGTGGACGAAATGGAGCTTGAGAGGATGGACATAATGTGGGCCTTAGCTAGTGCTGTCCGGAGGGCGAAGAAGTTTGTTAAAAAGACCGGACATAACTTGGTAGCTACTAAGGATACCACATTTGGCTTTGACAAGAGCAAAGTGACCTGCTTCAACTGTGGAGAGAAGGGGCACTTCAGGAGAGAATGTGTCAAGCCAAAGAAGACGGGTAACGGGAACCCATTCTCGTCCTTCACTCGCCAAGACAAGCAAGCTTCTAGTTCTACTTCATCAAGCAAGGATCCAAAAGCCTTGACTGCTCATGATGATGAAGGACAGGATTGGAGCTTTAGATTTGTCTAACCAGGGGAATCAAACATTGCAAGTGTAGATGATATTGATGATGATTCCGCGAGTGAAGGAAATCTAGCAGTTGAGATAGCGATGTCACATAGTGAAGAAGCAACTGCAGCCGAGGTCAGTTACAAGCCTAAAGAGGAGACTACCACGTCAGAAAGAAAAGACAGAATCACCAGAACCAGAGACATCTGATGCTGCGTTGATGGCTAACTCTTCTGAACCAACTCAGGTAAGTACTACTGACCAAATGTTTGATAATCATGCTTGTTCTGATTGTGATACTTTTAGGAATAGCATAGATGAAAAATTTGCTAGGTTATTAGATCATAATGATAACTTAGTAAAAGATTTGCAACTGTGTACTGAGGCTAATAGAGTATTAAAACAAATGGAGCATAGTTATAAAGAAAAGATAGACCTTTTGACTAAACAGCTTAGGGAAACCGAAGTAGTTGCATTTAACCAAGCTAATGACATTAGGTACTATCTAAACTCCCTAGAAGACACTAAGAAGCAAAAGGCAGTTCTAGAAGTAGAAGTAAACTCATTAAAACAGAAACTGCATAGTTGGACTAGTTCTTCACACATAGTTCAACACTTAGTGAGAGAAAGAACGGAAGCTTGATAGAGACAGCACGGACTATGCTGGCAGATTCGAAACAGCCTATCCAATTCTGGAATGAGGCAGTGGCGAATGCATGTTATACACTGAATCGAGTCCTGATAGTCAAGCGCCACGGAAAGACATGTTACGAGCTACTACAAAGACGCAAACCGAATTTGGAGTATCTTGAACCTTTTGGCGCGCCGTGCACACTTTCTGAAGAAGACACAAGAGGGCAAATTCAGCGAGAAGGCGAATGAAGGAATCTTTCTAGGATACAACATACCGAACAAGCGAGTTTACAACAACTCAACGGGTCTTGTAGAAGTATGGTGTAATGTTGACGTTCAGAGATATACCACACCACCTACTGGCAAAGGACCCGCCTACTTCTTCGACTATGATGGATTCTTCAAGTCCTTCAACATCCCTCTCTCTCCCTCGGATGATGAGTTAGCTACTAGGATGATGTATGATATCTTGAATACACCATCTAGCTCACAGGGAGAATCATCTACTCAGTCAGGGGAGTAGTCGATGACAGTGACTCCTCCTCTGAAGATGAAGCTGAAGAAGATGACCAGAACAGTCAGGAGGAACAGGTTCCAGTTCCTGAAAGTCCACAAGCATCTACCAGTGATGCACCTTCGACTTCGGAACCTCAAACTCCAACTACCTCAGATGCAGAACCAAATGTTCATAATCTTGGCTCTGAGGTAGCTGTTCCTACTACTACTCCAGGATCACGACTAAACGTCTATCATCCCCTAGACAATGTCATTGGGGATGTCAGATCAGGAGTACAAACCCGAAATCAGCTTTATTATTCAGCTGATTACGCCTCGGTTATGGAGAAGGGTTACATCATGATGGTGCTTATCGGTGTTTTGTCTCGCAGTTTGAGCCAAAATATGTCAGTGATGCACTAAATGATGAGGCGTGGGTGATGCCATGCAAGAAGAACTTCTTCAGTTCAAGAAGTTAGGTGTATGGACTCTGGTTGATAGACCTAAAGGGGCTAAGTTATTGGCACCAAATGGGTCCTGAAATGCAAGAAGGATGACCAAGGGGTCATTATCAGGAACAAAGCTCGATTGGTGGTTCAGGGTTTTCGTCAAGTCGAGGGAATTGACTACAATGAGGTGTTTGCAACCGTGGAAAGGATGGAAGCCATTCGTATCTTCCTTGCCTATGCATCGTACATGAAGATTAAAGTCTACCAATTAGATGTGAAGAGTGCATTCCTTCATGGGGAAATCAGGAAACAGTCTATGTCAGTCAACCCGAGGGATTTGAGATCCTTATCATCTTATCATCGGGACAGAGTTTACAAGCTCGACAAGGCTTTATACGGGCTTCATCAAGCTCCAAGAGCTTGGTATGAGAAACTCTCGACTCATCTTGTGAACACGGCTTTCGCAGGGGAGTCATTGACTGCACGCTGTTCATTAAAGAAAAAAGATGGCGACCTACTGCTCGTACAGATCTATGTTGATGACATAATCTTCGGTTCAAAGAACGAAGAGTTATGCAAATAGTTTGAAGCAATTATGAAGAAAGAGTTTGAGATGAGTGCTATGAGGGAGATGAAGTTCTTTCTCGGGTTACAGGTGGATCAGACACCAAATGGGATCTTTTCTACATCAGACCCAAGTATGTGGGAGACATTCTCAGTCGCTTTGACATGGAGAATGCTTCTGCTGCTGCTGGGACTCCACTTGCTACGAATCACGACATAGCACCTGATGAAAATGGAGATCTTGTAGATGCCACGATGTACCGAGGAATGATTGGATCCCTCATGTATCTCACTGCCTCAAGACCTGATATCATGTATGCTACATGTCTATGTTCTAGATATCAGGCTAAACCTAAGGTCAACCATCTGATCGGGGTCAAGAGGATTTTCGTTATCTGAAGGGTACACCCACACTTGGGTTGTGGTATCCTCATGATGATGACTTTGAGCTACGCGTATACGACGTTGATTACGTTCGATGTCATAGATCTTACATCTAGATGCATATGGCGGAATGAACTACAAGTCTACATCAGCAGGTGTCAATTCTTTGGGAGAAGATTAGTTACCTGGCAGTGTAAGAAGCAGACATCGGTTGCATGTCAACCTGTGAAGCTGAATATGTTGCTGCTGCAAGTTGCTGTTCACAAATCATCTGGATTCAACAGCAAATGCGGGATTACGGTTTAAAAGTTCTCTTCTACTACTCTTCTACTTTTTTGTTGATAACTCTGCTGCAATTGCAGTAACTAAAAATCCGGTCCAACATCCTAAGACCAAAATATATCGGTATTAAATACCATTTCATCATCAGAGACTGTTTTGAAAAGAACTTAATTGATGTGGTAAAAATTAATACTGATTTTCAACGCGCTGACCTCTATACTCAAGCCTTTGATAAACCACGTTTTCAATATTTGCTAGAGGTCAACGGTGTTAAAAAGAAAAGTGAGGTTATTCCTGATGATGATAATGTGTAGTCCGATGTAGTGTAGTTAAAGTTTTTCTTTTTTATTTTATTTTATCTGTTTATTTTAGTCTGTTTAAATTAAACTCATGTTATTTTGCTGTTTATTAAAATTCAAAAATAATTAAACCAGTTATGATTTTAGTATTTTAGGGGGAGAATAAGTCAGCAAGTAACATTAAACAAAAAAAAAAAAACGAGGGAGAAGGAGTGGATAGCTGTTATAAGGTAGATCGTATCTGTGATACCGATTCAAAACCTTTGGAAAATGATAGTACACAGGAACAAATCAAGAGGGACCTTAAAACTTAAATTTAGAAAAGATGCAAAAACTCAAAGTATAAGTCTTTGTAGTCTAAGCAATATAAAAGGGAAGATGATAGAAAAACTGGTAACTCCTAAGGTAACACAAACCTGACTGGTGATCTCAAGATCAAACTAAGTTGTTCAACTGATTGTGGGCTTCCATCTTATCACTGGTTAACACAATCAACAATATTCCAATAAGGAGTAATGAGCATGTAAACGCCACAAATATGTGCGGATGACCATATATAGAGCAAAGCAAGAAAAAAATGAAAGACAAATGCTATAATGCTAATGACTTATGTTGTTGGTGCATTTTGTGCAAAATAAAATTAAGCTGCTCTAACAAGGAGATAGGTTGTATGCCTCTCTGCTGTGCGATGGCACTGACCTGAGGATAAGCATAACCTAGATATTCTAGAATTCATTGTTGTTTGCCGCCTCTCTGCTGTGCGATGGCACTGACCTGTGGACTGGCTTCTCTTTGAAAGCTCTAAGAATAGTCTCTTCTTGTAATAATACCCGTAGACCGCTCAAAATCTCCTGAGGAATGTTGATTACCATATAAGTGTGGGATCCACAAATGTTAGTTGAAATAATTAAACCTAAAAGAATCACCAGTCTGTGTCAAAAGTCTGTGTATGGATTTAAGTGGACAAACATATTGACAATCATTGTGGCTGCAATTCTTGAAAGTTCAAATCAATGTGAAAATTTAAGAGTTCCAGTATGATTTCCTAAAGTTGCTAATGACTCTGGATGAACACCAAGAATTGAGCATCAAAAGATTTTGATAACAAGTCCCAAATGATTTGACTTGCCTGTATGATTCCAAAATTGAATTGGTCCAGGTGTGGTCAATCCAAATTGAAGCTGCCTATTCTGAAATCAAATCCTGTAGATTTCCATCATAGGATTTATCTCTCACAAAAAGCCAAAAACAAGTCCTGTTTTGTTTCTTTAGTTTAATTTTCTAATTTAGTTAGTCGTTTTAGTTTGTTTGTTTGTCGGACTACATCATGAAAATCAGTAAGGAATCAACTCACTAAAAGGGTCATGTCTGAGATGACCACATGTGCTTTAAACGTTTAAAAGGGTCACGTCTGAGGTGACTAAATTGTTTAAAAGGGTCACGTCTGAGGTGACTAAATTGCTTAAAAAGATCACGTCTGAGGTGATCAAAAAGTTTTCAAGTTAAAATGATCATGTCTGAGATGATCAAAAGCTCATAACGTAAATTTCAAAAGTTAAAAGAGTTTTAAATGTAAATTGGTAAAAATGGCAGAAAATTAACTAAGTGTGACCCATTCGCACGATTGGACCATGAGAATGGACCAACCATGCGAATGGCTCCCATTCGCACGAATGGACATGAGACTGAGCCATTCACACGAATGGCTTATCAGAATGACACATTCGACCGATTGGAAGGGGGTGAATGAGTTAGTCGACCGACTGAGACTCAGTCGGTCAACTGAACATGCGAATGAAGGGTACGATTGAGTCAGTCGACCTACTGAACCTCAGTCGGTCAACTACATGCGACTGACTGGGCCAATCGCACGATTGAGCCTCAGTCGCCCGAATGAACTGAGCGAATGAGGCCAGTCGGCCGATTGAACTCAGCTTCAGTCATTTTTAAGGGCACAGTCGATCGCATTTCACTCATCACACCCCAATCGCTCTCAAATCGCACACCCTACCGTTACTCTGCCAAAATTTCATTAGACCCTGTTTTCATCTTGATTCTGATCCACTGACTCTCGTTATTGATTATACAGGTAGTTTGAAGTTCCATCTTACCGAAAACTGAAGGATTTAAACCCTAATTTGGGTTATTCAAATGAAAAACAAGAATAGGACTGAACCTGACCTAATAACCTACTTAATATATGCAAAATGTTAAAATTAAGTTTAATAGGTTATTAGTAACAAGAATGCGAGTCTATTGAACCGGTTATCCATGTTAAAACACATGTTTTGATAAAGATTCGAACGGATGGCGACTGAACTGTTGGACAGGCGACTGGTCGCCCGGATGAACTCCAATCGCACGATTGAAACCTGCGATTTGGTCAATCGCCCGAATGAAGCATGCGAATGAGCACAATCGGCCGACTGAACCAATCGCAGACTCAGTCAGCATATTGAACTCAATCGCATGTCTCATTCACCCGAATGAGCTCAGTCGCATGACAGGACAGCCGACTGACTTCAGTCGCATGATTCATTCGCACGAATGAATCAGAATGAATTTCAACATGACACTTAGAACTGAATTTTGATGTATTATGTACTAATGGTTCTGTGTATTGTGTTTTCAGGATAATGGCTGAGAGATGGTCCATATATCCAAAGCACAACATCTGTGCTCACTTGGATCATACTACTAGGAACGGGGCCCGAGTTCACCGATATTATAGCTTTCCTCAGACGCTCCCGGATTCATAAGGCTATATCTACTCCCTGCACACCCTACAGATCACTACACCAGGCATTCTGGGAGAATGCCTCTGTGGATCGCTCTCGAGAGCCATACAGTATTCGGAGCTCTATTCTGGGTCATGATATCGAGGTCACTGCTGCTGATATCCAGAGGGTTCTAGAGTTTGGAGATGATTTTGATCACCCTACCAGATTACATCCATTGACTGTCCGAGGATGCTTTCTGAGGATCAAGTACGTTGGGGACATAAACTCAGGTGTGCTCAACAAGAGCAACCTGTGCCCCTAGTACAAGTACTTAGCTCATGTGATCCTTAAGTGCGTTGCTTTCGAGGAGGGGTGGGTTCGACGACCTATCAGACCAGATCCAAAATGCCTACGTGGCACTGGTGCTGAACCACCCTTTCAGCTTTTCTAGTATGATTTTCTCCTATCTGGTGGAGAACTTGGAGGCAAAGGGAAAGGAGGGGTTTTGTATGTACCCCAGGTTTTTACAGCTGATCTTCAACGAGAAGCTGCCACATCTGCCCAAAGAGAGTCATGATGCAGTTGCACTGGAGATCATGGATGATACGACTCTGGTTCGGATGAGGGTTTATAGGGGGAAGCAGGTGAAGCCCCAGGTTAAGAGATTGATTGGCCACCTGGCCAACGAGAGATATGTGGCACCGGGGAGACGCAAATGGCGTCATGAGGACAGTGATTCTGATGATGAGAGGCTGCTGCTCCCAGAGCATGACTCTGACGATGATGATAGTGGGGACGCTGGGGACGATATGCCTGCTCCACCGAGAGGCACTGTGTCTGATGTAGTACCCCCAGTGTCCGCCCCAGCCGGAGATGTTGCTGAGTCAGCTGGATTTCATCAGGATTTTGTTCATGGTGCGGAGGAGGAGGAGGAGTCGGATGAGGAGCCCCTAACACGAACTGTGGGAAGCAAAGTTGTTCCCACAAAACATGGGCTAAGGGTGGTTGGTGAACACCCGAGAGACTCCAGAGAGACTGATACTGACCCAAGCTATGCACCGGGGTCAGCAGGTAGGATTGTAGGGGGAGCATCCACCTCAATAGGGACGAGGAGGAAGAGGATGGCTCAGCCCCATGGTCAGAAGAAGAAGAAGCGTCGGTTGACCTTCGTTACCATCATAGCCTCTACTTTTACCACCACAGCCACCACTACCACCTCCACAGCTATACCATCCACCACCACAGCCACCAAATCCACCACAGCTACCACTTCCACCACCATACCTCCCACCACAATACAGATTCCATCCACCACCATATCCGTTACTCCCACATCACCTCCACCATTTCACCGACCTATCTTCACTACAACCACCACTACCACCACCTCACACCAGGCAGGACCGTCAGCCCATCCCTCACACACTTATGGATCACCTCTACCTCCAATCGGGGTAGAGGAACAGCTGTCAGCGCTCAACAGGATGGTGATGCGCTTACTAGCTGCAGATGAAGAGAAGGCTGCCCAGATCTGCCAGCTTGCCAACCTGACTGCTGCACAATCTCACCAGATTGCAGAGCAGGCTCGAGTTATAGAGGAGCAGGCCCAACAGATGGCTGCTCAAAGAACTGAGATAGCCCAACTCCAAGCACACAACATCACATCTACCAAAAGGATAGAGGAGTTGGAGGAGGCAAAGAAGACTATCATGTTGAAGCTGAAAGGATCTAAGGAGGAGCCCCTCAAGATCAAAGAGGGGGATGGAGATGATGGAGATGATGGTGATGATGATGATGAAGATGATGATGAGGATGAGGAGGATGATACAGAGGAGGATGAGGAAACCGAAGGTGATAGGACAGAGGGGAAGGACGATGATGATGAAGCAGAAGGAGGGGATGCAGCTGCATCGGCCTCTGCTTCAGGTCAAGAGAGGAGGTCAAAGAACAACAGGACAATCAACCTCCACCTCTGCTCCTCCAAGTGACGAGACTATGATACAGGATAAAAGTAAAGACTAGATGTTTATGTATTTATTTGCTTTTGTATTTGAATCCTGTATTGAAAACAATGTATTGAATGTTTATATTAAGTTAATGCATTTTTGTTTGATTAATTACTGATGATTTATGTGTTGAATGTTTAAATCAAACAGATCCAAATTATCAAAGAGATGAGTTTGATGTTGCTCCCCTTCAACAGGTCAAGACTCAACTAACAATGATTCTTGATCTGCAAGGGATCGTTAGGAGGTCTGTGAGTTATACCCCTGAAGAAGGGGAAATAATTCATGACCTATCAAACGAGCAACTCGCAGAGATTTTCAAGCTCAATCCGGATGAGATAGTAAAAGATGCTCCGACATGCGATTCGACTAGTGATGAAGAGCTCAACGATGTTGATGAAGTCGAGATCAAAGATGTCACCACCGAGGATTACCCTCAGTACGCTGACAATGAGGGAAATGTGGTCCCCAATCTGGGTGAATCCCTCGTCAGTGATACCTTTGAGGTGTTGAACAAGATGGAGCAAGAAACAGAGAAAGCAGAAGGAACAGCCCAAGCCTCAAACGATGATGTCGACATTCGAAAGGCTGAGTGGGCTGCATGTTTTGAAGAAGTTAGAGCCCAACGTGCTGCACAAAGAAGGATGCCTACACCAAACTCTACAGAGTCAAGAAACATCACAAGGTGTCTGGCAGGATTATAGCATGGGCGTATTTTGATGATCTTAATGTTTATGCAGTTAAGAGAGAACAGGGCATAGAGTACTTCAGATTTCCACATGATCTGAAGACTCTACCAGGTTTTGAGCTCAACCAGCTGGCTAAGCTAAAGCTTTTGTATGCTGACCCGAGGAAGATGTCAGGCTGGTTTGAGGCTGCCCTAAAGAAGGAGTACCACACCAGATGGGTTAACTTCAGACCACAACAGCCTACTAGGTATATCAGAAGGTCTGAGGTTGATGCCATTACTGGCAAGCCCAAGATAGTGTTGAAGTGGAGTCCTCCGCGCACAATGTCAAGAATCCCACTCAGGGAAATGCCACAGGACTTCACTCCACACTTTAAGTGGTGGTACTATGATTGGAGAACAGCTGAAGCGGTCATAGTCCTAAGCAAAGAGGGCCAAATGGATACGATCAGGGTATTCGACCCGATGTGGCTTACTAACTTGTCGACTCTGCAAGCCCTCCAGTTCCAGAACATTATACGACTCTGCTTCGCGTTTGAAATTCACGCGGGAGTCACAAAAGAGGAGAAGTACAAGAAATACAAGGAGGTTATGCAGAAAACAAGAGATTAGAGAGATCTAGGTCCAAGGGGGTGTTTGTTGGTACATGTATGTCCCTAGATCGTGATATGAAATGTAATAGATCTTGTTTGTCTGATTATGATGTAATGTAAAGTGATTAATGAAATGATATGGATTGTTTGTAATTTGTTATGTCTAATATTTCATTAATGAGTCGACATTGAATTGGTTAATTGGGTTTGTGATTGTTTGAATGGTTACACATAAAGTTATATTAATTAATACATTCAAACTTAACTTAATGAAGTTCTCATGCGAATGGCCCATGCGAATGGACCATACGCATGAATAACTTCATACGATTGACTCAGTCACACGACTGAACCAGGAGACTGGATCAGTCGTATGATTGACACATAAGATTGGCTCAGTGGCACGACTGAACACTCAGTCGTGCGGATGGATCAACCGCATGGTTCAATCGCACGACTGAACCATACTTATGGTCCAGTCGCACGAATGAACAACACTAACCTATAAATAGACCCAATTCGTGGAAAAACATAAGCATTCATACCATTACGACTCCAAACGTACCCTAGCCGTCCAGAAGCCTCCCAAATCGTTCTCCAAGTTCACAGAACACATTAGATCGATTCCTAATCGACTTCTAACGTTAGATTCAATTCTTGATTGATTCTTCGTGTGTTCTCACTGATTGGATCGCCAATCAAATAGGATTCCGCACTATTTGATCTGGTTTACACGCTAATCACTAGGTATTTCGTTCAAATACTAGGTCCTAACAAAAAGCTATTTTAATATGATGGAAGAAAGTTTTAAATGTTTCCGCAGAGATGTTTTATGAAATTCAAATGTAATTACTATGTTTTATGTGCGATGAGGATCCAACTGAAAGCATCCCGGGAACGGGGCCTTACAGTTGGATCACCCTTACCGAATAGCAAGATTTTGGGTTTAGCCAACAGAGTAACATACAAGTTAAGGCACCATATGGAAGTGGGAAGGGCTCACTCTCAGAGGTGCTCCTCGAGTTCATTTTATTTTGGTTTACTATGGATTTATAGCAACAACTGTTTTTCCAGTGATAACCCTCCAACGTGAGAAAAAGTATTTAATAAAAGAGAGCAACAATGTGTGTTAGTATGTATAAAGTTAAAATAATTTCCAATTGACCACCTATTTTTCCTATTTGGGCTTTTTTCATGTGGTATGATGATTTTGTGGGTCCCGTTAGGGAACAAACTTGGTACTTGTTCTTTTTCTTGCATGCTTTGCATCAATAGATTTATCTTTAATCTGTTTATGTGTATTGGGGAAGCATCAATAGATTTATCTTTAATCTGTTTATGTGTATTGGGGTATGAATACTTTATTTAAAAGTGCTAGCATGAGGATATGGTGATAATATCCTTTAGCTAACTAGGCGTAAAAATGTTGTATGTAATATTGGTGACTAAAAGGTATACATGTTGCCTATCCGCTATGCGTGGAACAACTACCATATTGTGATGAGATGTTTGCATTTACTACCATCATACCAACAGGTTCCAGCCTTTCTCTTTTCCTGACCTATTGTCATTAAGTGTTATTCAATATTAATATTTTCCAGTTCTGTTAATTTAGGTTTCCAATATTGAATTTCCTTTTTCATGTTCTTGAATTTAATCAACTACGTGTTTCTAAGATTCATCCTTTAGGTGTTGTTAAATTCCTCAATTTTAGTTTTAGGGGGAGATTGTTTGGAAAAACATTGATTAAACACCACAATCACATTCCTTGACTTGGTCCAATGCATATTTATCTACTAATTAATCCCAAGGAGAAGGTAATCACTACCTGTTATTGATCAATATCAAGTAAAGAAACAAACATTGATGAATAACAAACAACTAAAGATCATTACGTTGAAAAAACTTTGACCAAAGACTAGCTCGATATCCACTAAGGCCTAGAATATTGAAAACTTTTCTACTGATGAAGATGAAGGTCTTTCCATATAGTGATTAGTGGAATGACTAAGTTGTATAGCATATGAGATTTGGCTGTCCGGGTTTATATGTTGGATCAGTTGAAACAAGAACTTCTGAAATCCAACAAGTTAGTAGATGCTAGATCTCTATTAACTACTAGTAGAAAACACACATGGTTACGTGATACTCAAATATAAACAACATAATGGAAATTCTTTCAAAGTCTTCACATGGTTATATTGCACTGATTACAAAAGTTATAATAGCAAAACAAGTGTACAAACACATCTAACCTTAAAACTATTCCAGTGTGAGGTATTTATAATATGATAGCTAAACATCAGAATAAATCTTGATCGTCTATTCTAGGTTTAGGATCAAGGCATGCTATAATAATTGATCTACACATTATGGCATACCACGAATGTGTAACACTATTGGTTTATAAAAAACTATACCATAGAGATAGGAAATCAAGATAAAGATCTTCGGCCATTGTGTAAGGCCCCGCACCCGGGACACTCACAGTCGGTCAATCTTTGCACATAAAACATAAAAAATAAAACATACTTTAACGTTTACTAAAATACAGCTGCGAAATTATTTAACTAAAACCATTTCATATATTAATAATCGCTTTGGCAAAATAATACATCATTGTCAAGTTACAAAATATCATTCGTTGCATTACATCACAAAAACATTATCATAATACAAAATGGATGCCATCCAGAACAAGCCAAGTAGTTATGCTCGTGACATACTCAACAACCATTACCTGCCTACTGGAATATACATAAATGTCAACGTTGCTGAGTGAGTTCTAGTTTTATAAAAATACAATACATTACTTTCGTTAAAAACCGTTCTTTACTTTCATTCGTGATCATGCATCATACTACAAACAGATAATTTTATTATCTTTCATCATGTAATCATCGTACGTCGTTCGTTATCATTCATTTATTCATTCTCTTTCATCCCGTACATTCCATACGTCATCATTAACCTTTACTCTCATTTGGACCAATGCCATATGCTATTACCCCAAACATAGGCACGAAGCGGGTACTGGGCCGAAGTCTATAAATAGACCCCTAACATTACGCACGAAGCCTGACACCAGTACCAGGGCAAGCGACAAGGATCCTATATGTTTGGTTAGTCACAAAGAGTAGACCCCTGTGTGTATCCTTACGGGTTAGCTAAACCACATACAGTTGAGCTAACAACATTTTAGATTTGTGCACCTCCTTTCATTTGCTTGCAAGTCTATACATTCATCCATTCATTCATGCATGCATTCATTCATGTTTTAGGTTCCTCTTTTCATTATCATTAACTTCCGCTTTACATTACATAATACTTTACGTTCATTTCATAACCATACCATGTAAAGCCAAGGAATAATACATAATAAGAAACATAAAGGAATATAACATAACCATACATAACATCATCATAAACATCACATACAACATCATACATCATCATATAATCATCATACATCATCCCCGGGAACATCCCAAGTTGTAGCCTAAAACTTCGTTTTTCCCAAAATTTCTAGAAGTAATTCTAAGTCCCTTCGGCGCATGGCCCCTCAGGCGCATGGGAACAGTTGGCCGCATGGGGATCTTTTGGGCGCATGAGCACTATACAGGCGCATGGCCCACACTTAGTCATATTGGGCAACTTTCTAGGCGCATGGGCACTATGCAGGCGCATGAGCCACACTTAGGTGCATGGACACATGGGCGCATGGGCTTTCAGGTGCAAGGGACTTAGGAGCATGAGCAACTAACTTTACGAACCAACATAATTTCAGTCCCGAGTCAAATTCTAACATGTTCTAAGCTTAGTTCATACACTCTAAGCAACAGAAACACACACATAACATAATCATAACATCATAATCACCCAAAATATACCCCACTCACATATACATACACATGAACATACAGGTATCATACCCATTTCTATAAAACATACATACATGCATTTCCAATCCCAAAGAAGTTTAAAACATCTAAAATAGGGCATCTAGAACTCACCTTTGACAACTTTCGGGTAGAACTTCTTGAAACCCGAATGCAAATGAGTTCAAGCACCTAGAACCCACCAAAAACACAACCCGAACGCAAAACACACATATAAGCATGTAACTGAGGCTATAAACCAGCCAAGAACACTTAAAACACCACAAACATACCTCAAATTTGGCTTCTTCTTCTTCTTCAAAAACCCAAAACTTTTCTGCTTCTCTTTCTAAAATCCGAACACAAGTGATATGCAAGGTGATATGGGCGGCCATATCACCTTTTGTACGAAATATATTATTTTATTTGTACCTTTTGCACATTTAACCCCCCCAACTTGGGTTAAATTACGTTTTCTTCCTTTTTCTTCACTTTTATTCTTTATTTCACATCTTTATGAAATGAGTGTTACAAGTCCACCCTCTTATTTAGGTTTGATCCTCGAAACCTGTTATTCCTCGAATAGCCATGGGTAATGCTGTCTCATTTCTTGTTCAGTCTCCCACGTACACTTGGATCCCTTCCTATGTTTCCACTGAACTCGCACCAAGGGAACCAATTTATTCCTCAGCCTCTTCTCTTTGCGATCAATGATTGCCACCGGTTGCTCCACATAATTGAGTCGTTCATCTACTTCAATGTCCTCCAGTGGTACGACCATGTCTTCATCAGCTAAGCACTTCCGCAGATGAGATACATGGAATGTCGAATGAATTCCGCTTAACTCGTCGGGCAACTCCAATCTATAGGCCACCTCCCCTACTCGAGCAATAATTCGAAAAGGCCCTATGTATCTCGGACTCAACTTGCCCCGCTTTCTAAACCGAATGATACCCTTCCAAGGTGAAACTTTCAGCATAACTCTATCACCCACCTTTAATTAAATCGGTCTACGCCTCTTATCGGCATACGACTTTTGCCTATCTTTGGCTGCCTTCATAAACGTTTTATCTTCTCTAGCTTCTTAGTTGTAGCCTCGATCACCTCAACGCTCCCTAACTCCTTTTGACCAATATCACCCAACAAACGGTCGTTCTACATCTCCTACCGTATATCATCTCATAAGGGGGCATACCAATACTAGCATGATAACTGTTTTTGTATGAGAACTCAACTAACGGTAAATGGTCATCCCAACTTCCTCCAAAATCAATGACGCATGCCCAAAGCATATCTTCAAGCGTCTGAGTAGTTCTCTCCGACTGACCATCCGTCTGAGGATGATAAGCCGTGCTGATATGTAACCTCGTCCCCATCACATCTTGGAATTTCTTCTAAAATTTGATGTAAACTGAGTGTCACGATCAGACACGATAGACACCAGTACACCATGAAGAGTTACAATCTATTTGGTGAATAGATCTGCTAATCTTTCCTAAGAATAAGTTTCTCGGATCGATAAGAAGTGAGCACTCTTCGTTAGACGGTCAATTATCACCCATATGGCGTCTTACCCTTTCGCGGTACGCGGTAGCCTCGTAAGAAAATCCACGGTGATATGCTCCCACTTCTACTCGGGTATATCCAAAGGTTGGAGTTTCCCGTATGGCTTCTGATGCTCTGCTTTCACTTGCAAACATGTAAGACACTAACTCACATACTCCGCTACATCACGCTTCATACCAGGCCACCAATAATCTTTCTTCATATCCTGATACATCTTTGTAGCCCCAGGATGAATGGAGTATCAAGACTTATGAGCCTCATCCATGATCTTTCCACGTAAGTCCCCGTAACGAGGAATCCACATTCGCCCGAATAGGGTTCTAACACCGAGAGTGTTTTCACCCAACTCCGCGACTAGACCTCTCATCCTTTCAGAGTTAAGACGATCTTCTTTCAACGCCTCGTCTTGAAACTCCTTGGCATACGTCATCAAATCAGGGGTCATAATCAATTGGTAGGCTTTCACCTGAATCGGCTCGGGTCTCTCCTTTCGACTAATGGCATCCGCCACCACGTTGGCCTTGCTCGGATGATAATGGATTTTACAATCATAATCCTTAATGAGCTCCAACCATCGCCTCTGCCTCATGTTCAAATCCTTCAAGCTCTTGTGGTCAGTGAAAATAGTGCACTTTGTCCTGTACAGGTAGTGCCTCCAAATCTTTAATGCAAAGACCACAACTGCTAACTCTAAGTCATAACTAGGAAAATTAACCTCATGAATCTTCAATTGTCGGGATGCGTAGGCTATGACCTTTCCTTGCTGCATCAACATGCAACCCAACCCCGAGTAAAAAGCATCTGAATAGACCACCAAGTCCTCGCTTCCTTCGGGTAATAACAAAACAGGAGCTTAGTCAACCTTGACTTTAACTCCTCAAAAGCCTTCTCTTGCTCTTGACCCCATACAAACTTCACATCCTTACAGGTCAACTTAGTCAACGGTGAAGCTATATTAGATAAGTCCTGAATGAATCTTCTATAATATCCCGCTAGCCCCAAGAAACTACGGATCTCAAAAGGCGTCCTTGGAGAATTCCATTGCATCACTGCTTCCACCTTTGCCGGGTCCACCATAATCCACTCGGGATTAACCACGTGACCCAAGAACTGAACCTCGTGCAACCAGAACGTGCACTTGGAGAACTTAGCATACAACTTCTCCTTTCTCAGCGTCTCCAACACTTCCCGAATGTGACCGGCATGCTCCTCTTCGCTCCTCGAGTAAATCAGGATATCATCAATAAACACAATCATTGATTTATCTAACATCGGCCGACACACTCGATTCATCAAGTCCATAAAAACAGCTGGCGCGTTAGTTTAACCAAAAGACATAACGAGGAACTCGTAATGTCCATAACGCTTGCGAAAAGCTGTTTTAGGAATATCTTGCTCCTTTACCTTTAACTGATGGTAGCCAGATCGAAGATCTATTCTCGAGAACCAATTGGCACCTTGGAGCTGATCAAACAAGTCATCAATCCTTGGTAATGGACTGATTCTTCACCTTCAACTTGTTCAACTCACGGTAGTCAATTCACATCCTCATACTACCGTCCTTCTTCTTGACAAATAAGACTAGAGCACCCTAAGGAGAGATCCTCGGTCTTATGAACCCCTTATCAAGCAACTCTTGCAGTTGCTCCATCAATTCCTTCATTTCGAAGGGGGCTAGCCGATACAACGCCTTAGCAACAGGCTGGGCACCGGGTATCAAGTCAATCTGAAACTCGATCTCGTGGTCCGGTGACACACGGGTTAAATCTTTAGGAAACACGTCCGGGAACTCACACACAACCGGTACATTAGAGAATTGTGGTGTTGGCGTATCCACATCTTTCACGTAGGCCAGGTAGGCACTGCATCCACGCCTCATGCACTTTCCCGCCACCGCCATCGAAATCACCTTCGAGATCTTAGTAACTCAATCACTTTGGATCATCAGTGAACTCCTGTTAGTCGTTGTCAGTCGAATCATCTTCTTGCGACATATGATATTCGCCTCGTAGCCCGCTAACCAATCCATTACTAAGACTACATCGAACCCTCCTAAGTTCATCGCAAACAGTCTAGCAGGAAACTTATGACCCTCTAGTTCTATGTGACAACCTTCTAACAGATCAAAAATCCTGGTAGACTTACCTATGGCAGTTTCTACATCGAAGGCCTCATCAATGCTTCAACTACTAACGAGCAAATTAGCACAAAAAATCAGCAGAAATAAAACTCCTACTAGCACCAAAATCGAATAACACAGAAGCAAGAGTTTGGTTTACTAGAAACATACCCGACACAACCTCAGGATCCATCCTAGCCTCCTCTCGGGTTATCGTGAATGCTCTGGCGCTCACCTTCTGCCCTTCAGTCTCTGTCGTCTTCTTCGCTCTGGAACTCTTAGCCCTCGGCTTCTTGTAGTCCCTGCTCATTTGACCCTCTTCGCCACAGTTATAACACCTCCTTACCCCTTAATTCTTCGCCACATGTCTTGTCCTTCCACACCCTGAAACAGACATTGGATCCCCATCTTCACCCTCCCGTGTGCTCCTTTCTACACTTACCACACTTCTTCGACAACGCACCAGGTGTGGCCACACGCCGGTCATCCACCCTCGCAACCTAATTGTTTGGAGCGGCCCCGCCACATCCAAACCGCTTCCCATTCCAGTTTCAAACACCACCTCCTTTCTTAACAACCTCAACCACTGCACCTCCCTCTCATCATATAACCTTTCAACCAGATCGACCACTGACCTGAACTTACCTGGCCGAGCGGCAATCATGTGCCTGCGGATATCCACCGGCAAACCTTGAATGTATCCCTTGATATTTCGTGACACTGGAGTCACCTGATCTGGCACCAGCCTGGCCATCTCATTGAATTTGGTGGTGTATTACTGGTGCGTCATGGTTCCCGCCTCCAGTTGCAGGAACACCCTTTCAACTTTATCGAGTTCCCTTTAAGGACAGCTCCCTCCACCTTATCCTCCTAATCGCCTTGCAACCCTCAGCCTAGACAATGTTGTCCCACCAGCATAAGACCGAGTCTACAAACGAGTGAGTGGCGAACTTCACTTTCTGGTCCTCTCGGCACTCGCTGATATCAAGCACGACTTCCATTTACTTCACCCACCGGTGAGCAGCAGCAGCGTGCCATTCCCATCAAAAGTAGGAGGCTTGCATCTCTGGAACGCTCCATAGTTACAGCCTCCTTCAGTTCCTTGCACAGGCTCCTCCTCCTTCTCATCACTGGTAACAACCGTCTCAGTCTCCAGTTGTTCCCTTTCCCCCACGGGCCTCCTCCTTTCCTTCCTCTCACCTTCCCTCACAGCTTTAATTAACTCGATCACCACAGACGGCAGGATCGTCTGCATGACTTGGTGTACCTCCTCCACAACTGCCGCCTTCGCTACGGCCCTTAAGTTGGCACTCTCGTCACCACCCTCGGGATGAGGGGTCTCGGACTCTTTTTGGCATCCTCCAACTCCTCAATCTTCTTCGCTGATATAACGTTATGCTCCTGGAGTTGGGTAATCTCTTGGCTCTGAGCAGCCATTTGCTGTGCCTTCTGCTCAATCTGCCAACTGACGAATCTGTGTTGTCTTCTCGTCATCGGCTGCTAACAGACGCATCACCATACGGTTTAGCGTTGATAGCTGTTCCTCTACCCCAATGGGAGGTAGAGGTGATCCAGATAGATGGGTGGGATGTGATGATGGCCCTACATGGTGGCTAGTGGTGGTGGTGGTGGCAGTGGTGAAGATTGGGTTAGGTCTAGATGATAGTGGTGGTGATGTAGGTGTGAATGATATGGTGGTAGATGGGATATATGTAGTGGTGGGTGGTGTGGTGATAGTGGTAGAGGGTGTGGTAGTGGTGGTGGTAGCTGTGGTGGTGGCTGTGGTGGTGGCTGTGGTGGTGATCAGGGTAAATCTTCTTCTCTTGCTCTTCATGCCATGAGGCTGAGCCATCCTCTTTTTCCTAGTTCCCTTTGAGGAGGATGCTCCACCTTGGCTGCTGGGTGGGCCCGGAGTATATGATGGATGTGTATCAGCAACTGCAGTATCTCCTGACTCCCCCTGGCGTCCACCAACCGCCCTAATACCTCTTTCAGTGGCAACCACCTTGCTGCCCACTGTTCGCACCAGAGGGTCTTCATCTGACTCCTCCTCCTCTTCCATTTGGAAGTCAGGGTGAATAGGAGCTGATTCGGGTCCACCCTGAACATCTCCTCCCAGATTAGCATCAAGATCATCGTCATCGGAGTCATCGGAGGGTAAAGCAATCTGCTCAACATCCGAGTCACTGTCATCGTGGCGCCATTTCCTCCGAGCTGGCGCCACATAATCCTCACGGGCCAGATGCCCAAATAGTCGCCTGACAGGGGGTTTCACCTGCTTCCCCCTGTACACCTTCATCCTGCCTAAGGTGGTATCATCCATCACCTCAAGCACCACGGCATCTTCCTTTTCCTTCGGCAAGGAAGGGAGCTTCTGGTCAATAATCATCTGCATGAATCGAGGGTACATGCAGAAGCCCTCCTTCCCTTTCCCCTCAATGTTCTCCACCTAGTAGGTGAAGATCATCCTGGAGAAGCTGAACGGATGGTTCAGCACCAACGCTACATATGCATTCTGGATCTGATCCGACAGCTCATCAAATCCTCCCTTCCTAGACGCTATGCACTTCAGCAGCACATGAGAAAGGTACTTGAGCTGGGGACACAGGTTGCTCTTGTTGAGCACCCCTGCGTTGATGTCCCTAGAGTACTTAGCTCGTAGGAAACATCCTCTGACAGTAAGGGGGTGTAGTCTAGTAGGACAGTCAGCATCATCCCCAAACTGCAGCACAATCCTGAGATCCTCCGCCGTGATCTCAATAGCCTCTCCAAAGATAGTACTCCTGATACAATGAGGCTCAGAAAATCTGTCAACTACTGCACCTTCCCAGAAGGCCTGCTGTATAGAGCGATACGGTGTACATGGAGCAGATATAGCATGAGCAATCCTCGATCTCCTCAGAAAAGTGATAATGCAAGAAAAGTCTGAAGCATTTCTGGATGTCAGATCCAGATGAGCACAAATGTTTTGCTTAGTACTCATGGTCCTGCGACTCGCCATCTGTTACACAATGAAAATAAACATTAGTATCCGTTGGCTAAAAATGTCTTGAATCACTTGGACTTGAATACATTCTTTTCTGTCATGCGAATGAGGTTGTGTGACTGAGATCAAGTCGTGCGAATGAGCAGTGCGACTGAGATCCAGTCGTGCGAATGACCCCATACGTACGACTGAGTGTGCGACTAGACTCATACGAATGTAAACTCATGCGTTTACACCAGTCGTGCGACTGAACTCATACGCATGGTTCAGTTGTGCGGTTAAGCTATTCGCACACCTCAGTCGTGCGACTGAAGTTCATCAATCTGTCCATTCGCAAGACTTTCTGACTGTTCAATTCAAATTCAATTTTCACCAATTTTTTAAGTTTAGACGTCGTGTTCTGGTCATTAGACTCGTAATCCTTTAATTTCACCTAACCACTTTAATTTCATTTGTTTACTTCGTTTCGTTAGGTTATTTGGCCACACATGTTTCGGTTTTTCGAATGAGTCCGATTGTCAAGATTAGGTCTCAAATTGAATGAAGATGGATTTCCTTCACCGCAAAGTACCTGTAGAATCAGTGCAGAGAGTCAGTACACAACAATCAAGGTTTTTTAGTGATCAAACGAATATTGGGCAGAGTAACGCTAAGTCGTGCGAATTAGGGCAAATTTGGGAGTGATGAGTCTCTACGACCGACTCCCCCTCTATTTATACTAAACCTGAATTCAATCGTACGACTGGGCTCATACGCTCATTTCATTCGGGCGAATGGGCCTCAGTCGTGCGATTGGTTCAGTCGCCCCCTTCAGTCGTCCGACTGGAGTTCAGTCGTGCGACTTATTCATTCGCTCACTCTTAATCGTCCGACTGGGTCATTCGTATAGGCCATTCGGTTGAATGGTCCATACTCATGTCCATTCGGCTATAGAAGGCATGAGTGTGGTCCATTCGTACGATTGGCCCAAACTCATTGTCCAGTCGTGCGACTGGGTCATACTTATGAAATTTTCTGCATTTCTTCTCATTTAACATTTAAACCCTTTTTAACTGTTGAAATAACATTATGAACATTTGATCATCTCAGACATGATCATTTTAACTTGAAAAACTTTTGATCACCTCAGACGTGATCCTTTTAAACACTTTGTCACCTCAGACGTGACCCATTTATCTTTTGAAAACACATGTGGTCATCTCAGACATGACCCTTTTAGGTGATTGACTCCCTTACTGAATTCCATGATGTAGTCTGATATCAAACAAACTGAAATGACTAAATAAATAGAAAATTAAACTTAAGTACAAAAATTAAACTTGTTTTTGACCTTTTGTGAGAGGTAAATCCTAAGATAGATATCTACTGGATTCGGTTCCAGAGTAGGCAGCTTCAATTTAGTTTGACCATAACTGGACCAATTCAATTTTGGAATCATACAGGCAAGTCAAATCATTTGGGATATGTTATCAAAATCTTTTGATGCTCACTTCTTGGTGTTCATCTAGAGTCGTTAGCAAATTTAGGAAATCATACTGGTACTATTAGATTCCCACATTGATTTGGACTTTCAAGAATTGTAGCCACAATGATTGTCAGTATATTTGTCCTCTTAAATCGATACATAGACTTTTGACACAGATTGGCGATAGTTTAAGGTTTAATTATTTCAACCAACATTTGTGGATCCCACACTTATATGGTAATCAACATTCCTCAGGAGCTTTTGAGCGGTCTACGGGTATTTAGACAAGAAGAGACTATTCTTAGAGCTTTCAAAGAGAAACCAATCCTCAGGTCAGTGCCATCGCACAGCAGAGAGGCGGCAAACAACAATGAATTCTAGAATATCTAGGTTATGCTTATCCTCAGGTCAGTGCCATCGCACAGCAGAGAGGCACACAACCTATCTTCTTGTTAGAGCATCTTTAATTTTCTTTTGCACATAATGCACCAACAACATAAGTTATTAGCATGATAGCATTTGCTTTTCATTTTTTCGTGCTATGCTCTATTTATGGTCATCCGCACAAATTTGTGGCGTTTACATGCTCGTTACCCCTTATTGGAATATTGTTGATTGTGTTAACCAGTGATAAGATGGGAGCCCATAGTCAGTTGAACAACTTAGTTTGATCTTGAGATCACCAGTCAGGTCTAATCATCTATTGTGTTGAATCTACCAACATATCATTTGTGGTCTAGCAACCTCTAGGTCTACTTTTGTTGTGTTACCTTAGTAGTTACCAGTTTTTCTATCATATTTCCTTTTATATTGCTCAGACTACACAGACATATACTTTGAATTTTGCATCTTGTCTAAATTTAAAATTTTTAAAGTCCCACTTGATTTGTTCCTGTGTACTATCATTTTCCAAAGTATTTGAATCAGTATCACAGATACGATCTACCTTCTATCAGCTAGCCTCTCCTTCTCCCTCGTTTTTTTTAATGTTATTGGCTGACCTATTCTCCCCCTAAAATTCTAAAATCATAACCGATTTACACATTTTAGGATTTTAATAGACAGCTAAATAACATGTATTTAATTTAAACAGAAAATAGAATAAATAACGGAAATAAAAAGAAAAAAATTAAAAATTTGACTAAACTACATCGGACTACACATGGTCATCATCTGGAATGACATCACTTTTCTTTTTAACGCCGTTGACCTCTTAGAGATATAGAAAACGTGGTTTTCCAAAAGCCTTTGTGTAGAGGTCAGCGCGTTGAAAATCAGTATTTATCTTTACCACATCGATTAAATTCTTTCCAAAACAGTCCCGTATATAATGATATTTTATACCGATGTGTTTGGTCTTAGGATGTTGTACTGGATTTTTAGTTACTGCAATTGCTGCAGAGTTATCAACAAAAATAGGAGTAGAAGAGAAATTTAAACCGTAGTCCCGCATTTGCTGTTGAATCCAAATGATTTGTGAACAGCAACTTGCAGCAGCAACGTATTCAGCTTCACAGGTTGACAATGCAACCGAGGTCTGCTTCATACACTGCCAGATCACTAATCTCCTCCCAAATAATTGACACCCTGCTGATGTAGACTTGTAATTCATCTTATAGCCCCCGTAATCCGAGTCACTATACGTCGTAAGCTCAAAATCATCATCATGAGGATACCACAGCCCAAGTGTGGGTGTGCCCTTCAGATAACGAAATATCCTTTTGACCCCAATCAGATGGTTAACCTTTGGCTTAGCCTGATATCTAGAGCATAGACATGTAGCATACATGATGTCAGGTCTTGAGGCAGTGAGGTACATGAGGGATCCAATCATTCCTCGATACATGGTTGCATCGACCAGATCTCCATTTTCATCGGGTGCTATATCATGGTTTGTAGCAAGTGGAGTCCCAGCTGCCGAAGCATTCTCCATGTCAAACCGATTGAGAATGTCTCCCACATACTTGGTCTGATGTAGGAAAATTCCTTTGGGTGTCTGATTCACCTGTAACCCGAGAAAAAATTTCATCTCCCCCATGGCACTCATCTCAAACTCCGCCTTCATTATTGCTTCAAAATCTTTGCATAATTCTTCATTCTTTGAACCGAAAATTATGTCATCTACATAGATCTGTACTAGCAGTAAGTCTCCATCTTTTTCTTTGATAAACAGTGTGCAGTCAATGACTCCCCTGCGAAAGCCGTGTTTCACAAGATGAGTTGAGAGTTTCTCATACCAGGCCCTTGGGGCTTGATGAAGCCCTATAAAGCCTTGTCGAGTTGGTAAACTCTGTCCCGATGATAAGGATCTTCAAATCCCTCGGGTTGACTGACATACACTGTCTCTCGGATTTCACCATGAAGGAATGCACTCTTCACATCTAATTGATAAACTTTAATCTTCATATACGATGCATAGGCAAGAAAGATGCGAATGGCTTCCATCCTTGCCACGGGTGCAAACACTTCATTGTAATCAATTCCCTCGATTTGTCGAAATCCCTGAACTACCAGTCGAGCCTTGTTCCTTATAATGACGCCTTGGTCATCCTTCTTGCATTTCAAGACCCATTTGGTGCCAATGACCTTAGCACCTTTAGGTCTATCTACCAGAGTCCATACACCTAACTTCTTGAACTGAAGAAGTTCTTCTTGCATAACACTCACCCATGCCTCATCATTCAGTGCTTCACTGACGTATTTTGGCTCAACCTGCGAGACAAAACAACGATAAGCACCATCGTGAATGTATCCTTTTTCCATTACCGAGGCATAATCAGTTGAGTACAGCTGATTTCTGGTCTGCACTCCTGATCTGACATCCCCAATGACATTGTCTAGGGGATGATAGACATTTAGACGTGATCCTGGAGTTGTAGGAACAACTACCTCAGAGTCAAGATTGTGAACATTAGGTTCTGCATCTGAGGTAGTAGGAGTTTGAGGTTCCGAAGTCTAAGAGGCATCACTGTTAGATGCTTGTGGACTTGCAGGAATTGGAACATGTCCCTCCTGATTGTTCTGGTCATCTTCTTCAGCTTCATCTTCTGAGGAGGAGTCACTTTCTTCTAGTGCTCCCCCTGAGTGGTGAGATGATTCTCCCTGTGAACTCGATGATGTTTAATCAAGTGATGGTGTATTCAAGAAATCATACATCATCCGTGTAGCTAACTCATCATCAGAAGAGGAGATATGTATGTTGAAGGACTTGAAGTATCCATCATAGTCGAAAAAGTAAGCGGGTCCTTTGCCAGTAGGTGGTGTGGTGTATCTCTGAACATCAACATTACACCACACTTCTACTAAACCCGTTGAGTTGTTGTAAACTCTCTTGTTCGGTATGTTGTATCCTAGGAAGATACCTTCATCAGCCTTCTCACTGAATTTTCCTTCTTGAGTCTTCTTCAGAAGTGTGCACGGCGCGCCAAATGGTTCGAGATACTCCAGATTAGGTTTACGTCGTTGTAGTAACTCGTAACATGTCTTGCCATGGCGCTTGACTACCAGAACTCGATTTAATGTGTAACATGCATTTGCCACTGCCTCATTCCAGAATTGGATAGGCAGTTTCGAGTCTGCTAGCATTGTCCGTGCTGTCTCTATCAAGCTGCGATTCTTTCTCTCAGCAACGCCATTCATCTGAGGCGTGTAGGCAGAAGTGAACTGATGCACAATTCCCTTTTCCTTGCAGTACGCCTCCATCCACTGATTCTTGAACTCGGTCCCGTTGTCTGAGCGTACCTGTCTTACCTTCAGCTTGTAGAGAGATTCCAGTATGGTTACTAATTCCTTGAATGACTCAGATGTTTCTGATTTGGACTTTAGAAACATTACCCAAGAGAATCTTGAGTAGTCATCAGTAACCACATAACAGTACAAGTCACCTGTAATGCTTTTTGTACTGACTGGACCAAACAGATCCATGTGAAGAAGTTCAAGAGGAAGCTCTATAGAATGAACTTTCTTTTTCTTATGAGACTTCTTCGTCTGTTTTCCTTTCTTGCATGCTACACAGAAATCTGGAAGTTGGAAATTCTTGACGTTAACTCCTCTCACGAGATCCTTCTGGATCAAGTGATTCATCTTCCGTTGATTAATGTGTCCCATTCTCCTATGCCAGGAAATGGAGTCCTTCTCAATAGCTTTTGATAAGAAGCACTGAACTTCATGATCCGTTGTAGAATCCGTTGAAAGATCCAAAACATAAAGGTCTTTATATCTTGAAGCTGTCATCAAAACTTGGTCCTTCGGAATCACATAGTCTTTCTTTAGGACATAACACTTCTTGTTGTCAAATATGACCTTAAATCCTTTGTCACATATTTGGGAAACAGAAAGTAAGTTGTTTTGAAGTTGTTGAACATAGTTCACTTTATCAAACTTAACTTTCTGATTTCCAACCTCTCCCTGAGCTATGATGTAACCTCCTTTGTTACCAGCAAAAGAAACATGCCCTCCTTTTATTTGTTTGACATTTGATAAAAGAGCCCTGTTTCCTGTCATGTGCCTGGATGCTCCGCTATCTACAATCCACGTGTTGGTTTCAGCACTTTAACGAACACCCTGCACATTCAATTCAAAGCATTAATTTAGGTTAGGAACCCAAGCCTTTACTAGCTTGGGTTTCCCAGAGGCATCACACATCATGAATTCAACCCATTGACCCTTAGAAGGTGAGGGTAGCTCAGGTGACTTCTTGTCATCATTATCAGACATAGAGGATGACTTTTCTTTCCATAAGCTAGATTTGTGTAAGGCCTGTTTGTGATAAACAGACGACTGGCTAATGGGTTGAACTTTGGGTTCACTAGTTCTTCTAGGTGGAGTCAAAGAACTCCTCTTAGAAGACCTAGGTTTTGAATCCTGAAGTTCAATTTTCTTCCTAGGTATCTGATAGTAAGGACAATAAGAAGCAATGTGTCCACACTCTCCACAGTTGTAGCATGACTTGCTATCAACTTTATGATTAAACTGTCTATGTGGAGATGTGTGTGACACTCTAGTGACATCATTATGTTTGGACTTTGACTCTACTTCTTTTGATGTTTTCTCTTGTTTAACAAACTTAATTGTTTTAACATTCTTAACATATTTTCCATTTTGATTAACTGGACTTTGACATGAGACTTGTGAAAGGTTAACATTAACAGTTTTTTTAGGTTCAGATTTGACTTTGTTTGACCCTGACTTTATATTAACCTTTTCAAATTCTTTTTCCAGATTAACACAAGGCATTTTACCCTTTGCCTTTGAAGTGGCCTCCTTTTGTTTTGTTCCAGATTCAATTGAAGAACATGAGGAATCTGGATCACTTACAAGAGGAGTAGACACCACATGATCCTTGATAGGATTGTTATTTATTGGTTTACTCTTAGTGTTCATCAAGGTCTCAGGTGGTGGTGGAACCACTTTATAACCCAAGCCCTTCCCATTGTTACGCTCTCTCACTAAGTGTTGGACAATATGAGATGAACTTGTCCAACTATGCAGTTTTTGCTTTAATGAATTGACTTCTACTTCTAAAACTGCTTTTTGTTTCTTAGTGTCTTCTAGGGAGTTAAGATAGCACCTAATGTCATTAGCTTGGTTAAAGGCTACTACTTCAGTTTCCCTAAGCTGTTTATTCAAAAGGTCTATCTTTTCTTTGTAACTATGCTCATTTTGTTTTAAAACTCTATTTGCCTTAGTGCACAGTTGCAAATCTTTTACTAAGCTATCGTTATGATCTAATAACCTAGCAAATTTCAGATCTATGCTTTCTCTAAATTTATTACAATCAGAACAAGCATGATTTTTGAAAAGTTGGTCAGTAGTACTTACCTGAGGAGGTTCTGATGAATCAGCCATCAACGCAGCATCTGATGTCTCTGGTTATGGTGATTCTGTCTTTGTTGTAGACGTCCCTTCTTCAGGCTTGTAGCTGACCTCAGTTGCAGTCTCTTCACTGTTTGACATCGCTAGCTCTACTGCAATATCTCCTTCACTCGCGGAATCATCATCTAAGTCTTCCACACTCGTAATATTGGATTCTCCCGGAGAGACAAACCGAAAACTCCAGTCCTGTCCTTCATCATCATGAGCAGTCAAGGCTTTTGGATCCTTGCTTGATGAAGTAGAACTGCTAGCTTGCTTGTCTTGACGAGCGAAGGACGAGAATGGATTCCCGTTTCCAGTCTTCTTTGGCTTCACACACTCTCTTTTGAAGTGCCCCTTTTCTCCACAGTTGAAGCAGGTCACCTTGCTCTTGTCAAAGCCAAAAGTAGTGTCCTTAGTAGCAACCAAGTTTTGTCCGGTCTTTTTCACAAACTTCTTAACTCTCCGGACAGCACTTGCTAAGGCCCACATGATATCCATCCTCTCCAGCTCTGTCTCATCTACCTGCTCGTAGTCCTCGGCTGCCAGATGGCAGTTTCCAATTTTCCCAGCAACAAGTCTATCATAGGAATGGACCACTGCTTCTAATAGATCCATGTGCTCTCTTGCTACTTCTACCGTCATGTTTCCGAGATTCTCGGTCTTCAGTCTTGTAGCATTTGCTTCAGATCCAATGTATTGGGTACTAGAAAACCCTGACGTTTCTGATCCTGAAGGAGAGACTTGTGAAGGACCAGATGAGCTTGACACAAAGGCAGTTTGAAGAGGTGCTCCAGACGTCTTAACTTGAGGAGTGGCATTGTACAAAGCTGGTTTCTGAGTATACGAAGACTTCTGAGCTCGGTACTTCATCCTTAGTGCTTCTTCTCGCAGCTTTAGAATGAAATCATTGATGTCCAACTTTGCTAACATTTCATTCTGTCTCAGATTTGACACAAAAGAAGCCCATTTCTCTGGCAACCCGTCTGCAAAATTCGACACTTTGTCTTCCATGGTAGTTGTGACACCATGTGTGTGCAGCTCGCTCATCAAATGGTAGAATCTATCAATGACATCGTCTAAACTCTCATTTCCCATCGATGAGAAGTTGTCAAATTCTTTCTTCAACTCCTTAGCTTTATTGGCCTTCAACGAAGCATTCCCGTCATATCTTTTCTCCAGCTCATCCCATAACTTCTTGGCTAGCTTATTTTCAGAGAATTGATGAAAAATATCCTTAGGGATAGACTGAGTAAGCAATGCATATACTCTCTTTTCAGCATTATATTTGACTTTCTGTGCATCAGTCATGCCTCCTAAAGTAAGTTTCACCCCATCAGCTCCCACCGGCATACTGTACCCCGTCTCAGTAGCTTCCCACTATTAGGATCTACTCCATTTAAGTAGATCTCAAAACGTTGTTTCCAGTGGGGAAACACATCTAATGTTATAAGCTTTGGGGGTTTATTGTGATTCCCCACCTCACTCTCCAGTAGCACTAGGTTCTAAATACGTGAGTCCTTCCGGCTGTAAACGCTGAAAACTGATCCTCCATCTCGATTAACTTTAAATCTCTTAAACAATCTGTTTAACTGGTGCGAATGGAGTGGTGCGATTGGTCTACCCGTGCGAATGAACTATGCGACTGGTTCAATCGTGCGGCTGAACTAAGCGATTGGTTCAGTCGTCTGAATGAAACTGATACGGATGAACAATGCAAACGGTCTGCTTAGTCATACGAATGAAGATGCGACTGAGTTCAATCGTACGTCTGAGGGATGCGAATGAAGTCCAGTCGTGCGATTGGGTCAATCGTGCGACTGAAGCTGCTGTATTTCAAAAATTTCTAGGTTTAACGTGTTTTGGCCTTAAAACCTGAATTTTCACCAACCCTAATCGCCTTATGCCGGAGAAACCAAAACTTGATGAGCAGGGGACGTCCAACACAACGTTTGACACAAAAAGATTGCGTTTTTAGTGAAAAAACACAACCTTTGTATCAAAATTGATTGAATCACACGTTATCAAGAGCCAAAGCTCTGATACCACTTGTTAGGATCTGGTATTTGAACGAAACACCAACTGATTAACGTGTTAACCAAACCAAATAGTGCGGAATCCTATTTGATTGGCGATCCAATCAGTGAGAACGCACGTAGAAACAATAACGTATTGAATCTAACATCAAAAATTGATTAGGAATCGATCTACAGCGTTATATGACTTGGAGTATGAACTTGGAGGCTTCTGGACGGCTAGGGTACGTCTGGAGTCGAATTGGAATGAATGCTTACGTTTTTCCACGAATTAGGTGATATTTATAGGTTAGGGTTGCTCATTCGGGCGACTGAACCATTAGTATGGTTCAGTCGTGCGATTGAGCCATGCGTTTGATCCATTCGCACGACTGAGTGTTCAGTCGTGCGACTGAGCCAATCTCATGTTACAATCATACGACTGATCCAGTCTCCTGGTTCAGTCGTGCGACTGAGTCATTCGCCTGAAGTTGTTCATGCGTATGGTCCATTCGCATGGGCCATTCGCATGAAAACTTCACTTAACCAAGTTTGAATGTATTTATTAATATAACATTATGTGAATCAATTCAAACAATCACAAACCTATATAATCAAGTCAATATCAACTCATTAATGAAATATTAAACATTATAAATCATAATAAAACATTCTCAATTCATTAATATCCCAACCATTACATAAGTGTAAGACAACCAAGACATATTACATTCATATCAGGATCTAGGTACATATGTATCAACACCATACTTTATTCCATTGTTTACCTTTTATCAGTTAGTACAGTTGCCAACTTTAGTTGGTGACAAAAGGTAAGTCATGGACATGTCATAACTAGCTTATCTTATATAATACTTTATCTAAGATACCTTAACTTTAGCATTGTATTATATGCTTTAGTCATAGGTTTCCAGCTGGTATCAAAGTATATCCACATGTAGGATCTAGTATATATAGTTTCTCATTGTAAACCATGTAACATGCTTGTAAGAGTCTTGTAATACTTTGAGTTGAGAAGTAATATATACAAGTACCTTGAAGATTTTTTCCTTGTGTTCTTTGTTACTTAGTATATTATAATCAACTCTTAGAAGGGATTCTGCATTATCATCTAATCGGAGTGTGTTACAAGTGAGTTTGATAGAAAAACTAAGTGTTTTGTGAGAAAAACCAATCCTGCACATTTCATTGGTTTCCTCAGGTCATTTGGATGTCCATGCATCATCTTTAATACAAAAGATCATATAACAAATTTGATGAGAAAGAAGATGATGGGCATTTTGTTTGATACTCTTCCCAAGCTAAGACTTATAGAGCATATAATCTAAAAACTAAAGTAGTTGAGAAGTCAGCCAATCTGACTTTCAATGAACACACTCCTATTATGCAAGGTTCTGGTCCTAATTGGCTATTTGATCTTGATTTAGTTACCAACTATTTTAATAAATCTTGTGAAGATCTTTCAGGAACAACAAGTCATACATCTACAAGAGATCCTGATCCAAGCTTTGAGGTGAGAAGACCAAATGATAGAATTCCTTAAACTCCAGTAGTAATAAACCTTACCGGTGGAAATCCTGTCAACACAACCCTGATAAACTCTTTAGCTGATACATCTGAGATGCCAACCAATTCCAGCAATAAGGTACAAAACTCAAATGAAGGGATTTCCAATGTAAGAGGAGTTGGAGATGGTAAAAGTGATTAAGAATTTCATGATGCTAACAACCACTACACTAAATACAACATAAATGATGTCATGTACTCTCTGGATCAAGGTGCACTTGATATGTTTGCTGATGTCGTAGGTGATACTCAATTACCAGATCTAAATTTCAGTAATTCAGATTTGTCAAATCAACTTGCCGCAATTCTATAACTGAGAATCTACAAGTCCCATCATACAACAAACATCATTGGAGATGTTGAGACTGGGTGAGAACAAGAGGACAAACCCCTGAGAAAATTGTTTGTCTATACTCATTCTTCTTTTCCCAGATTGAGCCAAAGAAAGTTGATGAGGTTTTGAAAGATTAAAGCTGGATTGAAGCAATGCATGAGGAATTGCTGCAAATCAAAAGACAAGGTGTTTAGAGCCTATGTCCTCTTCCCTATTGGAAGAAGCCAATAGGTACCAATTAGGTTTTAAAGAAATAAGAAAGATGATAGAGGGCTTGTTATCAAGAACGAGGCAAGACCAGTAGTCCAATAGTGCACTCAAGAAGAAAGGATTGACGACACATATGTTTTTACTCCTGTAGCAAGACTTGAAGCTATAAGGATATTCCTTGCTTTTACTGCATCCAAGGTTTTCAAGGTCTACCAAGTTGATGTCAAGTGTGTATTTTTATATAGGTTGATAGATGAAGAAGTTTATATCAATCAACCACCTGGCTTTGAAGACCCGGATCATCTTGTTTATGTTTGCAAGCTTGACAAAGCTCTCTATGGGCTACATCAAGCTCCAAGGAAGTAGTATGAGACACTGTCATAGTACCTAGCTCAACATGTTTACAAAAGAGGTACTATTGACAGCACACTCTTCGTCATAATAATAGGGAATGACTTGATGCTGGTTAAAGTTTATGTTGATGACATCATCTTTAGATCAACTAATGAAATAATCTACAAATAGTTTGAGAAGCTGATGAAGAATATGTTTTAAATGAGTGCCATGGGGGAACTCAATTTCTTTCTAGGAATTCAAGTGAAACAGGTTGACAATGGCATCTTCATAAACCAGTCAATATATGTAAGAAATATACTAACCAAATTTCATCTGACTGACAACATGGTTGCTAAGACTTCCATAGCTAGAAATCACTCCTTAGGACCTGATCTTAAAGGAGAGTGTGTTGATGAACATCTTTATAGAGCTATGATTGGGTCTTTCATGTACCTAACACCCACCAGGCCTGATATCATGTTAGCCATATGCATATGTACAATATATCATGCCAACCCCAAGATGTCACACCTAGTTTCCATTAAAAGGATTCTTAGATATCTTAAAGGAGCTCCCAAACTAGGATTTTGGTATCCAAAGAATTCTGACTTCAATCCTTATGAATATACAAATAGTGGCTATAACATGAATGCAAAGTCTACATCAGGGGGATGTCAGTCCCTTGGTGGAAGGATAGCCTCATGGCAATGCAAGAAGTAATCATGTGTAGCTGCATCAACTGCTGAAGCTAAATACATTGTTGCTGCAAGCTGCTGTGCTCAAGTGCGTTGGATTTGAAATCAGATGCTAGATTATGGATTCAACTTCAAGAATACTCCTATCCACATAGATAACAATAGTGCTCTCTCTATCATAGAGAATCCCGTGCATCACTCAAAGACAAAGCAACACCAATATCAGGTATCATTTGATCAAAGATAAATTTGAAAATAGATTGATAAAACTTGTCAAAGTTAACACAAATAAACAATATGATGATCTGTTCACAAAAGAATTTGATGAGTAGAGATTTAAATATATTGTATTAACTATTGAGATAATTAAGTTTGAGTAGATTTTCTTAAATAATTTCAAAATTGTTTTTCAAATAAGTGTGTCTTTAAAGTTATCTAATTTATCACTCATATAATCCCTGTTTATCTTGGATGGAAGTCTCCAAAGTATCCATTCCTTAGAATTATGAACAGATTTTTTCCAGGAGATATTAAATTGACTTTAGAAGAATACTATGTATTCAAAACTAATAACTGCTAAAAATTTTAAATTTAGAATAAATTATAAGAAATATTCCAAAGCTTAAATATGCTTCTAAGTACTTGTATGTTTTGAAACACAATTTTCTTTTGAAAGCAACTAAGTCTCGAAATTTTAATTCTCTTATTCAATAAAACTTCTGAAGTGTAATATCTTCCAAAACCAAATCTGTCTCGGAAGCCTACTCTAAGTATATTTTCTTCAGAATCAAAATTTCCAAAGCTAAGGAATATCTTCGAAAATCAATTTTGCTTCGTTCGTTAAAATATTCGAAGGAAAATTACCTTGGAAATATTTTCAAATTCTAAGATAACTACCTTTTTAGGCACTTTTTAGAGGTGGGATCGAAATCCGGATTTCAAAATTTATCCTTTTGCAGTAACCTTATCTCATATCCAAGAATATAAATAGCTTTTACAATAGTTCCACCTCTTTCTTTTTCCTCTTCATCTGAAATCTTCTAGCCCTAAATCACCCAGAAACCCTTCTTGTTCTTCCAATCTCTTTCACAAAAAGCTTCAGAAAATGGCCAACCCTAAACCCTAAAACCAGCCACCCTTTGTCATGCACCTGCACAGGCAACACAATCAGGTTGTTATGTTATTGTTTGAGAAGGATCCTGGTTTCTCAAACATCTTCTGCTTTGTTTCTTACTCATCATACCTTACCACCCTCACAATACACGTAACTCTATACGAAGATCAACTGCTAGAGTTTTGGAGGACCTGCCAAGAAGTCATCTTAGACGGTGAGAAAGCCCTATGTGCATCAGTGAAGGGGAGGACTGTATTCATCACTCTAGCCACCATCAACTAACATATGAGGCTAGATGATGAATAAGGTGAGCTATCCTTTCCCAAATAGGCCGCAATGGATCATTCTAGCTGATGGGCTATGAGGGCGACTACTCTATGAGAACCATCAAAAAGGGTAAGGTTTCTCTTCAACGAAAATACCTCCTTTATGTTGTAATACATTGTTTATCAAACAAACATGGAGGATGGGACCAAGTTCCAGAAGATATATCTTATATATTCCACGGAATGGTCCAAGGGATTAAGTTCATGTACTCATAGTTTGTATATACATATTTACTTGCTAACTTAGATTCCTTAGAATATTACATGTTCCCTATATATGTCCAACACATTCTTAACTATGAACTAGGCTCACAGTTGAGGGGAACAGGTAATGTTCTTAAATTTGGACAAATTATGCTCGACATCTTCAAGATAATGAGGAAAACCATAGTTGGTTTTTTCGAGGTAGAAACATCACTTGTCTCAAAAATTTTAGAGCTCCCTACTCAAGGTGACAAGTTGGTAGCACCAACCAATGTTGAACCCACACCTTCTTTATCTTCCCCACCCACACAGCTTCACATAACCATCACCCATAAGAGAAAATACAAACGAACCCCTACTCACTCTATTCAGATTGAGCAAGCCCCTATACACTCACCTATGCAAGAGGAAGTGGAACTAAGAGCTCCCACTTCCCCTAAGGAGTAGACCACTCCTATTCCTTCAACGATCGTGAGTCTCAAAACTCAGATGAACAATCTTTAGGGGAAAATTACCATCCCTAGCCTTTGGACCTCAACCAACCAATCCCTGACCTACAGTTCTATGATGATGAGGATATGAGATTCAGTGAGTACCCTAGTCTCTCTTCTCGTCCCATTCTCAACGAGAGATGAGTGCTTCTCCTTCTCCGATATCTATCCCACATTATTTATCCATGACTAAGCTGGACCTTTCTAAATAAGTTCAGGAGGTCCGTATGGAAGAGCTTCTCACTTCGATAAGTGTTGATGCATGTATGTCCCTAGATCATGATTTGTAATGTAATAGATCTTGTCTGTCTGACTATGATGTAATATGAATTGATTAATGAAATGATATGGATTGTTTGTGATTTGTAATGTCTAATATTTCATTAATGAGTCGTTATTGAGTTGATTAATTGGGTTTATGATTGTTTGAATGGTTACACATCAAGTTATATTAATTAAAACATTCAAACTTAACTTAATGAAGTTCTCATGCGAATGGCCCATGCGAATGGACCATACGCATGAATAACTTCATACGATTGACTCAGTCGCACGACTGAACCAGGAGACTGGATCAGTCGTATGATTGACACATAAGATTGGCTCAGTCGCACGACTGAGCACTCAGTCGTGCGGATGAATCAACCGCATGGTTCAATCGCACGACTGAACCATACTTATGGTCCAGTCGCACGATTGAACAATACTAACCTATAAATAGACCCAATTCATGGAAAAACAGAAGCATTCATACTATTACGACTCCAGACATACCCTAGCCGTCCAGAAGCCTCCCAAATCGTTCTCCAAGTTCACAGAACACATTAGATCGATTTCTAATCGACTTCTAACGTTAGATTCAATTCTTGATTGATTCTTCGTGTGTTCTCACTGATTGGATCGCCAATCAAATAGGATTCCGCACTATTTGATCTGGTTTAAACGCTAATCACTAGGTATTTCGTTCAAATACCAGGTCCTAACAAGTGGTATCAGAGCTTTGGCTCTTGATTACGTGTGATTCAATCAAGATTGCATAAAAGTTTGTGTTTTTGCACTAAAAACGCAATCTTTGGTGTCAAAAGTGATCTTGGACGTTCCCTGCTCATCAAAGTTTGGTTTCTACGGACTTAGGCAACTAGACCTTGCGAAAATTCGAATTTTTACGGCTGAAACACGTCAAACCTAGAAAATTTCGCAAAACAGCAGCTTCAGTCGCGCGAATGACCCATTCGCACGACTGGACTCCATTCGCGTGACCCATTCGTACGATTGGACCTAGTCGCACCTTCATACGGCCGACTGAACCGTTCGTCCGCATAGCTCATACGCATCAGATTCATTCGCACGACTGAACCAATCGCTTAGTTCAGCCGCACGATTGAACCAGTCGCAGAGTTCATACGCACGACTAGACCATTCGCATCCTTCAGTCGCATCAGTGAAAGTTTGTTTGATTAGACTTAAAGTTATCCGCCATGGAAGATCAGATGTTAGCCTTTACTGTTGGGAAGGACTCTAGGATACAGAACCTGCTGTTGCTTGAGAGTGAGGTGGGTAATCATAATAAACCACCAAAGCTCTTGACTTTAGATGAGTTTCCCCACTGGAAACAACGTTTTGAGATCTACCTCAATGGAGTGGATCCGAATCTGTGGGAAGCCATCGAGATTGGATATAGCACACCGGTGGGAGCTGATGGAGTTAAGCTAATGTTAGGAGGGATGACGAACGCGCAGAAAGTTAAGTACAATGCAGAGAAAAGAGTTTATGCATTGATTACACAGTCTATCCCCAAAGACATATTCCACCAGTACTCAGAGAATAAGCAGTCCAAGAAACTGTGGGATGAGCTAGAGAAGAGGTACGACGGGAATGCTTCGTTGAAGGCAATCAATGCCAGGGAGTTAAAAAAGGAATTCGATAACTTCTCATCGATTGGTAACGAGAGTTTAGACGACGTCATCGATAGATTCTACCATTTGATGAGCAAACTGCATAAACATGGGGTGGAAACTACCATGGAAGAGAAAGTTAGTAACTTTGCAGACGGATTGCCTGAAAGTGGGCTTCATTCGTGTCTAACTTGAGACAGAATGGAATGCTTGCAAAGCTGGATATTAATGACTTCATTCTTAAGTTGCGAGAAGAAGCACTAAGGATGAAGTACAGAGCTCAGAAGTCTTCGTACACACAAAATCCAGCTTTGTACAATGCCACGCCTCAAGCTAAGACATCTGGGGCACCTCTCCAGACTGCATTTGTGTCTAGCTCGTCGGGTCCTTCACATGCTTCTCCTTCAGGATCAGACACGTCAGGGTCTTCTTGTACCCACTATATTGGATCTGAAGCAAGTGCTACTAAACTGAAGACCGAGAACCTCGGTAATGTGACTGTGGAAGTAGCTCGAGAGCATATGGATCTTTTGGCTGCAGTGGTTCATTCATATGATGGACTTGTTGTCGGGAAGATTGGAAACTGCCATCTGGCAGACGAGGATTACGAGCAAGTGGACGAAATGGAGCTTGAGAGGATGGACATAATGTGGGCCTTAGCTAGTGCTGTCCGGAGGGCGAAGAAGTTTGTTCAAAAGACTGGGCAGAACTTGGTAGCTACTAAGGATACCACATTTGGCTTTGACAAGAGCAAAGTGACCTGCTTTAACTGTGGAGAGAAGGGGCACTTCAAGAGAGAATGTGTCAAGCCAAAGAAGACGGGTAACGGGAACCCATTCTCGTCCTTTACTCGCCAAGACAAGCAAGTTTCCAGTTCTACTTCATCAAGCAAGGATCCAAAAGCCTTGAGTGCTCATGATGATGAAGGACAGGATTGGAGCTTTAGGTTTGTCTCACCAGGGGAATCAAACATTGCAAATGTAGAAGATATTGATGATGATTCTGCGAGTGAAGGTGATCTAGCAGTTGAGATAGCGATGTCACATAGTGAAGAAGTAACTGCAGCCGAGTTCAGTTACAAGCCTAAAGAGGAGACTTCCACGTCAGAGACAGAAAAGACAGAATCACAGAACCAGAGACATCTGATGCTGCGTTGATGGCTAACTCTTCTGAACCAACTCAGGTAAGTACTACTGACCAAATGTTTGATAATCATGCTTGTTCTGCTTGTGATACTTTTAGGAATAGCATAGATGAAAAATTTGCTAGGTTATTAGATCATAATGATAACATAGTAAAAGATTTGCAACTGTGCACTGAGGCTAATAGAGTATTAAAACAAAATGAGCATAGTTATAAAGAAAAGATAGACCTTTTGACTAAACAGCTTAGGGAAACCGAAGTAGTTGCCTTTAACCAAGCTAATGACATTAGGTACTATCTAAACTCCCTAGAAGACACTAAGAAGCAAAAGGCAGTTCTAGAAGTAGAAGTAAACTCATTAAAACAGAGAAACTGCATAGTTGGACTAGTTCTTCACACATAGTTCAACACTTAGTGAGAGAAAGGAATAACGGGGAGGGATTGGGTTACAAAGTGGTTCCACCACCACCTGAGACCTTGATGAACACTAAGACTAGACCAGTAAATAATAACCCCATCAAGGATCACGTGGTGTCTACTCCTCTTGTTAGTGATCCAGATACCTCATGTTCATCTATTGAATCTGGAAACAAACAAAAGGAGGCCACTTCAAAGGCAAAGGGTAAATTGCCTTGTGTTAATCTGGAAAAGGAATTTGAAAAAGTTAACTTAAAGTCAGGGTCAAACAGAGTCAAATCAGAACCTAAAAAGACTTCTAATGTTAATTTTTCACATGCTTCAAGTCAAAAACCAGTTAACAAAAAGAGAAAGATGTTAAACAGGTTAAAACAGTTAACTTTGTTAAACCAGAGAAAACATCAAAAGAACCAGAGTCAAAACCTAAAGTGATTGATGTTACTAGAGTGTCACACACTTCTCCACAAAGAAAGTTTAATCATAAAGTTGATAGCAGGTCATGCTACAACTGTGGAGAATGTGGACACATTGCTTCCTATTGTCCTTTCTATCAGACACCTAGGAAGAAGATTGAACTTCAGGACTCTAAGCCTAGGTCTTCTAAGAGGAGTTCTCTGACTCCACCTAGAAGAACTAGTGAACCTAAAGTTCAACCTGTAAGCCAGTCGACTGTTTATCATAAACAGGCCTTGCACAAATCTGGCTTATGGAAAGAGAAGTCATCCTGCGTGTCTGATACTGATGACAAGAAGGAACCTGAGCTACCCTCACCCTCTAAGGGTCAATGGGTGGAATTTATGATGTGTGATGCCTCTGGGAAACCCAAGCCAGTAAAGGCTTGGGTTCCTAACCTAAACTAACTAATTTACTTTGTATGTGCAGGGTGTTCGATACAGTGCTGAGACTAACACGTGGATTGTAGACAGCGGAGCATCCAGGCACATGACAGGAAATAGGGCCCTTTTATCAAACGTCAAGCAAATAAAAGGAGGGCATGTTTCCTTTGCTGGAAACAAGGGAGGCTATATCACAGCTCAGGGAGAAGTGGGAAATCAGAAAGTTAAGTTTGATAAGGTGAACTACGTTCAACAACTTCAAAATAACTTACTTTCTGTTTCCCAAATCTGTGATAAAGGATTTAAGGTCATCTTCGACAACAAGAAGTGTTACGTGCTGAAGAAAGACTACGTGATCCCAGAGGACCAAGTTCTGATGACTGCTTCAAGATATAAAGACCTTTATGTCTTGGATCTGTCAACAGCTGCTACAACGGATCATGAGGTTCAGTGCTTTCTATCTAAAGCTACTGAGAAGGATTCCATCTCCTGGCATAGGAGAATGGGACACATTAGTCAAAGGAAGATGAATCATTTGATTCAGAAGGATTTGGTGAGAGGAGTTAATGTCAAGAACTTCCAGCTTCCTGACTTTTGTGTAGCTTGCAAGAAAGGCAAACAGACGAAGAAGTCTCATAAGGAAAAGAAAGTTCATTCAATAGAACTTCCTCTTGAACTTCTTCACATGGATCTGTTTGGTCCAGTCAGTACAAAGAGCATTGCAGGCGACTTGTACTGTTTTGTGGTCACTGATGACTACTCAAGGTTCACTTGGGTAATGTTTCTGAAATCCAAATCAGAAACATTTGAGTCATTCAAGGAGTTAGTAACCACACTGGAATCTCTCTACAAGCTGAAGGTTAGACAAGTACGCTCAGACAACGGGACAGAATTCAAGAACCAGTGGATGGAGGCATACTGCAAGGAAAAGGGAATTGTGCATCAATTCACTTCTGCCTACACGCCTCAGATGAATGGCGTTGCTGAGAGAAAGAACAGAAGCTTGATAGAGACAGCACGGACTATGCTGGCAGACTCGAAACTGCCTATCCAATTCTGGAATGAGGCAGTGGCGAATGCATGTTATACACTGAATCGAGTCCTGATAGTCAAGCGCCACGGAAAGACATGTTACGAGCTACTACAAAGACGCAAACCGAATTTGGAGTATCTTGAACCTTTTGGCGCGCCGTGCACACTTCTGAAGAAGACACAAGAAGGCAAATTCAGCGAGAAGGCGGATGAAGGAATCTTTCTAGGATACAACATACCGAACAAGCGAGTTTACAACAACTCAACGGGTCTTGTAGAAGTGTGGTGTAATGTTGACGTTCAGAGATATACCACACCACCTACTGGCAAAGGACCCGCCTACTTCTTCGACTATGATGGATTCTTCAAGTCCTTCAACATCCCTCTCTCTCCCTCGGATGATGAGTTAGCTACTAGGATGATGTATGATATCCTGAATACACCATCTAGCTCACAGGGAGAATCATCTACTCAGTCAGGGGGAGTAGTCGATGACAGTGACTCCTCCTCTGAAGATGAAGCTGAAGCAGATGACCAGAACAGTCAGGAGGAACAGGTTCCAGTTCCTGAAAGTCCACAAGCATCTACCAGTGATGCACCTTCGACTTCGGAACCTCAAACTCAACTACCTCAGATGCAGAACCAAATGTTCATAATCTTGGCTCTGAGGTAGCTGTTCCTACTACTCCAGGATCACGACTAACGTCTATCATCCCCTTGACAATGTCATTGGGGATGTCAGATCAGGAGTACAAACCCGAAATCAGCTATACTCAGCTGATTACGCCTCGGTTATGGAGAAGGGTTACATTCATGATGGTGCTTATCGGTGTTTTGTCTCGCAGTTTGAGCCAAAATATGTCAGTGATGCACTAAATGATGAGGCGTGGGTGAGTGCCATGCAAGAAGAACTTCTTCAGTTCAAGAAGTTAGGTGTATGGACTCTGGTTGATAGACCTAAAGGTGCTAAAGTCATTGGCACCAAATGGGTCCTGAAATGCAAGAAGGATGACCAAGGGGTCATTATCAGGAACAAAGCTCGATTGGTGGTTCAGGGTTTTCGCCAAGTCGAGGGGATTGACTACAATGAGGTGTTTGCACCCGTGGCAAGGATGGAAGCCATTCGTATCTTCCTTGCCTATGCATCGTACATGAAGATTAAAGTCTACCAATTAGATGTGAAGAGTGCATTCCTTCATGGGGAAATCAGAGAAACAGTCTATGTCAGTCAACCCGAGGGATTTGAAGATCCTTATCATCGGGATAGAGTTTACAAGCTCGACAAGGCTTTATACGGGCTTCATCAAGCTCCAAGAGCTTGGTATGAGAAACTCTCGACTCATCTTGTGAAACACGGCTTTCGCAGGGGAGTCATTGACTGCACGCTGTTCATTAAAGAAAAGATGGCGACCTACTGCTCGTACAGATCTATGTTGATGACATAATCTTCGGTTCAAAGAACGAAGAGTTATGCAAAGAGTTTGAAGCAGTTATGAAGAAAGAGTTTGAGATGAGTGCTATGGGGGAGATGAAGTTCTTTCTCGGGTTACAGGTGGATCAGACACCAAATGGGATCTTTCTACATCAGACCAAGTATGTAGGAGACATTCTCAGTCGCTTTGACATGGAGAATGCTTCTGCTGCTGGGACTCCACTTGCTACGAATCACGATATAGCACCTGATGAAAATGGAGATCTTGTAGATGCCACGATGTACCGAGGAATGATTGGATCCCTCATGTATCTCACTGCCTCAAGACCTGATATCATGTATGCTACATGTTTATGTTCTAGATATCAGGCTAACCTAAGGTCAACCATCTGATGGGGTCAAGAGGATTTTTCGTTATCTGAAGGGTACACCCACACTTGGGTTGTGGTATCCTCATGATGATGACTTTGAGCTTACCGCGTATAGTGACTCGGATTACGGGGGCTGCAAGATGAACTACAAGTCTACATCAGCAGGGTGTCAATTCTTTGGGAGAAGATTAGTTACCTGGCAGTGTAAGAAGCAGACATCGGTTGCATTGTCAACCTGTGAAGCTGAATATGTTGCTGCTGCAAGTTGCTGTTCACAAATCATCTGGATTCAACAGCAAATGCGGGATTACGGTTTAAAGTTCTCTTCTACTCCTATTTTTGTTGATAACTCTGCTGCAATTGCAGTAACTAAAAATCCGGTCCAACATCCAAAGACCAAACACATCGGTATTAAATACCATTTCATAAGAGACTGTTTTGAAAAGAACTTAATTGATGTGGTAAAAATAATACTGATTTTCAACGCGCTGACCTCTATACTAAAGCCTTTGATAAACCACGTTTTCAATATTTGCTAGAGGTCAACGGCGTTAAAAAGAAAAGTGAGGTTATTCCTGATGATGATCATGTGTGTAGTCCGATGTAGTTTAGTTAAATTTTCTTTTTTTTTTTTTTTATTTGTTTAGTTTAGTCTGTTTAATTTAAACTCATGTTATTTTGCTGTTTATTAAAATCCTAAAATAATTAAACCAGTAATGATTTTAGTATTTTAAGGGGGAGAATATGTCAGCAAGTTAACATTAAAAAAAAAACGAGGGAGAAGGAGTGGATAGCTGATATAAGGTAGATCGTATCTGTGATACCGATTCAAAACCTTTGGAAAATGATAGTACACAGGAACAAATCAAGAGGGACTTAAAAATTTAAGTTAGAAAAGATGCAAAAATTCAAAGTATAAGTCTGTGTAGTCTAAGCAATATAAAAGGGAAGATGATAGAAAACTGGTAACTCCTAAGGTAACACAAAGAAAGTAGACCTAGAGGTTGCTAGACCACAAATGATATGTCGGTAGATTCAACACAATAGATGATTAGACCTGACTGGTGATCTCAAGATCAAACTAAGTTGTTCAACTGACTGTGGGCTTCCATCTTATCACTGGTTAACACAATCAACAATATTCCAATAAGGGGTAATGAGCATGTAAACGCCACAAATGTGTGCGGATGACCATAATTAGAGCAAAGCAAGAAAAAATGAAAGACAAATGCTATAAAGCTAATGACTTATGTTGTTGGTGCATTTTGTGCAAAATAAAATAAGCTGCTCTAACAAGGAGATAGGTTGTGTGCCTCTCTGCTGTGCGATGGCACTGACCTGAGGATAAGCATAACCTAGATATTCTAGAATTCATTGTTGTTTGCCGCCTCTCTGCTGTGCGATGGCACTGACCTGAGGACTGGCTTCTCTTTGAAAGCTCTAAGAATAGTCTCTTCTTGTAATAATACCCGTAGACCGCTCAAAAGCTCCTGAGGAATGTTGAGTGTGGGATCCACAAATGTTAGTTGAAATAATTAAACCTAAAACAATCACCAGTCTGTGTCAAAAGTCTGTGTATGGATTTAAGTGGACAAACATATTGACAATCATTGTGGCTGCAATTCTTGAAAGTTCAAATCAATGTGAAATCTAAGAGTTCCAGTATGATTCCCTAAAGTTGCTAATGACTCTGGATGAACACCAAGAATTGAGCATCAAAAGATTTTGATAACAAGTCCCAAATGATTTGACTTGCCTGTATGATTCCAAAATTGAATTGGTCCAGGTGTGGTCAATCCAAGTTGAAGCTGTCTATTCCGGAACCAAATCCCGTAGATGTCCATCTTAGGATTTATCTCTCACAAAAAGCCAAAAACAAGTCTTGTTTTGAGTATTTAGTTTAAATTTTCTAAGTTAGTTAGTCGTTTTAGTTTGTTAGTTTGTCGGACTACATCAGGAAAATCAGTAAGGAATCAACTCACTAAAGGGTCATGTCTGAGATGACCACATGTGCTTTAAGTGTTAAAGAGTCACGTCTGAAAAAAAGTCACGTCTGAGGTGACAAAGTGTTTAAAAGAGTCACGTCTGAGGTGACTAAATTGTTTAAAAGGATCACGTCTGAGGTGATCAAAAGCTCATAACGTTAATTTAAAAATTAAAAGGGGTTTAAATGTTAATATTCAAATTGGCAGAAAATTTAATAAGTATGACCCATTCGCACGAATGGACCATACGTATGGACTAATCATACGAATGGAAGTCATTCGTACGAATGGACCATGAGTATGGACCATCCAACCGAATGACCCATACGATTGGCCCAGTCGGATGTTAAGGGCGAACGAGTGAGTCAGTCGCACGACTGAGAGCCAGTCGGACGACTGAAAAAGGGCGACTGACCCAATCGCACGACTGAGTCCCACTCGCACGACTGATAGGTGCGTATGAGCTCAGTCGCACGATTGAATCTAGGGTTAGTATAAATAGAGGGGGAGTCGGTCGCAGAAAACTCACCACACCCAAATTAGCCCTAAATCGCACGACTTAACACCACTCTGCCCAAATTTCGTTTGATCTCTAAAACCCCCGTTTCTTGATTACTGATCATATACATCGACTCTACAGGTAATTTGCGGTGAAGAAGCACCCCCATAACGTTCAATTTGATGCAAAATCTGTACATTCGGACTCGCAACAGAACCGAAACTTTAGTGACTTAATAACCTAACTTAACGACTCAAACAGATGAAATTAAAGATGTTAGGTGTTATAAGAACGTATTGCGTGTCAAATGAACCAGATAACGATGTCTAAAACTCAAAAGTGGTGAAAAAGTGAATTTGAATTGAACAGTCAGTACATCATGCGAATGGACGTGCTGATGAACTTCAGTCGCACGATTGAACAATACTAACCTATAAATAGACCCAATTCGTGGAAAAACGCAAGCATTCATACCATTACGACTCCAGACGTACCCTATCCGTCCAGAAGCCTCCCAAATCGTTCTCCAAGTTCACAGAACACATTAGATCGATTCCTAATTGACTTCTAACGTTAGATTCAACTGATGACGTCAGTGATCGCAATCATGACGCATGATGGACACGCTAATCACTAGGTCGCAATCGACATGACATTCAGTCGCACGACTGAAGGGTGCGATGCCTAACCGCACGACTGAACCATGCGTATGAAGTTCAGTCGCACGACTGGTGTAACCGCATGAGGTTACATGCGCATGAGTCCAGTCGCACACTCAGTCGTACGCATGAGATCATTCGCACGACTGAATCCCAGTCGCACTGTTCAGTCGCACGACTGATCTCAGTCGCACAACCTCAATCGCATGACAGAAAGATTTTCTTCAAGTTTAAGTGTTTCATGACGTTCTTAGCCAAAGGTACTAATGTTTATTTGATTTGTGTTACAGATGGCGAGTCGATGGACTATGAGCACGAAGCATAACATATGTGCTCATCTGGATTTGACATCCAGAAACGCTGCTGATTTCTCAGGCATCATCACATTTCTGCTGAGATCGAGGATTGCACATGCCATTTCTACTCCTTGTACTCCTTATAGGTCCGTTCAGCAGGCCTTCTGGGAAGGCGCTACAGTTGATAGATCCTCTGAGCCTCACTGCATCAGGAGTACCATCTTTGGCGAGGCTATTACCATCTCAGAGGAGGATCTAAGGATTGTTTTACAGTTGGGGGATGACTCTGATTGTCCGACTCGATTACACCCCTCACAGTCAGAGGATGCTTTCTGAGAGCCAAGTACTCTGGGGACATCAATGCTGGGGTACTCAACAAGAGTAACCTCTGTCCCCAGTTTAAGTATCTTGCGCACGTGCTACTCAAGTGCATAGCTTCCAGGAAGGGAGGCTTTGATGAGCTATCTGATCAGATACAGAACGCGTATGCTGCGTTGGTGCTGAACCACCCGTTCAGCTTCTCCAAAATGATCTTCACCTATCTGGTGGAGAACATTGAGGGGAAGGGAAGGAGGGCTTCTGCATGTATCCGAGGTTTATGCAGATGATTATAGATCAGAAGCTTCCCTCCCTGCCGAAGGAGAAGGAGGATGCGCGGTAGTCCTCGAGGTTATGGATGACACTACTTTGGGGAGGATGAAGGTGTACAGGGGAAGCAAGTGAAACCCCCTGTCAGGAGGTTGTTTGGGCATCTGGCCGGGAAGACTACGTGGTGCCAGCCAAGAGAAAGTGGCGCCACGATGATAGTGATTCCGATGTGGAGCAGATTGCTCTACCAACTCATGACTCGGATGATGATGATAGTGGAGACGCTGGGGACGATATGCCTGCTCCACCGAGAGGCACTGTGTCAGATGTTATACCCCCAGTGTGCCCCAGCTGGAGATGTTGCTGAGTCAGCTGGATTTCATCAGGATTTTGTTCATGGTGCTGAGGAAGGAGGAGGAGTCTGATGAGGAGCCCCTCACGCGAACTGTGGGAAGCAAAGTTGTTCCCACAGAACATGGGCTACGGGTGGTTGGTGAACACCCGAGAGACTCCAGAGAGACTGATACTGACCCGAGTTATGCACCGGGTTCTGCAGGCAGGGTTGTAGGGGGAGCATCCACCTCCACAGGGACGAGGAGGAAGAGGATGGCTCAGCCCCATGGTCTGAAGAAGAAGAAGCGTCGGTTGACCTTCGTTACTACCATAGCCTCTACTTCCACCACCACAGCCACCACTACCACCTCCACAGCTATACCATCCACCACCACAGCCACCACATCCACCACAGCTACCACAGCCACCACCATACCTACCACCACAGTACAGATCCCATCCACCACCATACCATTTACACCCACATCACCTCCACCATTTCACCGACCCATCTTCACTACAGCCACCACCACCACCACCTCACACCAAGCAGGACCGTCAGCCCATCCCTCACACACTTATGGATCACCTCTACCTCCAATCGGGGTAGAGGAACAGCTGTCAGCGCTCAACAGGATGGTGATGCGCTTACTAGCTGCAGATGAGGAGAAGGCTGCCCAGATACGCCAGCTTACCGACCTGACTGCTGCACAATCTCACCAGATGGCAGAGCAGGCTCGTGTTATAGAGCAGCAGGCTCAGCTGATG
>CM046046.1:51971118-52123618 GCA_025215565.1 Flaveria ramosissima
TTTCCAGGTTTGACGGATTTCAGCCGTGAAAATTCGAATTTTGCAAGTCCAAATCGTCTAAGTCCGTAGAAACTGAACTTTGATGAGCAGGGAACGTCCAAGATCACTTTTGATGCTAAAGATTGCGTTTTTCGTGCAAAAACACAAACTTTTATGCAATCTTGATTGAATCAACACGAAATCAAGAGCCAAAGCTCTGATACCACTTGTAAGGACCTGGTATTTGAACGAAATACCGAGTGATTGCGTGTTAAACCAACTCAAATAGTGCGGAATCCTATTTGATTGGCGATCCAATCAGTGAGAACACACGATGAATCAATCAAGAATTGAAATCAACGTCAGAAATCGATTAGAAACCGATCTGATGTGTTCTATGAACTTGGAGAACGATTTGGGAGGCTTCTGGACTGCTAGGGTACGTCAGGAATCGTAATGGGATGAATGCCTACTTTTTCCCACGAATTGGGTCTATTTATAGATTTGTATTGTTCAATCGTGCGACTGGGCCATAAGTATGGTTCAGTCGTGCGATTGAACCATGCGGTTGATTCATCCGCACGACTGAGTGTTCAGTCGTGCGATTGAGTCAATCTTATGTGTCAATCATACGACTGATCCAGTCTCCTGGTTCAGTCGTGCGATTGAGTCAATCGTATGAAGTTATTCATGCGTGTGGTCCATTCGCATGGGCCATCCGTATGAGAACTTCATTAAGTTAAGTTTGAATGTTTTAATTAATATAACATAATGTGCTATCATTCAAACAATCATAAACCCAATCAATTCAATCACAACTCATTAATGAAATATTAAACATTACAAGTAACAACCAATTCATATCATTTCATTAATCGATTACAATTACATCATAATCAGACAGACAAGTTCATTACATTACAAATCATGATCTAGGGACATACATGCATCAACACGATCTAACTACCTCACCGCCCTCACTATGGCCCTCCATTGTATAAAGACCATCTTTTAGATTTTAGAGTACCTGTCAAGAGGTCATGTTATTGAAAATTAGATAATAGGATGGAGGTATGATGTTGATAAAAGAGCCCAGATACTTCTTAGACTTCAGGTTTAGCAAAAAGTTTTCAATTTTAAGACCTAAAGTACTATGAAAGTCTTCCTCTAGTTCACATGCCACTTGCCAACCCAAGTCAAAATAGGCAAGCTGACAAACTAGCTCAGAGGATTCGAGATAGGGTGGTTGAAGAGTTCAGACTGAGAACTTTCCTACATAGACAGAGTCTTGCAGGCAATGTTATCAGTCAACTGGATGTTAAGGTGGACCCTAAGATTAGCTTCGAAGAGGAAACCTTGGCTGAAGGCTTAGTAGTAGAGTCTGTGAACCTTGAGACATGAACTGCTTCAATACCCATTACCCTCAGTGAGCCACCAGCTTGTGAAGGTGTCTTACAACCTCTCTCCGGCTAGAGCTCAAGTGCTACACCAAGCAATAAGGCCAAAGCTCTCTCCACCCTGAGTTACCTAAGCATGTGAGGAACAAAGGGAAAAGAAAGTTGACTCCTGTGAAGATTGAGAAGGAGGAAAAAGAGAGGAAGAGGAAGGTAAGTGGAGGGAGTTCAAGTGAGAACCCAGGCTTCATGGAAGCTGCAATCAAGGTTGCCCCCGAGCCAAACACTCAAGATAATGAGTTAAGGGAAGCCAGATTGAACTATTTGGGGACAATAAATTACAACATAGATGAACTCATCTATCTTCCTTTAAAAGAAATGAATGAACTGGCTGACATTGAGTTGTCAAAGGAGAGAAAGAAGACTGAGGATGTAGAATTGCTTCTCAAAATCAAAGAAGAAAGGAGAAGAAAGAGACTATACAAAGCTCCTACTCTCTCCCCAGTTCAAGAAATCCCTGAGAAATAGGCTGTGACAACTGAGCAACAATCTCAGGTAGGCAGGGAACAAGATAGAAAGAACATGATTACCTACCTGAGTGCCAAATGACTCTATTAGAAAATAATATATTTCTTCACTTGTCCTATGAGTACATTGAGTTTGAATACCTCAAGCAGCTTGAGTAATAAGTGCTAAAAGAGCAAAAAACTGTTAAGAGGAAAACGAGGGAAGAGGCTGCAAAGTCAAGAACCACCATCATAGCAAATCTAAAGAAGTCTGCTGATAGGCAGAAGATGGTGAGCTTCTTGAAGTTGTATGGATTCTTTAAAGGAGACTTGATCCAATGTCTCTATCCACCATAGATGAGCACATTAGAGTGATCAAGCAGAAGATCAAAAGAGCTGAGCTTGTTGACTTGCATTCTCCACCAAGTCAGGTTGCACATGAAGTTAAGGTTAAGGTTGAATTACAAGAGACAACACAACCTGGCCCTAGTCTTGGACCACAGCCAACTTCATCTTCTGACTCAAATCAGGGTCCTAATCCTTCTCCTTTTGAACCTGTGAAGAAAAAGGACCCAACTGAGTAAGACAAACAAGAACAATCTAGTGCTACAGGCCAGTCTCTTTAGTTAAGGTACAAAACGAGGAAAGAGATGGCCATAAGAAGGGACAGAAGAAAAAGAAGTCCAAGGCATCCACCTCTACACCTTAGGATGGATAAGAACATCCTGAGGTTGCTCAAGAAGAGGCTGCTCAACAAAGTCCACTTAATGTAGAGCCTCTTGCTGCTGAGAGACCCATCTTGTCTTGGATGTTTGCTACTAATCCAGACCAATGGTATGCCACTAGAGATCAAGAAGGTTAAGACATCTACTTCTGGAAAAATATTCTTGACCTTCCTCTGCACGACCTTTATGACATGAGTAGATACTTTGAGAGTCTAAGGGATCCTGGCCAAATGATTATAAAGGGAATGGTCTTGATACTAACAAGGACTGTCAACAGATGAAGATCAAGACTCAAATATCTCTTTAGTTTTGGTAGCATCAGCCTAGGGGAGTTTGTAAGGATTACACATAGAGGATGATGCAACAAAAGTGCTCTTAATATGCCCATGTGAAGTACAAGGAAGTTACTTCGGAATATTTGATACAACTCGGTGAATTATGCTAAGTATCAAATCTTCCGAAGCCAAAAGACCATATCTTCCAAAGCCAAAGATGAAGTCTTCCGAAGCTTCACAGAGAAAGTCTTCCGAAGCCAAAGACTGATTCCTTCCTAAGACAAAGAAGACATGCTTTCTTAAAACCACCTTTTGACAAAAGCCGAATCACTTTTCGCTGCCATCTCTGATGACTCACCAACTTATATGAGTTGATGAAAAGTCCATACTTTTGTCAAACTGTAGATTAAGGTCTTTTGTCTGTAACTTTTTACTTTTGTACTTTAATTCTTTTTGTAATATATTAGTACATGAGCTATGGCATGTCATAGTCACAATTCAAAAGGCAATCTGCCTTTTGACTCTACATTGATATTGTTGTCTAAATTAGTGTTTTCAGTTGTCTTTCAAAGTATGACTGGTTGTATGATGTAGTATAAAGTGTCTCAAGTACTTGTCTTTATCTTTATGATTTGTAATACTTCTAAAAGAACTTGAGAGCATTATACATCATTCTTGAAAACCATATTATATTGTTATTGTTATTGTTATGTCTCTTATTACTTGTGTTCTTAGTATCATCACAAACCCAGTTCCCTATTTGATATGTTAAGTGTTCTAAGTCTCTCGTTATTGTGAAACTATTGCATTGACCTCTTTTAACGGTCCTGCATATTTTTGTTATTGTTTTTAATAGATTATATAAACTTGTTATTATTCATTGTGTTTTACCAATTAAAATACAAAATGATATTATTTCAATAATGTATTTTCCAAAGCTCATATTATTTAAAATAACACAGTGACGATCAAAAGACACAATAAGACACTGTGTAATTTTATTATTGTTTTTAATGTATTAGATTAATTTGTAATTAATTTATTATTGTATTTTACATATTAGAGATACACAACAATGTTATTCCATCATTATATTTTTTAAAATTCAACATTTTAGATAAAACACAATAGTATTTAAAATTAACACAATAACCAACAAAAAGACACAATGAACTACACTAAAAACACAATGACGAGATATGAGCTTAAAAACGTTAAGTTTTTTATCTTTTTTATATAACAATACTGTACTCATTTTAAAGATAAAAAACGTTCAGTTTTATGATGTAATTTTTTTAAAATGTAATGTTGTATATAAAAGTTATGAATGTTTAAAAAAATGTGGGAACTTGCAAAAAGTTAACAAAAGTGGCTATTACTAAAATACCTCTCTAACAAACATTTTTCTATAATTTGGTCTCAATCATTGATTAAAAGGTGCATGGTTGAGATTACTTCTTAGAATTTTTAGTTTTAAAAAACTTTGTTTTTAAACCTTTCTCTTAAATATAATCAACATATTATTATAAATTACTGACATTAAAATGAATTACAATTCATAAATACAATAACAAAAAAATTAATAATATTTTAATCTATTAATTCAAACAAAGAAATTTAAAGATTATTTTTGAAATCTGCAGGACCGTTTAAGGGCTTAAACACAATTACAACACAACAACACAATGAGGAGATTAACTAAACTTTAATCAAACAGTGAACTGGGTTAACCAAAGTGATACAAAGAACACAAGTAAAGCAAGAGACAGAACAAGAGAGTATGGGTTTCAAGGAGGCAGTATATTGCTTTCTCAAGTTCTTTTACAAGTGTTACAAAGCATAAAGAAAGATACAAGAACTTGAAATACTTATACTACAACCTACAGCCGGCTATACTTTGAAAGCCAGCTGGATACAATTGACTAGACACTAACAAAATCAATTGTAGGATCAAAAGGCATATCTGCCTTTTGACCTTGTGACTATGACATGTCATAGCTCACATCCTTATACATTACAAAAAGGATAAAGTACATAAAGTGGAAAGTTACAGACTCAAGACCTCAATGTACAGTTACCAAAAGCATGGACCTTTTCACCAACTCATGTAAGTTGGTGACTTTACAGAGATGCAGCGGAAAAGGTGCTTTATGGAACAGTACATCAGATAAAGCATGTGTACTAAAAGTCTTCAGAAGAAATCTGTCTTCATAGGTTGAAGCTTCGGAAGACTTTGTCTCTGAAGCTTCGGAAGACTTCATGTTTGGCTTCGGAAGATATTGGTCTTGGCTTCGGAAGATTTTACACTTAGAGATTTTCTAATGCATTGTGTAAAACTTCCGAAGCATTCTTCACTTCAGTACTTAGTGCATGTTGATGAGACACTTAGGATCTTTTGGGTTGCATCAGACTTTAAGGAATCCTTACAAAATCTAATATTAAAAAAATTGGATAATATAAGTTAAATAAGTAAGTAATAGGGTAATCATGTTAATAAATGTATGGATACACCTCTAAATTTAAAAGTTCAGTTTGTATGGTTTCGGTCCGATTTTTTGTTACAAGCATAACTGAAACCAAACTGAAAAAATTGGTTATTAAAAAACCATGAAACCAAACCTTGTTTCTTATTGGTTACGGTTTTTTCAGTTTGGTTTTGTTGGTTATTCCGGTTACGGTTCGATTATTATCCCTAGCGGTGACAGAGTTGAAAATTGGCTCAAAGTTGGCCCTATTTTATCTAAAAACCAGGGGTTAACGCTCAATTAGTACGAGATTATTGGAGGAAAATGAGCTTAAAGTTGAAAGTGTTTTTAATAATTTATCGAGTTAAGATTAATCTCGGCTAATAAATGAAAGATAAGATTATTAAAAACCAATACTCTTTTGTTTTCTTATGTATACGATTTCAAGAGTTGTCAATTCACTCGCTATAACATACGGGTTTATAAAATGGTTTTGGGCTTTTAATAGAGTTCCAAGCACAGATTTTTATCATGGTTTTACGCGCCACAACACGTATGAGTTCAATACTAGTTTAAGTTTTAAAAGCAAAATTATCTTTTAACATTTAATCATAATTCAAGCAAGCATATTAGATCAGCTCAAGATCTAACGGTCCTACACTCATTATCGAAGCCTATGTGCACAGAAGGATCAACAAATTTTCGCTGGTATAATCATAAGAAAACATCATTAGACATAGGGTTTTTAACAACTTTGCTTTTGGCAACTATGCATACTTGGTTCAAATGAGCACCACAATCAACCATTGAAGTTCATTCAGTTCCCCACGAAACCATAAACAATGTTGTCAACTCCAACAATCTATTTGAACAAAACACAGTTTACAGTATCTATACAATTTTATCATCCGCTGCTACGAAGCAAGGAACTGCGAGACCACTCACACAAAGTCGAACCAAAGAGGCTAGCCATCCAGAACAAAGATGGAACCATACAGACCAAAAATCAGTAGTCTCAAAGAATTATGCTGATCCATCCACTAATCCTACGATAACTACGGCCAATGGTCATTGGTCAGATATGCATATTTCTTCTACACTACCTAAATTACACTTTGTTGCTCTCTATGAGCTTCCTTCAACTCCCGTTGCTCAATCCGTTTTGTTGCAACTTTTAGGAATTTAAACAAATGCGACAACAAGAATCTATGTCCAGCAGTGACAAAGCAATGTTTAAGCACAAAAAGTCACCAACAAGAAACCTTATACGACCGTGTCCTATTAATAGGAAACCAACTTAAGAACCTATAGTGACCGCCACTGCGCAGGATCAACATATCACAATATTACTCTAGGCATAAAAAAATTGGCTCTTTGACATTATCTTACAATCAGGTTGATCAAGTGTGTAAATAGTTGAACTATTTGAAGACTAGTGATGCCCTTCATGATACCTGTAATCCATGAACTCCTTACAGATAATCTTTTTAGCAGGCCTTTTAGATATCTATAATTCGGATAAACCTTTAAGATTATAACAAACACCCTGTATTGATCATCTGATCTCATTTGATAAACACAAGCTATACATATATTGTTTCATAGAAATTCCATAAACTTAATACCATTGAACATAAACTCCACTATGCTATATAACACATTGAACAAAAACATAAACTATATGCATAGAACAGATGATAAACCTCAAACTTTCAAAAGCTGCATCTTGTTACCAAACGCGATCCCAATCCAATCAGGCATCGCAGCCGACCACTGCACCTGGTTAATCTCAGCTCCAGCCGTATACATCGACATAGGATCAATCCCATTCGGCCCAGCCACAGCAGGCAACTCCCAAATCAACGCCTGCGAATCATCACCACCCGAACAGATATGCTGGCAACTCACAGGAGCCCAAGCAATCGCATTCACACTCCCCGTATGCCTCTCCAACTCCGCCACAGGCAATGTAGGCGAACGAATATCAAGAATCACAATCTTGTTACTGTCCATCAAGATAGTAGCCATATACCTCAAATCCTGCTTGTTCCACGCCAATCTCAACAAGGGCGTATCGGGCTGAGGGCTTTCGTATATGATCGTCGAGTGAGTGCTCCTTATCGCGAAGATCAAACACCCTAACAGACCCATCAGCGGAAACCGAAGCAAACACACCAGCCTCCCCCCAGGCAATATCATGAACCTCTTTGTCATGAGCGATCAACTGGGTCTCGACAACCCCTTTCTCCACATCCCAAATGGTACACGTGGTGTCAATGGAAGAAGTGCCGATTCTCCTGGGCTCGAGCTCGTTCCAGTCAAAGGAGGTCAAGGGGCGCAAAACTCGCTGGTTTTGCTGTTGTTGAGGACGGAGATGGGTTCGGTGGAGGAGTGGCGGAGGGCGTAGAGGCGGAGGAAGTCGCCGGAGGAGGCTAGGATGTCGCCGGAGGAGAGTTTAGGGTTAGGGTGGAACATGAGTTTGGTGGGGGGGTAGGGGTGGTCGAAGGAGAGGCTGGGGGTGGGGGTGAGGGAGAGGGTGTCGTCGTCGAAGGTGAGGATGTCGACGCGGTTGGCGTATTCTTCGATGAAGCTGCCGACGGCGAGACGCCGGTGGGTGGAGGCGGAGGCGGAGGAGGAGATGGCCATGGAGTAGAGGGTGTAGGGGGAGTCGTAGGTGATGGAGGTGGTGTCGGATCGGAGGTGGGATTCTTGGGTTGAAGTGTCCATTGGTGGCCGGAGAAGAGGGTTGCAGTGGCGGAGGTGGGGTTTCCGTCGGTGGTGTTAGATCGGAGGAGAAATAGAGAGAGGGGGTTAAATATATTATTCCTTCAACAACCACCGTGTTTGACTAGGAGAGGGACCGGCGTTGATTGAATGATAATAAGTTAATAACGAAAATAGCCTTTTAATATATTTGAGTAAATTATATTTTTCGTTTATTAAGTTTATATCAATTTCAATAATTATTTTTTAACTAAAGAAATTACAAGAATTGTTGTTTACATTTAAATTGTGTTACATGTTTCGTATTTTGCCCTAACTGGCGTCAATTTTAAATGTTAACTTATGTCCTGTGCCATGCACATGAGGGCAAAACTATCATTTTGGGTCCATTTCTTCCATTTCACCCTCTTAACCCCTCTTCCCCTTCCCCTTCTAAAAAACTTCTCCCCCATCATCTTCCCCATTGCTAAGTTCATCCTAAAATGCCGATTGATAGTTTTTTCATCAGAGAATCACTCAATCAAACTGATGTCGATGCAATATACTATAAGTTTGTACATTTTCTATTAATTTTGCCTGAATTTGTTACATGTTGTGTTTAGCATTTGTTAATTTAAAACTTTTTGGAAATGCACTTGGTTTGATAACCTTTTTTCCATGAAGTTGCATCACGGTGGAAGGTTTACTCGATTTTCAGGGTGTACATATGTAGGAGGTAAAATAGATTATGTGGACTATGGTAATGTTAAGGTATAGTGGTGATGAGGCTATATATTACTACTTCTTAGTTCTAGAAAAAGATGTTGATTTTGGTCTTCAAGCCCTAGGTAATGATTATGATGTATTGAACTTGGCCAAACATGACTTTGTGCATAAGTTAATATATGTGTATGCTGAACATGGGAGCACAAACCTACATGCATATTTCGTCTTACCACCAAAGGTTAGAATTGAAGAGATAACTGATGAAACAGAATGTAGCATTCATGTTACATGTAACCCTTCAAAAATATTGTTGTTGGATTGGCATGATCATATACCTGAAGTGGGAAAATCTACTAGAAGTGGGCAAGGTGAAAGTAATACTAATGACTAAGATAGTGATCCCCTAGACCATTTAATAAATCTAAATCAAGATGCATAATGCAACAAGATAATGTAGAGCATGAAGTGGATTTAAACCAAAATAAAATGGATCCAAATCAGCATGAGTATGATAATATGGAGCATGAAGTGGATTTAAACCAACATAAAATGGATACAAATCAGCATGAGTATGATAATATGGAGCATGAAGTGGATTCTAATCAGCATGAAGTGGATACAAATCAACATGAGTATGATAATGTAGAGCATGAAGTGGAATCAAATCAGCATGAGTATGATAATGTAGAGCATGGAATGGAATCAAATCAGCATGAGTATGATAATGTAGAGCATGGAGTGGATTCAAATCAGTATGAGCATGATAATGTAGAGCAAGGAGTTGATACAAATATTTCAGAGTATGGCAGTCTAGAGGATGATAGTGAAGAGCTTGTGACAGTGAGGATGACAGTGATTTTATTATTGATGTTGATAACAATATGGATGATTATGAAGTAGACATGAGGGACTTTAGATTAAATGTTGACTTGGATGTAATGGACAATGAGGTGTTGGAAGAGAGAGATGTTAATGAAGATATGTTGGATAATGAGTTTGAAAGTTGTTTAGAATCAGACGAGAATGCTTCAAGTATCAGAAGATAAAAACTAAAATATCTAAGGAGATCAAATGAAAATAATACTATTTTTTACCTTTGTCAATTATTTGAAAGTAAGGTAGAAGGTAAAAGGTTGATTAGGGCTCATTATGTTGAAACAAGAAGGCTGATTAAAATTGTCAAGGATGGTAATCAAAGAGTTAGAGTAGTTTGTCATGGGAGTTCACCAACTAGTCAAGAGGGAGGCAAGGGACCAGAGCTGAATAAAGATAAAGGCAAGGTACCAATGTTGAAAATAGCTAAAGACTTTAATGGTTCAAAGAAAAATATTGGTGGGAAGGGGAAGAAGACAAATCCTCACCTATTTCAATGCCCCTAGGTCCTAATAATATTAAAAGTTTGTGAAATAGAATATTGGATGGTGAAGACTTTAATTACAGAACATAAATGTCTTCAAACAAGATATGTTCCTGCACATATAATAGATCAAGTTCAATAAAAGCTAAAGATACATGTAAGGGCTGTTCAAGAACAATTTTAGAGGATATGAATTAGGTGTTTTAAAATGAAAGCATACAGGGAAAAGACAAAAGCTAAGAAAGAAGTTGAAGGGGATTACATTTCACAATATGCTTTGTTGAGGGATTATGTTAATGAGGTATGTGTTTCAAACCCAGTTACAACTGTGAAGTTAGAGGTAGAACCATGTGTGGATCCAACAAGTCAGGCTAGAAAATTTAAGAGAATATATGTGCGCTTGGCTGCTTTAAAGCAAGGATTCAAAGCAATAGGAAGGGAACTACTTGGTTCAGATGGGGCTTTCATGACAGGAATGCCATGCAAGCATGCAGTTACAACTATTTGGAACAAAGCTGCCAATAGGCAAGAAGTTAGGGTGTTAGAAAGTTTGTTGCATCCATCTTACATAATGGATAAATGGAAACAAGTTTATAGTTTCAAAACTACTCCAATCAATTGCAGGTCTTTATGGACAAAAAACACAGGTCCCAGCAACACTAACTCCACCAACTCATCACAAACAAGTAAAAGTGTTAGGACCTGGTATTTGAACGAAATACCTAGTGATTCGCGTGTTAAACCAACTCAAATAGTACGGAATCCTATTTGATTGGCGATCCAATAAGTGAGAACACACGAAGAATCAATCAAGAATTGAATCCGACGTTAGAAATCGATTAGGAATCGATCTAAAGTGTTCTGTGAACTTGGAGAACGATTTGGGAGGTCTCTGGACGGCTAGGGTACGTCTGGAATCGTAATGGGATGAATACTTACGTTTTTCCACGAATTGGGTCTATTTATAGGTTAGTATTGTTCAATCGTGCGACTGGGCCATAAGTATGGTTCAGTCAAGCGATTGAACCATGCGGTTGATTCATCCGCACGACAGAGTGTTCAGTCGTGCGATTGAGTCAATCTTATGTGTCAATCATTCGACTGATCCAGTCTCCTGGTTCAGTCGTGCGATTGAGTCAGTCGTATGAAGTTATTCATGCGTGTGGTCCATTCGCATGGGCCAATCGCATGTAAACTTCATTAAGTTAAGTTTGAATGTTTTAATTAATGTAACATAATGTGTAACCATTCAAACAATCATAAACCCAATCAATTCAATCACGACTCATTAATGAAATATTAAACATCACAAGTAACAACCAATTCATGTCATTTCATTAATCAATACAATTTCATCATAATCAGACAGACAAGATTCATTACATTACAAATCATGATCTAGGGACATACATGTATCGACAAACTCCCCCTTGGACCTAGATCTATCTAATCTCTTGTCTTCTGCATAACCTCCTTATACTTCTTGTACTTCTCCTCTTTGGTGACTCCTGCGTGAATCTCAAACGCAAAACAAAGTCGTATAACGTTTTGGAACTGGAGGGCTTGTACAATGTCTTGTGTGTCATAGAACAGTGGCCACTTGTATAATGTATAGACATCATTAGCAGACAAGTTGGTTAGCCACATTGGTCGAATACCCTGATAGTATCCATTTGGCCCTCTTTATTCAGAACTATGACAGCTTCAGCAGTTCTCCAATCATAGTACCACCATTTAAAGTGTGGAGTGAAGTCCTGTGGCATTTCCCTGAGAGGGATTCTCGACATAGTGCGCGGAGGACTCCACTTCAACACAATCTTGGGCTTGCCAGTAATGGCATCAACCTCAGACCTTCTTATGTACCTCGTAGGCTGTTGGGGTCTGAAGTTAACCCATCTGGTGTGGTACTCCTTCTTCAGGGCAGCCTCGAACCAGCCTGACATCTTTCTTGGGTCAGCATACAGCAGCAGCTTTAGCTAGCCAGCTGGTTGAGCTCAAAACCAGGTAGAGTCTTCAGATCATGTGGAAACCTGAAGTACTCTATGCCCTGTTCCCTCTTAACCGCATACGCGTTAAGGTCATCAAAATAAGCCCATGCAATAATCCTGCCTGACACCTTATGGTGTTTCTTGACTCTGTAGAGCTTGGTGTAGGCATCTTTCTTTGGTGCAACACGCTGGGCTCTCACTTCTCAAAACAGGCAGCCCACTCAGCCTTTCGAATGTCTACGTCATCATTTGAGGCTTGGGCTGTTCCTTCGGTCTTTTCGGTTTCCTGCTCCATCTTGTCTAGTACCTCAAACGTATCACTGACTAGGGACTCACCCAAGTTGGGGACCACATTACCCTCGGTGTCAGCATACTGAGGGTACTCTTCTGCAGTAATATCTTCGACCTCAACTTCATCAACGTCATTCAGCTCTTCATCACTGGTCGAATCAACTGTTGGAGCATCCTTGACAATTTCATCAGGATTGAGTCTGAACATCTCTGCCAGTTGCTCGTTAGATAGGTCATGAATTATTTCCCCTCTTCAGGGGTATAACTCACAGACCTTCTTACAATCCCTTGCAGATCAAGAATCATGGTTAGTTGAGTCTTGACCTGTTGAAGGGGAGCAATGTCAAACTCATCCCTTTGAAAGTTTGGATCTGTTTGATTTAAACATTCAACACATAAACCATTAGTAAGTAATCAAACAGAATTATATCAACTTAATATATAAACATTCAACACACTTGTTTTTCATTACATGATTCAAATACAAAATAAATAAATACATAAGACATCTAATCTGTACTTTTGTCTTGAATCATGGGCGCGTCGCTCGGAGGAGCAGAAGTGGTAGATGACTGGTCCTGTCGATGCTTCGATCTTCGCTCTTGACCAGAAGCAGAGGCCGATGCAGCCGCATCCCCTCCTTCTGCTTCGTCATCATCATCTCTACCTTCTGTCCTTTCTTCCTCAGTCTCTTCATCATCCTCATCATCCTCCTCATCTTCATCATCATCGTCATCATCACCATCTCCATCATCCCCATCACCCTCCTTTATCTTCAAGGGCTCATCCTTTGACCCCTTTAACCTCAGCATAATCGTCTTGTTGGTAGTCTCCAACTCCTCTATACGTTTGGCTGACTGGGCCTGCTGGTCCTGGAGTTGGGACATCTCGACTCTCTGAGCATCGATTAGCTGGTTCTGCTGATCTATCACCCGAGCCTGCTCTGCCATCTGCTGAGACTGGGCAGCAGTCAGGTCGGTCAACTGGCGAATCTGCGCCGCTTTCTCCTCATCTGCAGCTAGCAGGCGCATCACCATACGGTTAAGCGCCGACAGCTGCTCCTCTACCCGATGTGAGGTAGAGTAGATCCATATACATGTGATGGCTGGGGGCTGAAGGTCCATGCATGAGGTGGTGGTGGTGGTAGTAGCAGTGGGTGAATAGGGCGGTAAGCAGGTGCTGGTGATGTAGGGTGAATGGTATGGGGGTGGATGGGAAGGATACAGTGGTGGTAGGTAGGGGGCGGTGGTGTGGTGTAGTAGTAGTAGGTGGATGTGGTGGAGGTGGTGATGGGTGGTATGTCAGTGGAGGTGGTAGTGGTGGCTGTGGTGGTGGAAGTAGTGGCAGCAGTGGTAACGAAGGTCAGGCGACGCTTCTTCTTCTTCAGTCCGTGGGGTTGAGCCATCCTCTTCCTCCTAGTCCCGGTGGAAGTGGATGCTCCCCCTGCAGCTCTGCCCACTGAACCCGGAGCATAGCTCGGGTCAGTCTCTCTCTCTGTGGAGTCCCGAGGGTGTTCACCAACCACCCTAAGCCCGTGTTCTGTGGGAACAACCTTGCTTCCCACAGTCCTAGTGAGGGGCTCCTCATCCGACTCCTCCTCCTCTTGATCACAAACTACGAACTCCTGATGGAAACCGGCCGTCTCAGCAACCTCTCCGGCAGTGGCAGACCCCGGGGGAATAACATTAGAATCAGTGCCTCTATGTGGAGCAGGCATATCATCCCCGGCGTCGCCGCTATCATCATCATCTGAGTCAATATCTGGTAGAGCAATCTGCTCTACATCTGAATCACTATCATCGTGGCGCCACTTTCTCTTGGCTGGCGCCACATAGTCAGCACGGGCCAGATGCCCAAACAACCTCCTGACAGGGGGTTTCACCTGCTTCCCCCTGTACACCTTCATCCTGCCTAACGTAGTGTCATCCATGACCTCGAGCACTACAGCATCCTCCTTCTCCTTCGGCAGGGAGGGAAGCTTCTGATCTATAATCATCTGCATAAACCTCGGATACATGCAGAAGCCTTCCTTCCCTTTCCCCTCAATGTTCTCCACCAGGTAGGTGAAGATCATTTTGGAGAAGCTGAACGGGTGGTTCAGCACCAATGCAGCATAAGCGTTCTGGATCTGATCCGACAACTCATCAAATCCTCCCTTCCTCGACGCTATGCACTTCAGTAGAACATGCGCAAGATACTTGAACTGGGGACAGAGGTTACTCTTGTTGAGTACCCCAGCATGATGTCCCCAGAGTACTTGGCTCTCATAAAACATCCTCTGACCGTGAGGGGGTGTAGACGAGTAGGACAATCAGCATCATCCCCTAACTGTAGAACAATCCTCAAATCCTCCTCTGAGATGGTAATAGCCTCACCAAAGATCGTACTCCTGATGCAATGAGGCTCAGAGGATCTATCAACAGTCGCGCCTTCCCAGAAGGCCTGCTGCACTGATCTATACGGCGTGCATGGTGTAGAGATAGCATGAGCAATCCTGGATCTCAACAGAAAAGTAATGATGCCTGAGAAGTCAGCTGCGTTCCTGGATGTCAAATCCAGATGAGCACATATGTTATGCTTTGTGCTCATGGTCCATCGACTCGCCATCTGTAACACATAACAATATAAACATTAGTACCTTTGGCTAAGAGCATTATGAAACACTTAAACTTGAATAGAATGTTTCTGTCATGCGATTGAGGTTGTGCGACTGAAATCAGTCGTGCGACTGAACAGTGCGATTGAGGTTCAGACGTGCGAATGATCTCATGCGTACGACTGAGTGTGCGACTGGACTCATGCGCATGTACTCTTATGCGGTTACACCAGTCGTGCGACTGAGTCTCATACGCATGGTTCAGTCGTGCGGTTAAGTAAATCGCCCCCTTCAGTCGTGCGACTGAAGTTCATCCGCCTGTCCAATCGTATGACATCCTGTCCGTTCAATTCAAATTAACTTTTTCACCAATTTTGAGTTTTAGACATTGTTATTGGTTCATTTGACTCGCAATATTTCTTATAACCTATAACACACTTAATTTCATCTGTTTGAGTAGTTAGGTTAGGTTATTTGTCCGTTTTAGTCTCGGCTTGCTTCTGTTCAAATTTTCACAGATCTGGAGTCAAATGAACACGATTTTGGTTTCTTTCCACTGCAATTTACCTGTAAAGTCGATGGAGATGATCAGTACTCAAGAATCGGGTGTTTTAGGAATCAAAGGAAATTTGGCAGAGTTTGGTTAAGTCGTGCGATTTAGGGTTTCTTTGAGGGTGATGAGTCTCTGCGACCGACTCCTCCTCTATTTATACTAACCCTAGATCCAATCGTGCGACTGAGTTCATACGCACCTTTCAGTCGTGCGAGTGGGACTCAGTCGTGCGATTGGGTCAGTCGCCCTTCTCCAGTCGTCCGATTGGATTTCAGTCGTGCGACTGACTCACTCGTTCGCACTTAAGCCTCCGACTGGGCTAATCGTATGGGCCATTCGGTTTGATGGTCCATACTCATAGTTCATTCGTGCGAATGGATTCCATTCGTATGGTTAGTCCATACGTATGGTCCATTCGTGCGAATGGGTCATACTTAGTTAATTTTCTGCCATTTTGACCAATTTACATTTAAAACCCCTTTTAATTCTTGAAATTAACGTTATGACCTTTGATCATCTCAGACATGATCATCTTATCTGGAAAACATTTTGATCACCTCAGACGTGATCCTTTTAAAACATTTAGTCACCTCAGACGTGACCCTTTTAAAAAACACTTTGTCACCTCAGACGTGACTATTTAAACTTTCAAAGCACATATGGTCATCTCAGACATGACCCTTTTAGTGAGTTGATTCCTTCTGATTTTCCTGATGTAGCCCGACACACGACTAAAATTAAAATTAAAACGACTAACTAATTAAAATCTTAAACTAATTACATAAACAAACTTATTTTGGCTTTTTGTGAGAGATAAATCCAGAGATTGATATCTACGGGATTTGGTTCGGGGAGTAGACAGCTTCAACTTGGATTGATCATATCTGGACCAATTCAATTTTGGAATCATACAGGTAAGTCAAATCATTTGGGACTTGTTATTAAAACTTTTGATGCTCAAATTCTCGGTGTTCATCCAGAGTCGTTAGCAACTTAAGGAAATCATACTGAAACTCTTAGATTTTCACATTGATTTGAACTTTTGAGAATGTAGCCACAATGATTGTCAGTATGTTTGTCCACTTAAATCCATACACAGACTTTTGACACAGACTGGTGACTTATTTAGGTTTAATTATTTCAACTAACATTGTGGATCCCACACTTATATGGTAATCAACATTCCTCGGAGCTTTTGAGCGGTCTACGGGTATTATTACAAGAAGAGACTATTCTTAGAGCTTTCAAAGAGAAGCCTGTCCTCAGGTCAGTGCCATCGCACAGCAGAGAGGCGGCAAACAACAATGAATTCTAGAATATCTAGGTTATGCTTATCCTCAGGTCAGTGCCATCGCACAGCAGAGAGGCACACAACCTATCTCCTTGTTAGAGCAGCTTATTTTATTTTACACAAAATGCACCAACAACATAAGTCATTAGCTTTATTGCATTTGTCTTTCATTTTTTTTTGCTTTGCTCTAATTATGGTCATCCGCACACATTTGTGGCGTTTAAATGCTCATTACCCTTATTGGAATATATTTGATTGTGTTAACCAGTGATAAGATGGAAGCCCACAGTCAGTTGAACAACTTAGTTTGATCTTGAGATCACCAATCAGGTCTAATTGTCTATTGTGTTGAATCTACCAACATATCATTTGTGGTCTAGCAGCCTCTAAGTCTACTTTCTTTGTGTCACCTTAGGAGTTGCCAGTTTTCTATCATCTTTCCTTTATATTGCTTAGACTACACAGACTTATACTTTGAACTTTTGCATCTTTTCAAAACTTAAATTTTTAAAGTCCCTCTTGATTTGTTCCTGTGTACTATCATTTTCCAAGGTATTGAATCGGTATCACAGACACAATCTACCTTATTTCAGCTAGTTACTCCTTCTCCCTCAATTTTTTTTTAATGTTAACTTGCTGACATATTCTCCCCCTAAAATACTAAAATCATTTCTGGTTTAATTATTTTAGGATTTTAATAAACAGCAAAATAACATGAGTTTAAATATAACAGACGAAAATAAAACAATAAAATAAATAAAATAAAATAAACTTTAACTAAACTACATCGGACTACACATTATCATCATCAGGAATTACCTCACTTTTCTTTTTAACGCCGTTGACCTCTAGCAAATATTGAAAACGTGGTTTATCAAAGGCTTTAGTATAGAGGTCAGCGCGTTGAAAATCAGTATTAATTTTAACCACATCAATTAAGTTCTTTTCAAAGCAATCTCTTATGAAATGGTATTTAATACCGATGTGTTGTGTTTGGTCTTAGGATGTTGAACCGGATTTTTAGTTACTGCAATTGCAGCAGAGTTATCAACAAAAATAGGAGTAGATGAGAATTTTAAACCGTAATCCCGCATTTGCTGTTGAATCCAGATGATTTGTGAACAGCAACTTGCAGCAGAACATATTCGGCTTCACAGGTTGACAATGCAACCGATGTCTGCTTCTTACACTGCCAGGTAACTAATCTTCTCCCAAAGAATTGACACCCCGCTGATGTAGACTTGTAGTTCATCTTGCAGCCCCCGTAATCCGAGTCACTATACGCGGTAAGCTCAAAGTCATCATCATGAGGATACCACAATCCAAGTGTGGGTGTACCCTTCAGATAACGAAAAATCCTCTTGACCCCGATCAGATGGTTGACCTTTGTTTAGCCTGATATCTAGAACATAGACATGTAGCATACATAATATCAGGTCTTGAGGCAGTGAGATACATGAGGGATCCAATCATTCCTCGGTACATAGTGGCATCTACAAGATCTCCATTCTCATCAGGTGCTATATCATGATTCGTAGCAAGTGGAGTCCCAGCAGCAGAAGCATTCTCCATGTCAAAGCGACTGAGAATGTCTCCTACATACTTGGTCTGATGTAGAAAGATCCCATTAGGTGTTTGATCCACCTGTAACCCGAGAAAGAACTTCATCTCCCCCATAGCACTCATCTCAAACTCTTTCTTCATCACTGCTTCAAACTCTTTGCATAACTCTTCGTTCTTTGACCCGAAGAAAGATTATGTCATCAACATATATCTGTACAAGCAGTAGGTCGCCATCCTTTTCTTTAATAAACAGTGTACAGTCAATGACTCCCCTGCGAAAGCCGTGTTTCACAAGATGAGTCGAGAGTTTCTCATACCAAGCTCGAGGAGCTTGATGAAGCCCATATAAAGCTTTGTCGAGCTTGTAAACTCTATCCCGATGATAAGGATCTTCAAATCCCTCGGGTTGACTTACATAGACTGTTTCCCTGATTTCCCCATGAAGGAATGCACTCTTCACATCTAATTGGTAGACTTTAATCTTCATGTACGATGCATAGGCAAGGAAGATACGAATAGCTTCCATCCTTGCCACGGGTGCAAACACCTCATTATAGTCAATCCCCTCGACTTGGCGAAAACCTTGAACCACCAGTCGAGCTTTGTTCCTGATAATGACTCCTTGGTCATCCTTCTTGCATTTTAGTACCCATTTGGTGCCAATGACTTTAGCACCTTAGGTCTATCAACCAGAGTCCATACACCTAACTTCTTAAATGCAGAAGTTCTTCTTGCATGGCACTCACCCACGCCTCATCATTTAGTGCCTCACTGACATATTTTGGCTCAACCTGCGAGACAAAACATCGATAAGCACCATCATGAATGTAACCTTCTCCATAACTGAGGCGTAATCAGCTGAGTATAGCTGATTTCGGGTTTGTACTCCTGATCTGACATCCCCAATAACATTGTCAAGGGGATGATAGACGTTTAGTCGTGATCCTGGAGTAGTAGTAGGAACAGCCACCTCAGAACCGAGATTATGAACATTTGGTTCTGCATCTGAGGTAGTTGGAGTTTGAGGTTCCGAAGTCGAAGGTGCATCACTCGTAGATGCTTGTGGACTTTCAGGAACTGGAACCTGTTCCTCCTGACTGTTCTGGTCATCTGCTTCAGTTTCATCTTCAGAGGAGGAGTCACTGTCATCGACTACTCCCCCTGACTGAGTAGATGATTCTCCCTGTGTGCTAGATGGTGTATTCAGAATATCATACATCATCCTAGTAGCTAACTCATCATCCGAGGGAGAGAGAGGAATGTTGAAGGACTTGAAGAATCCATCATAATCGAAGAAGTATGCAGGTCCTTTGCCTGTAGGTGGTGTGGTATATCTCTGAACGTCGACATTACACCACACTTCTACAAGACCCGTTGAGTTATTGTAAACTCGCTTGTTCGGTATGTTGTATCCTAGAAAAATTCCTCATCATTGCCTTCGCTGAATTTGCCTTCTTGTGTCTTCTTCAGAAGTGTACACGGCGCGCCAAAAGGTTCAAGATACTCCAAATTCGGTTTGCGTCTTTGTAGTAGCTCATACATGTCTTTCCGTGGCGCTTGACTATTAGGACTCGATTCAGTGTATAACATGCATTTGCCACTGCCTCATTCCAGAATTGGATAGGCAGTTTCGAGTCAGCCAGCATAGTCCGTGCAGTCTCTATCAAGCTTCTGTTCTTCCTCTCAGCAACACCATTCATCTGAGGCGTGTAGGCAGAAGTGAATTGATGCACAATTCCCTTTTCCTTGCAGTATGCCTCCATCCATTGATTCTTGAATTCTGTCCCGTTGTCTGAGCGTACTTGTCTAACTTTTAGCTTGTAGAGAGATTCCAGTGTGGTTACTAATTCCTTGAATGACTCAAATGTTTCTGATTTGGATTTCAGAAACATTACCCAAGTGAACCTTGAGTAGTCATCAGTGACCACAAAACAGTACAAGTCGCCTGCAATGCTCCTTGTACTGACTGGACCAAACAGATCCATGTGAAGAAGTTCAAGAGGAAGTTCTATTGAATGAACTTTCTTTTCCTTATGAGACTTCTTTGTCTGTTTGCCTTTCTTGCAAGCTACACAAAAGTCAGGAAGTTGGAAGTTCTTGACATTTACTCCTCTCACTAAATCCTTCTGAATCAAATGATTCATCTTCCTTTGACTAATGTGTCCCATTCTCCTATGCCAGGAGATTGAATCCTTCTCAGTAGCTTTAGATAGAAAGCACTGAACCTCATGATCCGTTGTAGCAGCTGTTGACAGATCCAAGACATAAAGGTCTTTATATCTTGAAGCAGTCATCAGAACTTGGTCCTCTGGGATCATGTAGTCTTTCTTCAGCACGTAACACTTCTTGTTGTCGAAGATGACTTTAAATCCTTTATCGCAGATTTGGGAAACAGAAAGTAAGTTATTCTGAAGTTGTTGAACGTAGTTCACCTTATCAAACTTAACTTTCTGATTTCCCACTTCTCCCTGAGCTGTGATATAGCCTCCTTGTTTCCTGCAAAGGAAACATGCCCTCCTTTATTTGTTTGACGTTTGATAAAAGGGCTCTATTTCCTGTCATGTGCCTGGATGCTCCGCTGTCTATAATCCACGTGTTAGTCTCAGCGCTGTATCGAACACCCTGCACATACAAAGTAAATGAATTAGTTTAGGTTAGGAACCCAAGCCTTTACTGTCTTGGGTTTCCCAGAGGCATCACACATCATAAACTCCACCCATTGACCCTTAGAGGGTGAGGGTAGCTCAGGTTCCTTCTTGTCATCAGTATCAGACACGTAGGATGTTTCTTTCCATAAGCCAGATTGTGCAATGCCTGTTTATGATAAACAGTCGTCTGGCTTACAGGTTGGACTTTAGGTTCACTAGATCTTCTAGGTGGAGTCAAAGAACTCCTCTTAGAAGACCTAGGTCTAGAGTCCTGAAGATCAATCTTCTTCCTAGGTGTTGAGAAAGGACAATAGGAAGCAATGTGTCCACATTCTCCACAGTTGTAGCATGACCTGCTATCAACTTTATGAGTAGACTTTCTTTGTGGAGAAGTGCGTGACACTCTAGTAACATCAATCACTTTAGGTTTTGACTCTTGTCTGTTTGATGTTTTCTCTGGTTTAAAATTAACTGTTTTAACCTGTTTAACATGTTCCACTTTTTGGTTAACTGGTTTTTGACTTGAAGCATGTGAAAATTAATTAAGTTTGAAGTCCTTTTTAGGTTCTGATTTGACTCTGACTTGACTTAAGTTAACCTTTTCAAATTCATTTTCCAGATTAACACAAGGCAATTTACCCTTTGCCTTTGAAGTGGCCTCCTTTTGTTTCTGTCCAGATTCAGTAGATGAACATGAGGTGTCTGGATCAGTAACAAGAGGAGTAGTCACCACATGATCCTTGATGGGGTTGTTATTTACTGGTCTAGACTTAGTGTTCATCAAGGTCTCAGGTGGTGGTGGAACCACTTGTAGCCATCCCTCCCCGTTATTCCTTTCTCTCACTAAGTGTTGAACTATGTGTGAAGAACTAGTCCACTATGCAATTAGTTTTTTTTTTTAATGAATTAACTTCTACTTCTAGAACTGCCTTTTGCTTCTTAGTTTCTTCTAGGGAGTTTAGATAGTACCTAATGTCATTTGCTTGGTTAAAGGCAACTACTTCGGTTCCCTAAGCTGTTTTGTCAATAGGTTCTCTTTTTTCTTAAAACTAGCTCATTTGTTTTAGTACTCTATTAGCCTCAGTGCACAGTTGTAAATCTTTTACTAAGTTATCATTATGATCTAATAACCTAGCAAATTTTCATCTATGCTATTCCTAAAGTATCACAATCAGAACAAGCATGATTATTAAACATTTGGTCAGTTGTACTTACCTGTGTTGGTTCAGAAGAGTTAGCCATCAACGCAGCATCAGATGTCTCTGTTCTGGTGATTTGACTTTCTGTCTCTGACGTGGAAGTCTCCTCCTTGGCTTGTAATGACCTCGTGGAATTGTCTTCACTTGTGGTTGCTATTCAACTGACCTTCACTGTCATCTCATCTCACTTATTCTTCACTGATCATTATATCTCAACTGCTGATCACTTCCTTCAGAGAATCATCAATATATCCTCAACACTGGCAATATGATTATGGTGAGACAAACTAAAACTCCAATCCTGTCCTTCATCTCATGAGCAGTCAGGCTTGGTTGTCCTTGTTTGATGAAGTAGAACTGGAAGCTTGCTTGTCTTGGCGAGTAAAGGATGAGAACGGGTTCCCATTACCCGTCTTCTTTGGCTTGACACATTCTCTCTTGAAGTGCCCCTTCTCTCCACAGTTGAAGCAGGTCACTTTGCTCTTGTCAAAGCCAAATGTGGTATCCTTAGTAGCTACCAGGTTGTCCAGTCTTCTTAACAAACTTCTTCGCCCTTCGGACAGCGCTAGCTAAGGCCCACATTATATCCATCCTCTCAAGCTCCATTTCGTCCACCTGCTCGTAGTCCTCATCTGCCAGATGGCAGTTTCCAATCTTCCCGGCAACAAGTCCATCATATGAATGGACCACTGCAGCTAAAAGATCCATATGCTCTCGTGCTACTTCTACGGTCACATTACCGAGGTTCTCGGTCTTCAGTTGGTAGCACTTGCTTCTGATCCAATATAGTGGGTACATGACGACCCTGACGTGTCTGATCCAGAAGAAGAGAAGCATGTGAAGGACCTGACGAGCTAGACACAAATGCAGTCTGGAGAGGTGCTCCAGATGTCTTAGCTTGAGGCGTGGCGTTGTATAAAGCTGGATTTTGTGTGTACGAAGACTTCTGAGCTCTATACTTCATCCTTAGTGCTTCTTCTCGCAACTTAAGAATGAAGTCATTTATATCCAGCTTTATAAGCATTTCATTCTGTCTAAGGTTAGACACGAATGAAGCCCACTTATCAGGCAATCCGTCTGCGAAGTTGCTCACTTTCTCTTCCATGGTCGTTTCCACTCCATGTGTATGCATTCGCTCATCAAGTGGTAAAATCTGTCTATGACTTCGTCTAAACTCTCGTTACCAATAGATGAGAAGTTATCGAATTCCTTCTTTAACTCCTTTGCCTTGATTGCCTTCAATGACGCATTCCCATCATATCTCTTCTCTAGCTCATCCCACAGTTTCTTGGACTGCTTATTCTCTGAATACTGGTGGAATATGTCTTTGGGGATAGACTGAGTGATCAATGCATAAACCCTTTTCTCTGCATTGTACTTTACTTTCTGTGCGTCTGTCATCCCGCTTAACGTTAGCTTAACTCCATCAGCTCCCACGGGTGTACTATAACCGATCTCAATGGCTTCCCACAGATTAGGATCTACTCCATTAAGGTAGATCTCAAAACGTTGTTTCCAGTGGGGAAACTCATCTAAAGTCAAGAGCTTTGGTGGTTTATTGTGATTACCCACCTCACTCTCAAGCAACAGCAGGTTCTGAATCCTCGAGTCCTTTCCAGCAGTAAAGGCTGACATCTGATCTTCCATGGCTAATAAACTTAGAATCTAATCAAACAAACTTTCACTGATGCGACTGAAGGATGCGAATGGTCTAATCGTGCGTATGAACTCTGCGACTGGTTCAATCGTGCGGCTGAACTGGGCGATTGGTTCAGTCGTGCGAATGAAACTGGTGCGTATGAGCTATGCGAACGAACGGTTCAGTCGGCCGAATAAGGTTGCGACTAGGTCCAATCGTGCGAATGAGCAATGCGAATGGAGTCCAGTCGTGCGAATGGGTCACTCGTGCGACTGAAGCTGCTGTTTTGCGAAAATTTCTAGGTTTGACGGGTTTCAGCCGTAAAAATTCGAAATTTCACAAGTCCTAATCGCCTAAGTCCGTCGTAGAAACCAAACTTCGATGAGCAGGGAACGTCCAAGATCACTTTTGATGCCAAAGATTGCATTTTTAGTGCAAAAACACAAACTTTTATGCAATCTTGATTGAATCAACACGTAATCAAGAGCCAAGGCTCTGATACCACTTGTTAGGACCTGGTATTTGAACGAAAAATACCTAGTGATTAGCGTGTTAAACCAACTCAAATAGTGCGGAATCCTATTTGATTGGCGATCCAATCAGTGAGAACACGAAGAATCAATCAAGAATTGAATCCGACGTTAGAAATCGATTAGGAATCGATCTAATGTGTTCTGTGAACAAGGAGAACGATTTGGGAGGTCTCTGGACGGCTAGGGTACGTCTGGAATCGTAATGGGATGAATCTTACGTTTTTCCACGAATTGGGTCTATTTATAGGTTAGTATTGTTCAATCGTGCGACTGGGCCATAAGTATGGTTCAGTCGTGCGATTGAACCATGCGGTTGATTCATCCGCACGACTGAGTGTTCAGTCGTGCGATTGAGTCAATCTTATGTGTCAATCATACGACTGATCCAGTCTCCTGGTTCAGTCGTGCGATTGAGTCAATCGTATGAAGTTATTCATGCGTGTGGTCCATTCGCATGGGCCATTCGCATGAGAACTTCATTAAGTTAAGTTTGAATGTTTAATTAATATAACATAATGTGTAACCATTCAAACAATCATAAACCCAATCAATTCAATCACGACTCATTAATGAAATATTAAACATCACAAGTAACAAACAATTCATGTCATTTCATTAATCAATACAATTACATCATAATCAGACAGACAAGATTCATTACATTACAAATCATGATCTAGGGACATACATGCATCAACAAATCAATTGCCCGTACGAAGTGTTGGCACCAGATTGTATGATGAACAGGTTGCGGCCAAACTCAATATCGTTCGATGAGCAACAAACGGATAATAATTCAATTGGTTGCTCAGAAAAAGCTTCTAGTAACTCCTTGATCAAAAGCCCTACTTCAATTTTGGTTTATGATGACTCAATGGCAGAGTTCGAATGAGAGTCGGTTCGCGATGAACGTGTGTAATTGAAAGTGATGCTTGCGTTGGTTTCAGGTGAAATTGAGTGTTGAGTTCGATTAGGAATAGGTATATGATCGTTCATGTTCGATTAATTAGATTATTATTGAGATTTAAGCCCGAACGGTTAGGGTTTATGATGCTACGGTTACTCACTCGATGGGGTACATTCGACGTTTAAACCACAATTATAACCGCATTAAGGTTCGAATAAGTTCATGTACGATTCGAAACTGTTTTTGGGTCAAAATCGTGGCTAAAAGGGCCGTTTTGGCCTCGCCGGAGTTCGGCCGGAGGCGCCGGCCTCCTCTCGCCGGAAATACGGGGAAACAGGGGGAATTTAATTTTGATTAATTGCACATTTAGTCCCTGTGGTTATTAGTTTGACATTTTATGTGAAAACCTTTCTTTTAAAGTTTCCCAAATTGACAATTAAGCCCCCTTAACTAATTTTCAGCCCTAACTTCTTAATTTGTTAACTTCTATAACCTATATTAACATAGTTATTATTATTATTTTTGTAAATGTTATAATTATTATTATTATTATTTTATTATTATGTTATGATATTATTATTTTATTATTATTATTATTATTATTATTATTATTATTATTATTATTATTATTATTATTATTATTATTATTAATTATTATTATTATTATTATTAATATTATTAGTAATAATAACAATAACTTTGTTATTATTATTTTAATCACAATTATTTTTTTAGATTCTTATTTTTTAAGTTAAGTTTTATAATATTAAGTAAACATTATAACACTTATAATGTTATTTTATTTATTAAATTATTTGTTAACCACCAAATTAATTATGAAGCATAATAAACCCTCAATGTTTCACAAAAGACATAAAAGGTCCTTTTATAAACTTAACGAAGTTACCCTTTTACTTAACAAAAATACGAGATGTTACAGTCTCCCCAACTTAAAAGAATTTCATCCCGAAATTAAGAATGAACTTAAATGAACAAAGGAATTGAAATGAGAAGTGAGTGTTCAACGAGAGCAGTGTTTGACGTTTGATTACAGGTGGAACGCTTCACCTTATGGAATCTTACAAGATTCTCAGCATAATAAACGCGAGACGTTTTGAGATGAACGTTGGAAAACGATGACGAGTTACCGTGGTACCTTAGATTTATAAGTCACAACTTCTAGAATATAATGATGTTTAGAAATCAATAAAAGACCAACAATTTATAAGAAAGGTTAACCGTCAGGATTTAAGAATCCCAAACGTCACCATATGAAACGATCTTAACGCATATCTTGAGAATATGTATCTCTCCTTTGACCAATCATCGGCCTAAGAATAATACGATATGTGAAGATTTTGGAATAAGTTCACAACGATGGTTAGGAACATTATTAAAAGCAGAAAATAAATTGATCATCCAAATTAATGATCGATGTTTAACGACATACCACGGTATATGACTATTTGAGATAGATACAGGCCAATTTCTCGACCCGTTATCCCACATGAGTTGATATGCAATTAACCAATCGGTCTATAATGCACCAATTGTCATCATGACAGCTAAGATAAGAGACACTTAGTGAATGAAAAGTTAAACAGGAGATCCATAGGATCACGAATGTTAGGTCTTGTCATATGTGAAGGTAAGACACTTGGATACATACCAAGTTACGTCTTTTCCTTTATGCCAAACCCATGACTACAAGTTACGAAGGTTTATGAACCTTTATCCGCGTCACAATGTAAGTAATAACGAGTCTCGTTGATCGAAATCAAGATAGTGTTTTAATGATTTTCAATGGTTAAGGATTAAAGACGATTTAAGAAATGACGTGAACAATAGGAAATGTACTTATATTTTGCAAGGTAGAAAATTTCCAGGTATAGTTTGCATACACAGTTCATCAACCCATGAGTACAGTCGAGAACATTCGTATGACTAGAAAGACATAACCACAAGTTGATAATGTCTTTATTTAGTAGAAAGATTGTTTAAGAAGACTACCATCACACAATCATGTGTTGATGATATCTCAAAATGAAAGTTGATAAGTAGGGAATAAATGGTTCGATATAGCTAGATCAAATCAAAACATAAGGATAAAGGGAAAGAAATCAATTTAAATGCTCCAAGCTCGGAATCAAAATTAACCTAGAGTGATCGGGTCTTCTTTCAAGTTCAGAAATCATGCTTTGGCTTGATAGGTCCAAACACTGACATTGGTTCACCCTTCAAGTTACTACATGTTTCTTGTCACTTGAATAAAACCTTGGTAAGTTGGAGATCAAGAAATGAGAATAGTCATCAAGGTGCGGTTTTCACTCCTAACTTGATGGTGCATTCCCAAGGTATGACCGCTAACTTACCAATTAAAAAGTTCGATCCCAACTCCTTGTTGAGGATCCACAGAAATAAGACGAGGTAACTCACCATTAAGGTAAGGGAAGTCACTCCTATCTTAACGGTGAAGTTTTACAAAAACAAAATATAACGAGATGAACTTCTTCATCAAAATCCAGAATTCACTCCTACTTTGATGAAGTCGTCTCCTTTGAACAAATACAATTCATAAAGATGATATTATTATCAAGGTATGGAATTCACGCCTATCTTGATGATTGAATTTCATAATAGCAAGAAAACAATCGAAGATTGACATTTGTTACCAAAGTACGGGTTTCAATCCTATTTTGATGAGATCATGTCATTTGTGAAATGTCATTCCAAAGAAAATAATTGAAGTCAATCCTCGGGATAAGGAAATCACCCCAATCCAGAGGATGAAATTTTATAAATCATAATTGGAAACCATTTATCGAAACGAATAGAGAATCATCAAAGTAAGGGAATCACCCCTGTTTTGATGAGTTAGAATCATTTAGGAGATACGTGTGTTCTTAGTCATAAGTTGACTTGCAAACACTTGCATCACTCACGGTGCAGACGGTACGGAGTTTGACTTAACGACGAAAGGAAAATAATATCAATTAGAAATTCGAAAAATTTCAAGTTACATCAATGTAACAAAAGGACAAAATCATGCTTACAAGCTTAAGATCAAAGTTCAAGATAACAGAATTTGTTGTGGTGTTCAAATCTTGGATGGTTTCAATCGGGAAGACGAATTCAAGGACATGAAATTATTTATCACCACAATGAGATGTGAACATTCGATTCACACTCGAAAGGAATACATGGACTTCTCAAGATATGAGGTCAACCATAGCCTTATTGAAGACACGCGTACTTATAAGTGATCACTCATCTCAAGGGTTTCGAGTCAAGTAAATGGATTTAATGATCGAGTCAAATCACCATTTACACTTTGCCTAGACAAAGTATCTCGAGATGTAGGAATTCCACCTACAGCATTGCATGTTCTTAGTTATGGGACACATCCTTAAGAAGACTTGAGAACCATAAGTGACGGTTCAAAGTTTTTTTTGATGACCATTTGGTTTAGATTTCAATATCTTTGGGCATATTAAGATCCATGTTCACGTTGGTCAAGATATAGAAATAGTTACATGAAACGCTCAACGTGTAACGGTGTTTAAACGTAAGAGTTGTAATGTAGGTTAGGTTCAATATTAACAGGAACATTATGTATGATTTGAATGAAGAGATACCAGTTCAAGGAATCAAAAATTTTTAAGACACGAAGAGGATGGTTCCATTTGGTAACGCATTACCATTTGGAATCGTTGACACGTCAAGGTAAATTGACCCACTTGCCTTAGAGACTTGTGTAGGTTGACCATAGTTTATCACTCATCCCAGAAATCCCCAGGTAAGCATAACTGGTCTCGCAATGAGATTTATACGATATGCTTGCCTTAGCCCGAAGGCCTTTTGCCAGGAAATCCAGAATACAGGTGTCTACGTGTCACACAAATTTCTTTGGTTTATGAAATCAAAACCTTGATGAGATTTTCATAGATTAGACATAGAGTCTAAGGAATTGAACCCAGATGATAAGTGTAGATCCCACATGTCCTTGAGAATAGGTTTAGGAAGTTCATTCGTCGGGGAGAATCAAAGAGTTAAAGTTAAGTTTAGGGAGACAAGTAACTAAGTTTAAGCATACATAAGGCAATCCTATGCTAAGGCATCAAGTTGCACAAAAGGCATAGCATTATGTAGCATGCAAACAACATGTAAGCACAAAGGTATAAGGATCTTTCTATGAGGTTCATGCAACTATAGTCTAGGTCACCATTTCTAATAACCTAAATCCCTATAGTTATGGGCTCTGATACCAATCTATCACACCCCAACCTTGACGGCGGAAACGTCGAGGTGTGAGGGTTAAGATTGTTCACAGCCACATAACGCTATATTTAAATTTCAAATATTATTATCATAAGTCTTAAAATGAAATACAAACATAAGTCTCAAACATGAAATAAGTTCCAAACAAGACTAAACATTTCATAAACATTTTATTCATTAACTAGGTCCAAGTCCTAGTTTTATTGCAAGCTTCAAAAGTCCACTTTAAACTTGGGGGTTTCCTGAAACATGATAAAAATAAGAGTCAACTAAAAATAGTTGGTGAGTTTCCAAGGTTTTCATACATAATATGAAAAAGGTTACAAGTAGCAATTCATGTCATAGGTCATAAGCAAGTAAGGTTATAGAACACATATCGTTACAACCAAACCTCGACTTGATTACAAGTATAAAAGATTGGCTAAGTGTATTTGGTTCCCATGATGAACAAGCATACGTCATCAGGAGTCGGCAATACCTCGACTTTAGCACCAAATAGGCTTGTCAGGCCCAAAGATCTAAGACGTCGCCAGGCTAGCAATAGTTAATGATTGTAAACAAACTATGTATCTCATATAAACACTTACAATACACAAATAACCATGACAAAATAATAAGTTGAATTGCATGTGATTTACAAGTCTCAAACGTGTATAAGTGTATCATGTATAAGCTATCATGTTTCACCCCAAATTAGTGTGAAAATATGAAAAAGGGGCAAGGAAACTCACATGATGTATAAGTGTATAAGATGATAATAAGAATTAAAAGACGTTCCAACGAGTTCCTTTACAAGATACCTAAACGTATTACAAGATTAAGTTTAGCGTTAAGATTAACGTTTAAACGTGAACTAGGGTTTTGATAAGAATTTGGGGGTTCTTATAAAGTTAGTTATTGAATTCATCATCATATGTATATATGTATTTATATATATAGTCCAATAGAAGAAAAAAATATCATTTAGAAAAATTTTAAAGGAATTAAATCCTTAATAATAATTTATAAATTTTAATCATAATTTGTTTATCAAATTTTATAATTATCATTATTAATCAATAATTTAAGGTAACATAACGACCAATAATAACCTAATGATTTAAGCTATTATATATTATCTATTTTTTTTTTTAAAATGAACTAAGCATAATATATGTTTGATAATATTTAAAAAGAAAAGAAAAATGTTAAAGTATTTATAATGAGAAATTTACAGAAAATAATTTGGATGATTATAAAAATATTTGAAGTTTATAAAAATTATTTTTATATTTATTAAGAATTTTCATATTTAAAATATGGCTGAAAGAGCCTTTTTAAAAAAATATGCAGGTCACTGGGTTCGAACCCGTGACCTTTAGTGTGGAATGTGAGTGTGAAACCATTAGGCTAGGTAGCCTATGCCTGTTAAGGCTTGGTTTCTATTTTATAAAACCACCAAAAGAAACATGAATCCCCCAATTCCACATAAACCCTAGTTTAGATTCAAACCAAATTGATCATCTAAACGATGATGATAACCAAATTAACGTTAGGGCTTTTGTTCCTCAACCGTAATCGAACATGTATGTGTAATCAATTACCCGTATCGAAGTGTTGAGCACCAGATTGTATGATGAACAGGTTGCGGCCAAACTCAATATCGTTCGATGAGCAACAACGGATAATAATTCAATTGATTGCTCAGAAAGCTTCTAGTAACCTCCTTGATCAAAAGCCCTACTTCAATTTTGGTTTATGATGACCCAATGGCAGAGTTCGAATGAAAGTCGGTTCGCGATGAACGTGTATAATTGAAAGTGATGCTTGCGTTGATTTCAGGTGAAATTGAGGGTTGAGTTCGATTAGGAATAGGTATATGATCGTTCATGTTCGATTAATTAGATTATTATTGAGATTTAATGCCCGAACGGTTATGGGTTTATGATGCTACGGTTACTCACTCGATTGGGTATCATTCGACGTTTAAACCACAATTATTAACCGCATTAAGGTTCGAATTAAGTTCATGTACGATTCGAAACTGTTTTTGGGTCAAAATCGTGGCTAAAAGGGCCGTTTTGGCCTCGCCGGAGTTCGGCCGGAGGCGCCGGCCTCCTCTCGCCGGAAATACGGGGAAAACAGAGGGGGGGGGGATTTAATTTTTGATTAATTGCACATTTAGTCCCTGTGGTTATTAGTTTGACATTTTATGTGAAAACCTTTCCTTTAAAGTTTTCCAAATTGACAATTAAGCCCCCTTAACTAAATTTTCAACCCTAACTTCTTAATTTGTTAACTTCTATAACCTATATTAACATAGTTATTATTATTATTTTATGTTAAATGTTATACTAATTATTATTATTATTATTATGTTATTATTATTATTATTATTATTATTATTATTATTATTATTATTATTATTATTATTATTATTATTATTATTATTAGTAATAATAACAATAACATTGTTATTATTATTTTAATCACAATTATTTTTTTAAGATTTTTATTTTAAGTTAAGTTTTATAATATTAAGTAAACATTATAACACTTATAATGTTATTATTATTTATTAAATTAATTTGTTAACCACCAAATTAATTATGAAGCATAATAAACCCTCAATGTTTCACAAAAGACATAAAAGGTCCTTTTATAAACTTAACGAAGTTACCCTTTTACTTAACAAAAATACGAGATGTTACAGTGACTATGACATGCCATAGCTCACATCCTTATCTATTACAAAAAGGATAAAGTACATAAAGTAGAAGGTTACAGACTCAAGACCTCAATGTACAGTTACCAAAAGCATGGACCTTTTCACCAACTCATGTAAGTTGGTGACTTTACAGAGATGCAGCGGAAAGGTGTCCAGCTTTATGGAACAGTACATAAGATAAAGCATGTTACTAAAAGTCTTCGGAAAAAATCTATCTTCATAAGATGAAGCTTCGGAAGACTTTGTCTTTGAGGCTTCGGAAGACTTCATATTTGGCTTCGGAAGATATTGGTCTTGGCTTCGGTAGATTTTACACTTAGAATATCTCTAGTGTATGGTGTAAAACTTCCGAAGCAATTCTACTTCAGTACTTAGTGCATTACTTGCAGAGAGACTTTGGATGTTTTGGTTTGCATTAGACTTAAAGGAATCCTTACAAACTCCCCCCTAGGCTGATGCTACCAAATCATTTAGAAGATCTTCAGATGTTAGTAGTCTTTAGCACAATCATGACCATACCCTTCTTCATTAAATGGTCAGGATCATTCAGACTTTCATAATATCTTCTCATCTCAAAGAGATCATGCAGAGGTAAGTTGATTATGTCTTGCCATGTATAGACATTCTCAACACCTTGATCTCTGATTACATGCCATCTTTCTGGATTGGTAGAGAAGGTCCAGGATAAGATGGGTGTCTCAGCTGCAAGAGGAGCCACTTGCATTGGAGTTTATTGGGCTGCCTCTTCATGCACTTCCTCAGGTTGATCTGACTCAGCCTGAGGTATAGAGGTAGATGATTCAGGCTTCTTCTTCTTAGACTTTGGTTTAGAAGCCATCCTCTTCTTCCTTTTAGATGACTTTAACTGAGAAGACTAGTCTGCAGCACCTTGTTGATCATCCTTGTCTTTCTCAGTTGGGTGTTCCTCCCTCACAGGTTCAGAAGTAGAGGGAGTTTGACCCTGCTGTGGATCAGAAGATGAAGCTTGCTGAGGCTCAGCAGGAGGTCCGGGTTGTGTTGTCTCAGGTTGTTCAACCTTAACCTCCACTTCAGGTGGGACTTGACTTTGAAGAGAGTGTAAGTCAATCAGTTCCCACTCTTAATCTTCTGCTTAATTACCCTTATATGCTCATCCATTGTGTATAGAGACATAGGGCCAAGTCTCCTTCTGGAGAATCCATATAGCTTCAAGAAGCTCATCATCCTTTGTCTGTCAGCAGACTTCTTCATACTCTTTTGGATGATGGCTCTTGACTTTGCAGCTTCTTCCCTTAGCTTTTTCTTAGTTGTCTTTCTCTCCTTGACTAACTCAAGCTCAAGTTGTTTTAAGTACTCAAACTCAACAAAGTCATAGGACAAGGGAGGAAGTGCATCTGCCTGATAAAAGCCTGTGGCACTCAGGTAGTTGATCATTTTGATCCTATCTTCTTCTTTGTCTACCTGAGGTTCTTGTTGAACCACATCTTCTTGTACAGGGCTTTCTTGAACTGGGGAGAGAGTGAGAGCATGCTTGTAGAGTCTTTTCTGTCTCTTCTCCTCTTTGAATTGGAGAAGTAACCTTGCATCCTCTTTTTCTTTCATCTTCTTGACACTTCCATGTCAGCCAGTTCATTTAGTTGTTCTAAGGGAAGAGAAATGATTTCATCAATGTCATAGTTCCTGGTCTGCAGATAAGTAATCCTGACTGCCCTCAACTCATCATCTTGAGTATTTGGTCTGGGGGCAGCCCTGATTGCAGCTTGCATAAAACCTGAAGACCTAGAGGAACTTTCTCCCCTTAGCTTCCTCTTCCTCTCTCTCTTCCTCCTCAATTTCCTCAGGAGTCAAAATCCTTTTCCTTTTGTCACCCACAGACCTTTGTGACTCAGGGTGGATAGAGGTTTGGCCTTCATTGCTTGGTGTAGCATCCATGCTCTGGCCAGAGAGAGGCTGAGAAACACCTTCACCAGCAGGTGTCTTGGAGGGAATGTGAATCTCTGCAGCAGTTGATGATGATGAGACAGGGGTCTCAGGTTCTGCCACTGGGCCTTCAGTCAAGGTTTCCCATATGAAACTAATCTTAGGGTCCACCTCAACATCCAGTTGACCGATGACATTGCCTGATTGCCTAAGTCTCCTTCTTAAGCTGAACTCTGCAGTGATCCTGTCTTGGATTCTTTGAGCCAATCTGTCAGCTTGTCTTGAGTTGCTTGGATTGACAAGTGGCATATTGACTAGATCCAAACCTTCATAGAAGTTCAAATTTTGAAAGTCAAATACTTCTTGTTGCCCTTGAACTCTGTGAAGAATAAGGGCACTTCTATCAGCATCATACCTCCACCTTATGATGTAGTTTGAAGTTCCTTGAGGTGGGGATGACACAACCCTTGGTATACCTTCCTCAAAGAGACTCCTGATGATAGAGTCTATAGAATCCACTATGTGAACTTGAGGAAGTTGCTGAGAATGCACAATTGCAAGTGAGGATGGTGAGTCCTCTATGTCCATTCTCTGTGAAGAACTCCCAGGTTCTGTGGCTGCAATAACTTTCTCCCCCTTTTTGGTAGCATCACCCACTTGCATAGGTGAGCTGGAGCATAAATCAATCACATCCACAGGTTCTTGTGTTACTGGTTGAGCTCTTCTTAAAGGTCTCCCAGCTAGTTTTTCCTTAAGATATGAAATCTGAAGTTGCTGATCATTGACCCTGTTTTGTAAGGTAGTCACCTGAGATTCAAGGTGACTGACCTTTGAGACTAGGTAAGTGCCATGTTTTAGACAATTTGTGCGCCAGTAGTCTCAGATTCCCTTCTTCTTCATCAGAAGAATCATTGGGGGATGAGATGATTGGACCAAAGTCCTCTCTCTCACCACCAGCTTGAGGTTCTTGGCTGCTGGTTTTGATCTGCTCACTAGCAATCTCAGTTGAGATGTCAGTGGGCTGAGTTGCCATGGTTGAGGTCTTAATGATGTAATCACTTGCAGAAGTGAGAGCCTCTTCCATATGGACATCCTGAACAGGTTCAGAAGTGTCCACCTCAGTTATAGGCGACTGATGTAGGCTAGACTGTGGAGATTCAAAAGTACTCATCTCTCTTTGAGTAGGGGAAGAGAAGAGAGACTCATGATACTCAATGAATCCTAAGTCTTCATCAGTATAGAAGAATAGGTTGGGAATGGGTTGATTTAGATCTAAAGGCTGGGGATGGTAACTGTCCCCTGAAGGTTGTTCACTTGAGTGTTGAGACTCAGAGTGAAGGCTTAAGGCTGTTGGGCTTGTGAGCTCATCAGGAAGAGCATGAGGAACCTCATCCTTGATAGTTAAAGAGATGGGAGTTGTTTACTCCTCAGGGGAAGTGGGAGCTCTAGTGTCAACTTCCTCCTGGAAAGGTGAGTATATGGGGACCTGCACAGACTCAATAGCTTGAGCAGGGGTTCGTTTGGATTTTCTTTGGTAGGTTAGGATTATTTGAGGCCTTTTTAGTGGTAAAGAGGTAAAAGGTGTGGGTTTAACACTAGCTTGTGTTGCTAGGTTGTCACCTTGAGCAATGAGCTCTAACATTTTGGGGACAAGGGCTATTTTTACCCCTGAGAAGCCTACAGTTGGCTTCTTCATGATTTTAAAGATGTTGGGCTTCATCTATCCCAGTTTAAGAATATTATTTGTTTCCCTCAACTGTGAGCCCAGTTCACAGTTGAGAATGTGTTGAACATGTCTAGGAAACATGTAATACTCTAAGGAGTCCAAGTTTGCAAGTAAATTGGTATAAACAAATTAAGAGTACCTGAACTTGACCCCTTGAACCATTCCATGCACTATGAAGGAGAGATCCTCAAGATTCTGGTCCCAACCTCCATGCTTGTTTGACAAGCTGTGGATAACCACATGGAGTAGGTATTTCCACTGGGATGAGACCTTCCCTTTCCTGAAGGTCTTTACAGAGGAATCTCCCTCATAGCCCATTTGCTCAAAGGAATGATTGACAGCTTCCTTTGGGAAGGACAACTCACCTTCTTCTTCATCCAGCTGCAAATGAGTATTGATGATGGCCGGAGTGATGAAGATTGTCCTCCCTTGCACTGTGGCAGACAGTGCCTTCTCCCCATCCATAATGACCTCTTGGCAGGTCTTCCAGAATTCAAGCAGATGATCCTTATACAGAGTAGGATCAATGGTTAGGGAGGTGAAATAATTTGATAGAGTTAAGAATTGACAAATCTCTGATAAACTTTCATCTTTCTCAGAGCTTAACAAAGCAACCTGGTTGTGTTGCCTGTGAAGTTGCATGGAGAAATCTGGGTTGTTTCTGCGGTTAAGGTTGGCCATTTGAGAAGCTTAAGGTTGAAGAAAGGTAAAAAGCAAAGGCGGTTTTGGGAATTAGGTTTGAGGAATAGTGGAATTGAGGAAGATAGTGAGGAAGAGGGGGAAACGTTGGGTATTTATGTGAAAAGGGATTTGAACCAAAGTTAATGAAAGAGGATAAACTTTGAAATCCGAAAGTCGGTCCCACCTCTAAAAAAGTAGTTTACTTTTGCTCAAAAAGTAGTTTTCTTGGAATTCAAAAAGTTTCCGAAGGTAAATTATCTTCGGAAGTTTTAATGAAAAAGCTTCCGAAGCTAAAATGACTTCGGAAGATTTTCCTGAGAGTCTTGAAAATTTTGCTTCGGAAGAGAAATAAACACTTGAATGCTTTGTATATGAAACATCAAAGCTTCCGAGAGTTAATTTTGCTTCGGAAGGAAAAAGTCCTTAAAAACAAATAAGTGTCTAAGACAAGAATTTAAGCTTCGGAAGATAGATTTAGACTTTTTCCGAAGGTAAAATTTCTTAGACAGTTATTTATTATGAAGACATGATTTTCTTCCGAATGTAAAAGTATATCTTCCGAAGGATCAGAAAATTTTCAAGAATCTAAGGAAAGTCTTCAAAAAGGATTTTATATCCAAAGAAAACATGAGCTTATGAAAGTGATGAACTAGACAACTTAGGACACACATATTTTAAGAAATAATTAGAATTAGTTTTAAGAAAAGATCTACTCAAAGTTAATCATCCCAATAGCTGATATTAGATATTTAAATCTCTGTTCATCAAAAGCTTTTGTAAACAGATCAGCATATTGTTCATCTGTATGAACTTTCACTAGTTTAATTAATCCTTTTTCATAGTTATCTCTTATTAAATGATACCTGATATTGATGTGTTTGGTCCTTGAGTGCTGCACAGGGTTCTTAGGGATAGATAGCACTATTGTTGTCTATATGGATAGGAGTCTCCTTGAAGTTAAATCCATAGTCCAGCATCTGATTTTGAATCCAAAGCACTTGAGCACAGCAACTTGCAGCAGCAATGTATTCAGCCTCAGCAGTTGATGCAGACACACAGGATTGTTTCTTGCATTGCCATGAGACAACCCTTCCACCAAGGAATTGACATCCCACAGATGTAGACTTTGCAGTCATGTTGCAACCACCATAATCACTATCTGTATAAGCATACAGATTGAAGTCAGGATTCTTTGGATACCATAAACCAAGTGTTGAGGCACCTTTGAGGTATCTTAAAATCCTTTTGACAAAGATGAGGTGAGACATCTTAGGGTTGGCTTGATATCTTGTACAAATACATGTAGCAAACATGATATCAGGCCTGCTAGCTGTAAGATACATAAGAGACCCAATCATAGCCCTGTATAAATTTTCATCTACACACTCCCCCTCAAGATCAGGTCCAAGGGAGTGGTTTCTGGCTATGGGTGTCTTAGCAATCTTAGTCATGTTGAACCTCTTGAGTATGTCCTGAACATACTTTGACTGACTTATGAAGATGCCATCTTCAACTTGCTTCACTTGAATTCCCAGAAAAAAATTGAGTTCTCCCGTTGCACTCATTTCAAATATGTCTTTCATCAGCTTCTCAAAGTCTTTGCAGAGCTTTGGATTAGTTGAACCAAAGATGATGTCATCTACACATACCTGAACTAGCAATAAGTCGTTTCCCTGTCCTTTGATGTATAGAGTTCCATCTATAGTACCTCTCCTGTATCCATGTTTACAAAGATACTCAGATAATGTCTCATACCACTTCCTGGGTGCCTGATGCAGCCCATAATGTCACACCCCCGCTAAAAGCGGAAACACGGGGGTGTAACGAGACCGGGATCGTCATAACACATGGTAAGCAATAGAGATTGCAATATAATAAATTATGACAAGCGTGTCATGACGACACCCGACAACAAGGGGACTTGTGTCGTGTTTAGTTAATGTTCACGACAACATAGCCATAAGCATAACATGATGATGATACACATAATCACATAATGATGAAATTGTAAATGTTAATTCCCACAACCCGGGAACAAGTTTCAAAAGATGATAATTGTTTACACATGTTAACATTGTTCAAAAAGATTGTTTGCCAAAATATGATAAGTCCCAATAATGCATCCTAGGGTCTCCACTAAGGCAGCACACCTAGATTCCTGGACTTGCATGATCACCTGAAAAGATATGCTTAAAATGGTCAAATTAATTGTTGGTGAGCTCGCAGGTTTAAGTAATAAAATTGTAAGTGATGCTGTAATAAGTAAGTGTAATGGAATACCGTGAATACAGTTATATACACAAGTAAAATCACATGACATGAGCTTTGCAACCAAACCTAGCGACGTACACAAAGAAATTGTCGGCATATATTCACCCAAGGGCCCGTTCCTGGCCACTAATAATACCAACTAGTATACCATCGAACAAGGGTGGGGATGTCAACCCAGTAGTACTACCAATACCTAACCCAGTAGTACTACCAATACCTAACCGTCGGTTGCAAAGATAAAACCACACAGCAGACCCAAGCATGTATCAGATAAGTACTTGCAACACAGTATCACGTTGATTCCTTGTATGTAAAATGTAAGTGAGTTGTACAACATTGAAAATGAGTAAGCATACTTTTGCAGGACCGTTTTAGGGCTTAAACACAATTACAACACAACAACACAATGAGGAGAGAAACTAAACTTTAATCAAACAGTGAACTGGTTTAACCAAGTATGATACTAAGAACACAAGTAAATTAAAGAGACAGAACAAGAGAGTTTGGGTTTCAAGGAGGCAGTATATTGCTTTCTCAAGTTCTTTTACAAGTGTTACAAAGCATTAAGAAAGATACAAGAACTTGAAATACTTATACTACAACCTACAGCCGGCTATACTTTGAAAGCCAGCTGGATACAATTGACTAGACACTAACAAAATCAATTGTAGGATCAAAAGGCATATCTGCCTTTTGACCTTGTGACTATGACATGCCATAGCTCACATCCTTATATATTACAAAAAGGATAAAGTACATAAAGTAGAAAGTTACAGACTCAAGACCTCAATGTACAGTTACCAAAAGCATGGACCTTTTCACCAACTCATGTAAGTTGGTGACTTTACAGAGATGCAGCGAAAAAGTGCTTTATGGAACAGTACATCAGATAAAGCATGTGTACTAAAAGTCTTCGAAGAAATCTGTCTTCATAGGTTGAAGCTTCGGAAGACTTTGTCTCTGAGGCTTCGGAAGACTTCATGTTTGGCTTCGGAAGATATTGGTCTTGGCTTCGGAAGATTTTACACTTAGAGTATTTTCTAATGCATTGTGTAAAACTTCCGAAGCATTCTATACTTCAGTACTTAGTGCATGTTGTAGAGACACTTGGATGTTTTGGGTTGCATCAGACTTAAGGAATCCTAAAAACTCCCCCTAGGCTGATGCTACCAAAACACTTAGAAGATCTTCAGATGTTGGTAGTCTTCAGTACAATCATGACCATTCCTTTCTTCATTAGATGGTCAGGATCATCAAGACTCTCATAGTATCTTCTCATTTCAAAGAGATCATGCAGAGGTAAGTTGATTATGTCTTGCCAGGAGTAGACATTTCAACACCTTGATCTCTGATAACATGCCATCTTTCTGGATTGGTAGAGTAAGTCCAGGACAAGATGGGTGTCTCAGTTGTTAGAGGAGCCACTTGCATAGGAGTTGATTGGGCTGCCTCATCATGCACTTCCTCAGGTTGATCTGATTCAGCCTGAGGTGAAGAGGTAGATGACTTAGGCTTCTTTTTTTTGTCTTTGGTTTAGAAGCCATTCTCTTCTTCCTCTTAGATGACTTTAACTGAGAAGACTGGTCTGCAGCACCATGTTGATCATCATTGTCTTTCTCAGTTGGGTGTTCCTCCCTCACAGGTTCAGAAGGAGAGGAGTTTGACCCTGCCTTGGATCAGAAGATGAAGCTTGCTGAGGCTCAGCTGGAGGTTCTGGTTGAGGTGTCTCAGGTTGTTCAAACTTGACCTCCACTTCAGGTGGGACTTGACTTGGAAGAGAGTGCAAGTCAATCAGTTCACACTCTTTATCTTCTGCTTGATCACCCTTATATGCTCATCCATTGTGGATAGAGACATGGGGCCAAGTCTCCTTCCGGAGAATCCATATAGCTTCAAGAAGCTCATCATTCTTTGTCTGTCAGCAGACTTCTTTACACTCTTTTGGATGATGGCTCTTGACTTTGCAGCTTCTTCCCTTAGCTTCCTTTTGGTTGTCTTTCTTTCTTTGACTAGCTCAAGCTCAAGTTGCTTTAGGTACTCAAACTCAATGAAGTCATAGGACAGGGGAAGAAGTGCATCTGCCTGATAGAAGCCTGTGGCACTCAGGTAGTTGATCATCTTGATCCTATCTTCTTCTTTATCTACCTGAGGTTCTTGTGGAGCCACATCTTCCTGTGCAGGACTTTCTTGAACTGGAGAGAGAGTGGGAGCATGCTTGTAGAGTCTTTTCTGTCTCTTCTCCTCTTTGAATTGGAGAAGTAGCCTTGCATCCTCTTTCTCCTTCATCTCTCTTGACACTTCCATGTCAGCCAGTTCATTTAACTCTTCTAAGGGGAGGGAGATGATTTCATCAATATCATAGTTCCTGGTCTGTAAATAGGTAATCCTGACTGCCCTTAACTCATCATCTTGAGTATTTGGTCTGGGGCAGCCCTGATTGCAGCTTGCATAAAGCTAGATGACCCAGAAGAACTTTCTCCCCTTAGCTTCTTTTCCTCTCTCTCTCTCTCTCTTCCTCCTCAATTTCCTCAGGAGTCATTATCCTTTTCCCTTTGTCACCAACAGACCTTTGTGACTCAGGGTGGATAGAGGCTTGGCCTTCATTGCTTGGTGTAGCTTCCATGCTCTGGCCAGAGAGAGGCTGAGAAACACCTTCACCAGCAGGTGTCTCAGAAGGAGTTTGGACCTCTGCAGCAGTTGTTGATGATGAGACAGGGGTCTCAGGTTCTGCCACTGGGCCTTCAGTCAAGGTTTCCCCTATGAAACTAATCTTAGGGTCCACCTCAACATCCAGTTGACCGATGACATTGCCTGATTGCCTAAGTCTCCTTCTTAGAGAGAACTCTGCAAGGATCCTATCTTGGATTCTTTGAGCCAGCCTGTCAGCTTGTCTTGAATTGCTTGGATTGACAAGTGGCATGTTGACTAAATCCAATCTTTCATAGAAGTTCAGGCTTTGGAAATTAAACACTTCTTGTTGACCTTGAACTCTGTGAAGGATAAGGGCTCTTCTGTCAGCATCATACCTCCACCTTATGATGTAGTTGCCAGTTCCTTGTGGTGGAGATGAGACAGCCCTTGGTATACCTTCCTCAAAGAGACTCCTGATGATTGAGTCTATAGAGTCCACATTAATGTGAACTTGAGGAAGTTGCTGAGAATGCACAACAGCAAGTGAGGATGGTGAGTCCTCTATGTCCATTCTCTGTGAAGAACTCCCAGGTTCTGTGGTTGTAATAACTTTCTCCCCCTTTTTGGTAGCATCACCCACTTGCATAGGTGAGCTGGAGGATAAGTCAATCACTTCCACAGGTTCTTGTGTTCCTGGTTGAGCTCTCCTTAAAGGTCTCCCAGCTAGTTTTTCCTTTAGATATGAAATCTGAAGTTGCTGATCATTGACCCTGTTATGTAAGGTAGTCACCTGAGATTCCAAGTGACTAACCTTAGAGACTAAATAGGAGCATGTTTTTGACAATTTCTGCACCTTTAGTCTCAAATTCCCCTCTTCTTCATCAGAAGAATCATTGGGGGATGAGATGATTGGACCAAAGTCCTCTCTCTCACCACCAGCTTGAGGTTCTTGGCTGCTGGTTTTCCTCTGCTCACTGGCAACCTCAGTTGAGATGCCAGTGGGCTGAGTTGCCATGGTTGAGGTCTTAATGATGTAATCACTTTCAAAAGTGAGAGCCTCTTCCATATGGACATCCTGAACAGGTTCAGAAGTGTCCACCTCAGTAATAGGTGACTGATGTGGGATAGACTGAGGAGAGTCAGAGGTACTCATCTCTCTTTGAGTAGGGGAGGAGAAGAGAGACTCATGGTACTCACTGAATCCTAAGTCTTCATCAGTATAGAAGGATAGGTTGGGAATTGGTTGGTTGAGATCTAAAGGCTGGGGATGGTAACTGTCCCCTGAAGGTTGTTCACTTGAGTGTTGAGACTCAGAGTGAAGGCTTAAGGCTGTTGGGCTTGTGAGCTCATCAGGGTGAGCATGAGGAACCTCAGCCCTGATAGGTGAAGAAATGGGAGTGGTTTGCTCCTCAGGAGAAGTGGGAGCTCTAGTGTCCACTTCCTCCTGTAAGGTTGAGTATATGGGGGCCTGCACAGACTCAATAGCCTGAGCAGGGGTTCGTTTGGATTTTCTTTGGTAGGTGAGGGTGATTTCTGGTCTTTTTAGAGGTAAGGATAAAAGAGGTGTGGGTTCAACACTAGCTTGTGTTGCTAGGTTGTCACCTTGAGCAATGAGCTCTAACATTTTGGGACTAGGGCTGTTTCTACCCCTGAGAAGCCTACAGTTGGCTTCTTCATTATTTTAAAGATGTCGGGCTTCATCTGTCCCAATTTAAGAATATTACTTGTTTCCCTCAACTGTGAGCCCAGTTCACAGTTGAGAATGTGTTGAACATATCTAGGAAACATGTAATACTCTAAGGAGTCTAAGTTTGCAAGTAAATTAGTATAAACAAATTGTGAATACCTGAACTTGACCCCCTGAACCATTCCATGAACTATAAAGGAGAGATCCTCAGGAATCTGGTCCCATCCACCATGCTTGTTTGATAAGCTGTGGATAACCACATGGAGCAGGTATTTCCATTGGGATGAGACCTTCCCTTTCCTGAAGGTCTTTACAGAGAAATCTCCCTCATAGCCCATCTGCTCAAAGGAATGATTACAGCTTCCTTTGGGAAGGACAACTCACCTTCTTCATCATCCAGCTGCAAATGTTGGTTAATGATGGCCGGAGTGATGAAGATTGTCCTCCCTTGCACTGTGGCAGACAGTGCCTTCTCCCCATCCATAATGACCTCTTGGCAGGTCTTCCAGAATTCAAGCAAGTGATCCTCATATAGAGTAGGATCAATGGTCAGGGAGGTGAAATAGTTGGATAGAGTTAAGAATTGGCAAATCTCTGAGAAACTTGCATCTTTCTCAGAGCTTAACAGAGCAACTTGATTATGTTGCCTGTGAAGTTGCATGGAGAAATCTGGGTTGTTTCTGCGGTTAAGGTTGGCCATTTCAGAAGCTTAAGGGTGAAGAAAGGTAGAAAGCAAAGGCGGTTTAGAGAATTAGGTTAGAGGAATAGTGGAATTGAGGAAGATAGTGGGAAAGAGGGGGAACCGTTGGGTATTTATGTGAAAAGGGATTTGAACCAAAGTTAATGAAAGAGGATAAACTTTGAAATCCGGAAGTCGGTCCCACCTCTGAAAAGTAGTTTACTTTTGCTCAAAAAGTAGTTTTCTTGGAATTCGAAAAGCTTCCGAAGGTAATTTGTCTTCGGAAGTTTTAATTGAAAAAGCTTCCGAAGCTAAAATGGCTTCGGAAGATTTTCCTGAGAGTCTTGAAAATTTATGCTTCGGAAGAGAAATAAACCCTTGGATGCTTTGTATAAGAATAAACAAAGCTTCCGAGAGTTAATTTTGCTTCGGAAGGAAAAAGTCCTTAAAAATAAATAAGTGTCTGAGATAAGATATTTAAGCTTCGGAAGATGAGTTTAGACTTCTTCCGAAGGTAAAATCTCTTAGACAGTTATTTATTTTGAAGACATGTTTTTCTTCCGAAGATAAAATTTTATCTTCCGAAGTATCAGAAAATTTTCAAGAATCTAAGGAAAGTCTTCAAAAAGAATTTTACATCCAAAGAAAACATGAGCTTATGAAAGTGATGAACTAGACAACTTAGGACACACATATTTTAAGAAGAAATAATTAGAATTAGTTTTAAGAAAAAGTCTACTCAAAGTTAATCATCCCAATAGCTGATATCAGATACTTAAATCTCTGTTCATCAAAAGCTTTTGTGAACAGATCAGCATATTGTTCATCTGTATGAACTTTGACTAGTTTAATTAATCCCTTATCTCTTATTAAATGATACCTGATGTTGATGTGTTTGGTCCTTGAGTGCTGCACAGGGTTCTCAGTGATAGAGATAGCACTATTGTTGTCTATGTGGATAGGAGTCTCTTTGAAGTTAAATCCATAGTCCAGCATCTGATTTTGAATCCAAAGCACTTGAGCACAGCAGCTTGCAGCAGCAATGTATTCAGCCTCAGCAGTTGATGCAGACACACAGGATTGTTTCTTGCATTGCCATGAGACAACCCTTCCACCAAGGAATTGACATCCCCCAGATGTAGACTTTGCAGTCATGTTGCAACCACCATAATCACTATCTGTATAGGCATACAGATTGAAATTAGGATTCTTTGGATACCATAGACCAAGTGTTGAAGCACCTTTGAGGTATCTTAAAATCCTTTTCACAATGATTAAGTGAGACATCTTAGGGTTGGCTTGATATCTTGCACAAATACATGTAGCAAACATGATATCAGGCCTGCTAGCTGTAAGATACATAAGAGACCCAATCATAGCCCTGTATAGGTGTTCATCTACACACTCCCCCTCAAGATCAGGTCCAAGGGAGTGGTTTCTGGCTATGGGTGTCTTAGCAATCTTACAATCAGTCATGTTGAACCTCTTGAGTATGTCTTGAACATACTTTGACTGACTTATGAAGATGCCATCTTCAACCTGCTTCACTTGAATTCCCAGAAAGAAATTGAGTTCTCCCATTGAACTCATTTCAAATCTGTCTTTCATCAGCTTCTCAAAGTCTTTGCAGAGCTTTGGATTAGTTGAACCAAAGATGATGTCATCTACATATACTTGAACCAGCAATAAGTCATTTCCCTGTCCTTTGATGAAGAGAGTTCCATCTATAGTACCTCTCCTGTATCCATGTTTACAGAGATACTCAGATAGTGTCTCATACCACTTCCTGGGTGCCTGATGCAGCCCATAAAGAGCTTTGTCAAGCTTGCAGACATAATCAGGATGATCAGGGTCTACAAAACCAGGTGGCTGTTTGACATAAACCTCTTCATCAATCACTCCATATAAGAAAGCACACTTTACATCAAGTTGAAAGACCTTGAAGTTCTTGGATGCAGCAAATGCCAGGAATATCCTAACAGCTTCTAGTCTTGCTACAGGAGCAAAGACATCAGTGTAGTCAATCCCTTCTTCTTGTGTGTATCCTTGAACAACTAGTCTTGCCTTGTTCTTGATGATGATTCCTCTATCATCCTTCTTATTCCTAAAAACCCATTTGGTTCCAATGGTAGTCTTCCCATGAGGAAGAGGACAAAGGTTCCAAACTTTCTGCCTTTTGAATTGAAGCAGCTCTTGTTGCATAGCTTCAACCCAACTTCCATCCTTTAGAGCTTCATCAACTTTCTTTGGCTCTATCTGAGATAAGAAACAAGAGTGAAGACAAACATTTGCTTCATGGGTTTGTCCTCTTGTTCTTACCCCTGTGACAACATCTCCAATGATGTTTGTGGTGGGGTGAGACTTGTGGATCCTTAGCTGAGGGATCACAGCAAGTTGCTGAGAAAGATCCAAATTTGAGAAATTTAGATCTGGCCTGGAAGATTCACCCTCCACATTATCACACTTATCAAGATTAACTTGATCCAATGAGTGTGTGACATCATTGATGTTGTCATCTATGGTGTGGTTATTAGCATCAAGGAATTCCTGATCACTATCACCATCACCATTGTTGTCTTCTACAATTGAGGTGTCTTTATCTGGTTGAGAAGCCTCTGAGCTGGAATTTGAAGGCATACCAGATGTATCAGCTGAATTTGTCATTGTTGTGCTGATAGAAACCTCATTTGCTGAAGTAGTTCCAACTGGAGCTGAAGATGTATGAGTTGAGGATCTTCCTAGCTCAAATCTTGGATCAGGATCACCTGTATTTAAATTTTCTGCAGATCCTGAAACATGCTCACAAGATTTGTTAAAACAGTTGGTAACTAAATCAAGATCAAACAGCCAATCCGGACCAGAACCAGCCACACAGGGTGTGTGTTCATTGAAAGTCACATTGGCTGACTCCTCAACAATTCTAGTTCTGAGATTGTATACTCTATAAGCCTTAGCTTGGAAGAGTATCCAATGAAGTGTCCATCATCTGATTTCTCAGCAAACTTGGCAATTTGATCTTTGGTATTCAAGATGGTGCAGGGACATCCAAATGACCTGAGAAAACCAATGAAAGGTTTCCTCTTGTGCCAAAGTTCATAAGGAGTCTTACCATGTGTCTTAACTACTAAAACTCTGTTTTGCACATAGCAAGCAGTATTAACTGCCTCTGCCCAGAAGGTGATGGCAGTTTAGAGTCAGACAACATAGTTCTTGCAGCTTCAATAAGTGTCCTGTTTCTCCTCTCAGCAACTCCGTTTTGCTGAGGAGTCCTGGGAGCACTATATTGTCTTGTAATACCTTTTTCATCACAAAATGTATCAAGGATTTGGTTCTTGAATTCAGTTCCTTGATCACATCTTATGGTTTTGACCTTGTGATCACATTGATTCTCAACTTTTAAGATGAAATTCTTCAGAATCTCAGGGGTTTCATCCTTAGTTCTAAGGAAGAAGACCCAAGTGAATCTTGTAAAATCATCTGTGATCACCAAACAGTAAGAGGTCCTTCCTAGACTCATTACACTGGTGGGGCCAAAGAGATCCATATGTAACAAGTGTAGGGGAGTAGTGATGGAGTTCTTTTCCTTAGGCTTGTGAGATACCTTGTGTTGCTTCCCTTTCAGGCATGCAACACAATGATCATCACTTGTAAACTCTTTCTTTGGCATTCCAGTTACCAGATCATGTTTAATTAATTTATTCATGTTCTTAAAGTTTACATGGCACATTCTTTTATGCCATAGGAAAGACTCATCACTATTTGCTTTAGATAGAAAGCATGAAACTTCTCCAGAGGGAGATGTTTCTTGCAAATCCATCTTGTACATGTTCCCTTTCCTGGGGGCTCTGAGCAGGATATGCTCATGAGGAATGACCACTCCAGGCTTGAGAACAATGCACTCATGCTCAGTAAAGAGCATGTTATGACTCTGATCACAAAATTGGGATACACTCAGAAGATTGTACCCAAGCTCCTTAACAAAGTTTACCTTCTCAATGCTGAGCTTACCATTTGTGACCTTGCCCCTTCCAGAAATGTAACCACCTTCATCTCCTCCAAAAGCAACTGGTCCTCCATCAATTCTCTCAAAATTATGGAGTAGAGACCTATTGCCTGTCATGTGCCTGGAACAGCCACTGTCAATTATCCAGACATTCCTGTTTGTCTTGAGCTGTTCCTGCACAAAGAAAATGATTAGTTACATTTGGAAACCCAAGCCTTACTTGTCTTGGGCTCACTAAGTGTAATAGAAGGTAATGCAACAGTAATAGATCCTATGGTTGTACTATGGGGATCTTCAGCTGTTGTTGATGGAGAAACTTCAGTCATTTGATCTTTCTTAGACTTCCACACCACCTTTGGAGTCTTGGACTTGACCTTCAAAACCTTAGAAGCTTTTGGGACTTCACAAGTTTTGATGACTGAACCTTCGGAAGAGTCTACAGTCACTGCAGCAGACTTCAGTGCTTCGGAAGAACTCCTTTCTTCCGAGACCAATTTTACTTCCGAAGGTAATTTTCCATTTACCTTCTTCTTTGATTTGGAGCTTCCGAAGGAAACAGACTTTCCTTCCGAAGCTTGAGACTTCTTGAACTCTTTGAAGTCTTTGTATTGGTCATGTGGACAGTACTTTTAGGATTGTATGGGCAATCCTTAGCAATGTGAGAAGTACTTTCACACATAACACATAACATTTTCTTCTTTAAGAGAGTCTCCTTTTGAGAGCAAGACTGGCTTTGGTCACATCCCTTCTCCACCTTCATCTTGGAAGATGCTGAGACAGTTCTTTTGGGCTGTGAACTGTTCTTGGAGTTTGATGGTCCAGGCTGTGCAGCAGTGGTACACAGCAGCTCAGTCTTCTTCTTTGCACTGAGATGATTTGAACAAGAACCAGGACTCTTAGCTGAGGAGTCTTGGTTGATGTCTTCAGTCCTTACTACTTTGAAACCTGCAGAGATAAAAACTTGTTTCTGCTTAGCATCAAAAGTAGCCTTGATCTCTTGAGCCTTCTTTGCTTTCCTCTTGCTCTTCCTGATCAAGTTCTTTCTCTTGGACTTGGTCATCACAGTAGATTTCTTCTCCTCAGAAGGATAGTGGCCCTTGGAAGAATCCTCTTCTTCACTCTTCTCAGAGGAATTCTTCACTATCACTTCTTCATCATCCTCACTTATAGGATCTATGAGAGGAAGCTCATCTTCACAAGTTCCACACCTAGGAGATCTTACAGACAAGATTGTGTGTGGAGGAGCTATCTCATTTGATCCCAGTCCCTCTCTATTTTGATAGCACACTTTGTTGTGCAGGGATGAGGATATCATGTTCTTGAAGGTCTCTTCTTCAAGAACACTCTTCTCTGCCTTGGCTTTGCTGATCACAAGCTCAGCCTGGCACTCAGTCAACTTAGTTATGAGATCCTGGATCTGAGTTCTAAATCTGTATGTTCATGTTTTAGTACTGAAATGGTTTTCTCCAAGTCCTCTATCTTTAACTTGTAATCATTTTCAGACTTTCTAAAATCAGATTTTAATATGTTTAGTGACTCAAGATCAGATCTCATCTCTAAGTTGTAGGACCTGTATCTATTTACTTTAGCAATGCATTCAGGAGTACAGAGATGTTCCAATACCTTGGCTTCATCATGGTCAGCCATCAGTGCTTGGTTTGGAGAAGCATCTTCCACCTGAAAGCTCCAGTCAAAGCCTCCCTCTTCAACAGCAACAGCAGCATGTTGCTTTGGCTTCTCATTCTGAGGGGCTTTGTCAGTGTAGTTTGGTCTGGGTTGTGTTTGGCCCCCATTTGTTTTGGGTGCCTTACACTCCCTAGCAAAGTGGCCCATAAGGTTACAGTTGTAACACTTAACTTTGCTTTTATCCAGCCCAAACTTTCCACTGGTAGCATTGCTTGGAAACCTTCTTCCTGTTCTCTTGTAGAACTTCTTGGCTCTGTGAGTGAGGAGAGCCATCTGCTGAACTATCTCCATGTATTCCAGGTCATCTGGATGGATACAGTCCAGGTCTTCAAGAGTGAAGAGAGAGTTCCACAGCTTTCATCAGTAGACACAAAGGCTTGAGAAGAACTTGTCTCTTGGAATGGGCTTCCTTGAGTAAAGTTCTCCCTTGGTGTCTTCGGGAAGGTGATGAAAGGACCCTTTTGTGAGTTGTCAGGGTAGCATAGATGATGTTGGGGTTCTATGTTGTCCCTTTCAACCACATGAAGGGCTGAACCCATTTGATTGTTGGAGTTGCCAGATGAACCTTGCATGTTCATCTCCATCTGGTATCCACTGAGAATCCCATACAACTCTGTCAGAGTAAGAGTTTTAAGGTTCTCAGTCCTCTTGATCACCACACAGTAGTGTGTCCATTGCCTAGGAAGTGAGGACATGAACTTCCTTACAATGTCCCTGTTCTCAAGAGGAACTCCTCCATCCACTAGGGTATCCACAATCTCAACATACCTGAAGTATTGTTGAGTCATGGTTTCACCTGCTTTGAAGGTGAAGTTTTCAAACTGCTGCTTCAGAAGATCCTTCTTGTTCTCCTTGGCTTCAGAGGAGCCTTCATACATCAGCTTTAGTGCATCCCACAGCTGTTTAGCTGTTTTGCACTTCTTAAAGCCTCTGTATACAGAGTTTGGGAGAGCAGTCTGAAGAGCAGTCATGGCCTTCCTATCAATCTCTACTTTTTTTCTATCTTCATCTGAGTAGTTGGCCACATCTTTTGGAATCATACCAGCACCAGTAGCAGAGGGGGTGCTGGGTATGAAAGGTCCATTCTCAACAAATTCCCACATTCTTGAATCAAGAGACCTGATGAAACCTTCCATTCTCATACACCAGGTGTCAAAATCATCAAGAGTGATCAGTGGGGATTTGTTCATGGTTCCAGTCTCCATATCAGTCTTTGAGATGGATGCCATTTGAAGAGTTTAGTTTTTTGTGTGTGTGAGGGATCTTAAGATGGTGAGATATTATATCAAGAGCCTGGAAAGCTCTGATACCAATTGCAGGACCGTTTAAGGGCTTAAACACAATTACAACACAACAACACAATGAGGAGAGAAACTAAACTTTAATCAAACAGTGAACTGGTTTAACCAAGTATGATACTAAGAACACAAGTAAAGTAAAGAGACAGAACAAGAGAGTTTGGGTTTCAAGGAGGCAGTATATTGCTTTCTCAATTTCTTTTACAAGTGTTACAAAGCATAAGAAAGATACAAGAACTTGAAATACTTATACTACAACCTACAGCCGGCTATACTTTGAAAGCCAGCTGGATACAATTGACTAGACACTAACAAATCAATTGTAGGATCAAAAGGCATATCTTCCTTTTGACCTTGTGACTATGACATGCCATAGCTCACATCCTTATATTACAAAAAGGATAAAGTACATAAAGTAGAAAGTTTTAGACTCAAGACCTCAATGTACAGTTATCAAAAGCATGGACCTTTTCACCAACTCATGTAAGTTGGTGACTTTACAGAGATGCAGCGGAAAAGGTGCTTTATGGAACAGTACATCAGATAAAGCATGTGTACTAAAAGTCGTCGGAAGAAATCTGTCTTCATAGGTTGAAGCTTCGGAAGACTTTGTCTCTGAGGCTTCGGAAGACTTCATGTTTGGCTTCGGAAGATATTGGTCTTGGCTTCGGAAGATTTTACACTTAGAGTATTTTCTAATGCATTGTATAAAACTTCCGAAGCATTTTATACTTCAGTACTTAGTGCATGTTGTAGAGACACTTGGATGTTTTGGGTTGCATCAGACTTAAGGAATCCTTACAACTTTTCCCCCAAGTTGTAAATGATTGAAATATTGTATAAGCGTAAAAAGGGGCCACGAAACTCACTTGTTAGGTGGTAAGTATGTATGATCAATGTAATCCCAAATGTTGAATGCAAATGAACAGTCAAACACCTATTGACGGTTATTGTAAGCATTAATGATATGATATAAGCGCGCAATAATGATTGGTCGGTTCAGGTCGTATCAGCTGGGTCGCGTATAACTCACACAAACAGACACACATACAAGACCTTATGTAGATCTAAGTACAAGACATTATCGCCATTGATGATGATGTTCAAGTAAAAGTCTCATTGTTATTGAAGAAGTATTGAATAGGTGTCAATAGTCATAAGTCGGTTGATGGTTGTAAAGCGTCATTTAATTTGTTTAAAATAGTATTTGTGCCCTTTTTAGCGTTGACTTTAATCTTTGTGGCCGAACAATAGCTATTGTGTTAATGTTACCTCAACATCACACGTCATACTCACACCACGCACAAAGGAAATCAAACACAACAATTACAGTCGCATGCCAAGACCAGACGCACGACTCAACCTCCATTCGCACGAATCAACCCTCAATCGTGCGAATCAGCTTCATTCGTACGATTGAACCTTCATTCGTATGACTGGCCTTCAGTCGTACCACACAACACCCAATCGCACGACTCAACCTCCATACGCGCGAATCAACCTTCAATCGTGCGAATTAGCTACTTTCGTACGATTGAACCTTCATTCGTGCGATTGGACTCCAGTCGTGCGAATCATGCACATTCGCATGCACTCAGTCGGTCACCTGACTCAATTGCACAAAATCACTCATACGCATGACTCAATCGCATACACTCATTCGCACGCATGACTCAATCGCATACAAACACACAGTCGCACGACATGCCTAGTCGCACAACTCAGTCGCACGATTGACTCAGACGCATGATTCAGTCGCACGACCCACTCAGTCGCACGGCTCAATCGCATGACAGACCCAGTCGCCTGATCTGCAGAATTGCGACTGTGGTCGGGCTGAGCAGCCCCCGAGCTGCTCTAAACGCGGGTTTTACACCACAAGGACTTCCAGAAACACTCAACAAACATACACAAACATGAAACACAAGCAAAAAGACCTCACACGCACCCATACGACCTTGTGTGTTCGGGTTGAACCCGAACACCCGAAACCCTACTTTTGGACAGCCGTGAAAAGACAAGACAATGGACAACCAAAGTCGACTACCTGCTAGAAACGAGTAGTCTAAGCTGTAGATGGAGTCTAGACGACGAAAACGAGACCACACGGGTTGGATTTGGTGCTAGAATGAAGAAGATGTGTGTGTAGAGAGTGAAGAGATGAAGAAGATGGTGAAATGGGTGTTTAGGGCTGATATGGGGTATTTATACCCAGCCCGAGTTTGCAAAACTACAAGTTTAGTCCCTGCACTTAACCCCCGAGTTTTCCCAAATTTGGTTCGGTTGAAAAACGTCTTTATTAGGTGTTTTATATTAATTGCAAAAGTACATTTAATGATATTATGACTTAAGAAATGGTTATGTTAATAACATTTAATATATATAAAAATGATATATTTGACGGTTTCGAAAATGAAAGTTTTAAAAGTTTTTAAGGTTTACATATGGTTATAACAAATGCACACACAACGACAATATTGCACACATGATATCCACATAAAGAGTCAAATAAGGATGAGGAATGATCGATCAAAGAATGTTTAACGGACAATCACGTTAATTGACGGACCTTAAGGTGACGGATGTCACAGTATCCCCCAGTTGAGAGAATTTTGTCCCGAAATTCAGTTGGAGTTAGGTCCAAGAGTGTCATCCTCGAAAGATGTGGATATTTGAGTTTCATCTGATCTTCTCGTTCCCATGTAACTCTGGCCCTTGTTTTGAATTCCACCTTACACGAACAATAGGTATCCTACTGCGCTTCAGTTGCTTGACCTTTCGATCCATGATCTCAATGGGTTTCTTAACAAAATGAAGCTTTTCGTCAATCTTGATTTCCTCGATTGGCACGTGAAGGGATTCGTCGGCCAAACACTTCTTGAGGTTTGACACGTGAAAAGTATCATGCACACCGCTAAGCTCTTGTGGCAACCTTAACCGGTAAGCCACTGGACCGATTCTTTCAGTGATCTCGAATGATCCAACGTATCTTGGGGCTAACTTCCCTTTCTTTCCGAATCGAACAACTCCTTTCCAAGGGGAAACTTTGAGTAATACACGATCCCCAACGTTGAATTCTAGAGGCTTCCGACGATTGTCGGCATAGCTCTTTTGGCGATCTCGTGCGGCTTTAAGTCGGTCTTTGATTTGAAAAATCTTGTCTGTTGTTTCTTGAATGATCTCGGGGCCTGTTAGTTGACTTTCACCAATCTCGGCCCAACAAACGGAAGATCTGCATTTCCTTCCATACAATGCTTCGAACGGAGCACATCCATGCTTGTATGGTAGCTGTTGTTGTAGGAGAACTCAATCAACGGTAGATGAGCATCGCAACTACCTCCAAAATCGATTACACACACTCTCAACATGTCTTCTAGCGTCTGTATAGTTCGTTCACTTTGGCCATCTGTTTGAGGATGATAGGCTGTACTCATGTCTAATCGAGTACCCATCGCTTTTTGTAGTGTCTACCAAAATCGTGAAGTGAATCGGCTATCACGGTCGGATATGATTGACACCGGCACCCAGTGCCGTGTCACGACCTTTTGATGTACAATCTCGCCAACTTATCCATCTTGTAATCTTCTCGGATAGGCAAGAAATGTGCTGATTTCGTCATTCGATCAACAATGACCCATATCGAGTCATGACAGCTGCTTGTTCTAGGGAGTTTGGTAATGAAATCCATAGCTATGTTCTCCCATTTCCACTAGGGAATTTCAGGTTGCTGTGATAATCCCGATGGTTTCTGATGTTCAGCTTTGACTTTCGAACACGTCAAACATCTGCTGACGTATAAAGCAATGTCTTTCTTCATGCCTGGCCACCAGTACAGATCCTTGAGATCGTGATACATCTTGTCTACACCAGGATGAATAGAATATCACGTCTTGTGGGCTTCATCCATGACTAAGGTACGTACACCTCCCCATTTGGGTACCCATATGCGATCCATGAAGTACTGTACACAGTCATCCTTGCGTATCATCTGTTTATCTAACCCCCGGAATTCTTCTCCCGCAAGGTTTTCTTCTTTCAATGCCTCACTTTGTGCAATTTGGATCTGAGCTTTCAAGTTGGTTTGGATGGTCAATCCCAACGCTCGTGCACGCAGTGGTTTCACACGTTCTTTACGGCTTAAGGCATCAGCCACCACGTTAGCTTTCCCCGGATGGTACCGGATTTCACAATCGTAGTCACTAAGAAGCTCTACCCAACGTCGTTGGCGCATATTAAGTTCCTTCTGATTCAGAATATGCTGGAGGCTCTTATGATCAGTGAAGATGATGCATTTGGTTCCATACAGGTAATGTCTCCAAATCTTGAGTGCAAATACTACAGCGCCCAACTCAAGATCATGAGTTGTGTAGTTCTTTTCGTGCACTTTAAGCTGTCGCGAAGCGTAGGCAATCACCTTATCCTTCTGCATTAGTACACATCCCAATCCTTGATGTGACGCATCGCAGTAAACCACAAAATCATCGGTTCCATCTTGGAGAGACAATATAGGCGCGTTGCACAACTTCTCTTTCAACGTTTGGAATGCTTGTTCTTGTGCATATCCCCAGTCAAACTTCTTGTCTTTCTGAGTAAGCAGGGTTAACGGTTGAGCGATCTTTGAAAAGTTCGCGATGAAGCGACGATAATAACCGGCCAATCCCAAGAATTGCCGTATCTCTGATGGTGTCTGGGGCGTATCCCATTTCTTCACCGCTTCGATCTTGCCGGGATCTACATGAATCCCGTCCTCATTAACCACATGACCCAAAAACTTTACTTCCCGCAACCAAAACTCACACTTCGAGAACTTGGCGAAAAGTTTCTCTTCCCGTAGTAGCTCCAGAATTGCCCGAAGGTGTTCTTCATGATCCTCTTTTGATCGGGAGTAGATAAGTATATCGTCTATGAACACAATCACGAACTTATCCAAGTAAGGTTTGCACACCCGATTCATTAGATCCATAAACACAGCTGGTGCGTTAGTCAGCCCGAACGGCATGACCAAGAACTCGTAATGCCCATAACGAGTCCTAAACGCTGTCTTCGGTATGTCGTCCTCGAAAACCCTTAGCTGATGATAACTAGAACAAAGATCGATCTTTGAAAAATACGAAGCTCCTTGTAGCTGATCAAATAAATTGTCGATCCTGGGGAGAGGATATCGGTTCTTCACCGTCAACTTGTTCAGTTCACGGTAATCGATGCACATGCGGAACGGTCCATCCTTATTCTTGACAAATAATACCGGTGCTCCCCACGGTGAATGACTCGGTCGAATAAAACCCTTCTCCAGTAGTTCCTGTAACTGACTAGACAACTCTTGTATTTCGGACGGCGCTAGTCGGTATGGCGTATTCGCTACCGGTGTAGCTCCAGGAACCAACTCTATATGGAATTCCACCTGTCGTGGAGGAGGCAAACCAGACAAGTCATCTGGAAATACGTCTGCGTAATCCCGTACCACTGGAATATCTACTATTTTCCTCTCTTCATCTTTCTTTTCAACCACATGAGCCAGAAAAGCGTAGCACTGCTTTCGTAAACTCTGGCGTGCTTTCATGCAGGAAATAAGCTTTAAGTTCTTTCCCGGTCGTTCTCCCTGAATCTTGAGTACTTCCCCGTTTGGCATAGGGATACGTACTACTTTGTCTCGACAGACAATCTCTGCTCTGTTTTGCGACAACCAATCCATGCCCACAATCATATCAAAACTTCCTAACTCGAAGGGTATCAAATCTATATCGAAGGCATGATCCTCCAATGTTAACGAGCACTTCCTAATAATCTCATCGGCCTGAACAACCCTACCATTGGCCATCTCTACAGAGTAGCTAGTTTCTAGCCTACTAGGACTCAAATCAAGCAATTGCACAAACTCGAAAGATATAAAACTATTGTCTGCTCCAGTATCAAATAATATAGATGCGAAGTGATGATTGAGTAAGTGCGTACCCGTGACAACATTCGGGTCCTGACGAGCATCATTGGCTCCAATGACGAATGCACGTCCCCGAGCTGCATTCCCCTGAGTAGTCGGGCCTTGATTCCCAGCTATGGCCATCACTTGCTGCTGGTTGTTTCCCTGTTGACCCGGTGCCCGATTCAGCCTGGGGCACATATTCCTGTAGTGATCGGGGCTTCCACACTCAAAACAAGCCCTTGCATTCCCGGCGGGGTTAACCGCATTGACGGGTGCTACAAGATTCGGCGCAGTTCTACAATCTCTCGCCAAATGTCCCGGGCGCCTACAGTTCGCGCACACCCGGCACTGCACTCCTGGGGGATGATGATAATTGCACCTGTCACATTTGGGGTGCGGCCCCACATACTCCCTTTTGGCCTGAGACACGGCCACAAAATTCCTGGTCGGTTTAGCCCTCTTCTCAAATTTCCCGGCACTCGACCGGCTCGATTCCCCAACATCCTTCCGCTTCTCGGCTCCTCTGCCCAAAACCCCAGTTCTAACCATCTCATCAGTCAAAGCGCCAGCTTTCAGAATTGCGCTCTGAATAGTAGGAGGAGAGGCTGCTGTGACCATCGCTCTAATTTGAGGCGCAAGTCCCCAAATATACCTTTCAATCCTCTTTGATTCCGGCGTGACCAGATGCGGAACCAACCTTGCCAACTCATGAAAACGATCAGTATAAGCTGCATGCCCTGCCCCCACCATGGCATGATTCCAGAACTCATGCTCTAACTTCTGCATCTCGTTGAGAGGGCAATATTCCTCGGTGATCAAGGCCTTGAACTCATCCCAAGACATCTGCATCGCAGATTCTCGTCCTCTAGCTTGGACCTGGGTGTTCCACCAGGTTAGGGCCTTACCCTGTAGTGAACAAGTGGCATACTTGATCCTTTGACTGTCGAGACACTCACTGATGTCAATCACTGCCTCCATCTTTTCTAGCCACCTGGTTAGGGCTATCGCCCCACCTTTCCCATCGAATTCTCTTGGTTTGCAAGCCACAAACTCCTTGTATGAACATCCTCGGCGAGCATTAACGACTCCAGTCTCAATACCGGCAGTACCACCATTTCCGGTCTCCTGGTTGCTTTCGTTTCCGGTCGGGTTTCCGTTTCCCGTCTCAGTTTCGATCCCACCATGGGCTCTTTCTCTGTTGTCTCTGTCATCGTTGCCACCATCCCCATGAGGGTGGTGTTGTTGGAGTGCGTCGCTCACTTGGGCCACGATAGTAGGAATCAGTGCGGCCAACTGTTGAGCGATCAGGGCTGCCATGTCGGCGTTCCCTGTTCCTTGACTGTTACTGGCAGGAGCATCGTTTGTTCTTGGTGCTCCGCCTCTGCCACGGCCTCTGCCCCTTGGGGCTTCACTCCCGCCACTATTGCTACGGGTAACTCTTCGAGGCGGCATGTTCTAATCATAGAAAAGTAAACACATAAGCTTAAATCAATTGAAAGTGTATATCCATAACACTCATCAAGTCCATTATCCCCAAGTTAATATCACACTTATTGTCATCACACATCACATGCAATTCGTGCAGTTCTCACACCATGAATTGATAATGTTTCAATGATAATCCATCACAACAGTTGTAAGTCCATGTATACAATCACGTTTAGTCTAGCGGAGGTTGTCTATTTCCTCCTCTTTCGAGGTTTTAGACATAGCCTCCTCAGGGTTAATCTCAATGCTCAAGGTCAAGCGCAATAGCATGATCTGTGAAGATCTCTTCGGGTTTAATACCCGGATCTGATAAACTAACTCGGCGCGCAGAGGGAACGGAAGATCCAATAGAAGCATCCCATAAAAGAGTGAGCACAAGGGCTCTCTCATAGGGTGGAAAGGTCACATAACAAATAGATGAACAATCAAGCAACGAGGAACACATACACGATATATAATATACATACAGAGTCCTAGCATGCAAATCTACATGAAGGTTCCTAGGTTATAGTCTAGGTCAAGCGTATTGTCTAATTCTCTATAACCAATGGCTCTGATACCAATCTGTCACACCCCCGCTAAAAGCGGTAACACGGGGGTGTAACGAGACCGGGATCGTCATAACACATGGTAAGCGATAGAGATTGCAATATAATAAATGATGACAAGCGTGTCATAACGACACCCGACAACAAGGGGACTTGTGTCGTGTTTAGTCAATGTTCACGACAACATAGCCATAAGCATAACATGATGATGATACACATAATCACATAATGATGAAATTGTAAATGTTAATTCCCACAACCCGGGAACAAGTTTCAAAAGATGATAATTGTTTACACATGTTAACATTGTTCAAAAAGATTGTTTGCCAAAATATGATAAGTCCCAATAATGCATCCTAGGGTCTCCACTAAGGCAGCACACCTAGATTCCTAGACTTGCATGATCACCTGAAAAGATATGCTTAAAATGGTCAACATAATTGTTGGTGAGCTCGCAGGTTTAAGTAATAAAATTGTAAGTGATGCTGTAATAAGTAAGCGTAATGGAATACCGTGAATACAGTTATATACACAAGTAAAATCACATGACATGAGCTTTGCAACCAAACCTAGTGACGTACACAAAGAAATTGTCGGCATATATTCACCCAAGGGCCCATTCCTGGCCACTGATGGTACCAACTAGTATACCGTCGAACAAGGGTGGGGGTGTCAAAACAGTAGTACTACCAATACCTAACCCAGTAGTGCTACCAATACCTAACCGTCGGTTGCAAAGATAGAACCACACAGCAGACCCAAGCATGTATCAGATAAGTACTTGCAACACAGTATCACGTTGATTCCTTGTATGTAAAATGTAAGTAAGTTGTACAGCATTGAAAATAAGTAAGCATACTTTTCCCCCAAGTTGTAAATGATTGAAATATTGTATAAGCGTAAAAAGGGGCCACGAAACTCACTTGTTAGGTGGTAAGTATGTATGATCAATGTAATCCCAAATGTTGAATGCAAATGAACAGTCAAACACCTATTGACAGTTATTGTAAGCATTAATGATATGATATAAGCGCGCAATAATGATTGGTCGGTTCGGGTCGTATCGGCTGGGTCGCGTATAACTCACACAAACAGACACACGTACAAGACCTTATGTAGATCTAAGTACAAGACATTGTCGCCATTGATGATGATGTTCAAGTAAAAGTCTCATTGTTATTGAAGAAGTATTGAATAGGTGTCAATAGTCATAAGTCGGTTGATGGTTGTAAAGCGTCAGTTTAATTTGTTTAAAATAGTATTTGTGCCCTTTTTAGCGTTGACTTTAATCTTTGTGGCCGAACAATGGCTATTGTGTTAATGTTACCTCAACATCACACGTCATACTCACACCACGCACAAAGGAAATCAAACACAACAATTACAGTCGCATGCCAAGACCAGACGCACGACTCAACCTCCATTCGCACGAATCAACCCTCAATCGTGCGAATCAGCTTCATTCGTACGATTGAACCTTCATTCGTATGACTGGCCTTCAGTCGTACCACACAACACCCAATCGCACGACTCAACCTCCATACGCACGAATCAACCTTCAATCGTGCGAATTAGCTACTTTCATACGATTGAACCTTCATTCATGCGATTGGACTCCAGTCGTGCGAATCACGCACATTCGCATACACTCAGTCGGTCACCTGACTCAATCGCACACAATCACTCATACGCATGACTCAATCGCATACACTCATTCGCACGCATGACTCAATCGCATACAAACACACAGTCGCACGACTCAGTCGCACGACATGCCTAGTTGCACAACTCAGTCACACGATTGACTCAGTCGCACGACCCACTCAGTCGCACGGCTCAATCGCATGACAGACCCAGTCGCCTGATCTGCAAAATCGCGACTGTGGTCGGGCTGAGCAGCCCCCGAGCTGCTCTAAACGCGGGTTTTACACCACAAGGACTTCCAGAAACACTCAACAAACATACACAAACATGAAACACAAGCAAAATGACCTCACATGCACCCATACGACTTTGTGTGTTCGGGTTGAACCCGAACACCCGAAACCCTAGTTTTGGACAGCCGTGAAAAGGCAAGACAATGGACAACCAAAGTCGACTACCTGCTAGAAACGAGTAGTCTAAGCTGTAAATGGAGTCTAGACGACGAAAACGAGACCACACGGGTTGGATTTGGTGCTAGAATGAAGAAGATGTGTGTGTAGAGAGTGAAGAGATGAAGAAGATGGTGAAAATGGGTGTTTAGGGCTTATATGGGGTATTTATACCCAGCCCAAGTTTGCAAAATTACAAGTTTAGTCCCTGCACTTAACTCCCGAGTTTTCCCAAATTTGGTTCGGTTGAAAAACGTCTTTATTAGGTATTTTATATTAATTGCAAAAGTACATTTAATAATATTATGACTTAAGAAATGGTTATGTTAATAACATTTAATATATATAAAAATGATATATTTGACGGTTTCGAAAATGAAAGTTTTAAAAGTTTTTAAGGTTTACATATGGTTATAACGAATGCACGCACAATGACAATATTGCACACATGATATCCACATAAAGATTCAAATAAGGATGAGGAATGATCGATCAAAGAATGTTTAACGGACAATCACGTTAATTGACGGACCTTAAGGTGACGGATGTCACACATAAAGAGCTTTGTCAAGCTTGCAGACATAATCAAGATGATCAGGGTCTACAAAACCAGGTGGTTGTTTGACATATACCTTTTCATCAATCACTCCATACAGAAAAGCACACTTTACATCAAGTTGAAAGAACTTGAAGTTCTTGGATGCAGCGAATGCCAGGAATATCCTAACAGCTTCTAATCTTGCTACAGGAGCAAAGACATCAGTGTAGTCAGTCCCTTCTTCTTGTGTGTATCCTTGAACAACTAGTCTTGCCTCGTTTTTGATGATAATGCCTCTATCATCCTTCTTATTCCTAAAAACCCATTTGGTTCCAATGATGGTCTTCCCATGAGGAAGAGGACAAAGGTTCCAAACTTTTTGCCTTTTGAATTGAAGTAACTCTTGTTGCATAGCTTCAACCCAACTTCCATCCTTTAGAGCTTCATCAACTTTCTTTGGCTCGATCTGGGATAAGAAACAAGAGTTAAGACAAACATTTGCTTCATGGGTTTGTCCTCTTGTTCTTACCCCTGTGACAACATCTCCAGTGATGTTTGTGGTGGGGTGAGACTTGTGGATCCTTAGTTGAGGGATCACAGCAAGTTGCAGAGAAAGATCCAAATTTGAGAAATTTAGATCTAGCATAGATGATTCACCCTCCACATCCCCACACTTATCAAGATTAACTTGATCCAATGAGTGTGTGACATCATTGATGTTGTCATCTATGGTGTGGTTATTAGCATCAAGGAATTCCTGATCACTTTCACCATCACCATTGTTGTCTTCCACAATTGAGGTATTTTTATCTGGTTGTGGAGCCTCTGAGCTGGAATTTGAAGGCATACCAGATGTATCAGCTGAATTTGTCATTGTAGTGCTGATAGAAACCTCATTTGCTGAAGTAGTTCTAACTGGAGCTGAAGATGTATGATATGAGGGTCTTCCTAGCTCAAATCTTGGATCAGGATCACCTGTATTTAAATTTTCTGCAGATCCTGAAACATTCTCACAAGATTTGTTAAAACACTTGGTAACTAAATCAAGATCAAATAGCTAATCAGGACCAGAGCCAGCCACACAGGGTGTGTGTTCATTGAAAGTCACATTGGCTGACTCCTCAACAATTCTAGTTCTGAGATTGTATACTCTATAAGCCTTGGCTTGTGAAAAGTATCCAATGAAGTGTCCATCATCTGATTTCTCAGCAAACTTGGCAATTTGATCCTTGGTATTCAAGATGGTGCAGCGACATCCAAATGACCTGAGAAAACCAATGAAAGGTTTTTTCTTGTGCCAAAGTTCATAAGGAGTCTTACCATGAGTCTTAACTACTAAGACTCTATTTTGCACATAGCAAGCAGTATTTACTGCCTCTGCCCAGAAGGTGATGGACAGTTTAGAGTCAGACAACATAGTTCTTGCAGCTTCAATTAGTGTCCTATTTCTCCTCTCAGCAACACCATTTTGCTGAGGAGTCCTGGGAGCACTGTATTGTCTTGTAATACCTTTATCATCACAAAATGTATCAAGGATTTGATTCTTGAATTCAGTCCCTTGATCACATCTTATGGTTTTGACCTTGTGATCACTTTGATTCTCAATTTTTAAGATGAAATTCTTCAGAATCTCAGGGGTTTCATCCTTAGTTCTAAGAAAGAAAATCCAAGTGAATCTTGTAAAATCATCTGTGATCACCGAACAATAAAAGGTCCTTCCTAGACTCATTACACTGGTGGGGCCAAAGAGATCCATATGTAACAAATGTAGGGGAGTAGTGATAGAGTTCTTTTCCTTAGGCTTGTGAGATACCTTATGTTGCTTCCCTTTCAGGCATGCAACACAATGATCATCACTTGTAAACTCTTTCTTTGGCATTCCAGTTACCAAATCATGTTTAATTAGTTTATTAATGTTCTTAAAGTTTACATGGCACATTCTTTTATGCCATAGGAAAGACTCATCACTATTTGCTTTAGATAGAAAGCATGAAACTTCTCCAGAGGGAGATGTTTCTTGCAAATCCATCTTGTACATGTTCCCTTTCTTGGGTGCTCTAAGCAGGATGTGCTCATGAGGAATGACCACTCCAGGCTTGAGAACAATGCACTCATGCTCAGTAAAGAGCATGTTATGACTCTGATCACAAAATTGGGATACACTCAGAAGATTGTACCCAAGATCCTTGACAAAGTTTACCTTTTCAATGCTGAGCTTACCATTTGTGACCTTGCCCCTTCAAGAAATTTAACCACCTTCATCTCCTCCAAAAGCAACTGGTCCTCCATCAATTCTCTCAAAGTTATAGCGTAGTGACCTATTGTCTGTCATGTGCCTGGAACAGCCACTATCAATGATCCAGACATTCTTGTTTGTCTTGAGCTATTCCTGCACAAAGAAAATGATTAGTTACATTTGGAAACCCAAGCCTTACTTGTCTTGGGCTCACTAAGTATAATAGAAGGTAATGCAACAGTAATAGATCCTATGGTTGTGCAAGAGAGATCTTGAGCTGTTGTTGATGGAGAAACTTCAGTCACTTGGTCTTTCTTAGACTTCCACACCACCTTTGGAGTCTTGGACTTGACCTTTAAAACCTTGGAAGCTTTTGGGACTTCACAAGTTTTGATGACTGAACCTTCGGAAGATTCTTCAGTCACTGCAGCAGACTTTAGTGCTTCAGAAGAATTCCTTTCTTCCGAGACCAACTTTTCTTCCGAAGGTAATTTTCCATTTACCTTCTTCTTTGATTTGGAGCTTCCGAAGGAAACAGATTTTCCTTCCGAAGCTTGAATCTTCTTGAAACTCTTTGAGGTCTTTGTCTTGGTCATATGGACAGTACTTTTAGGATTGTATGGACAATCCTTAGCAATGTGAGAGATACTTTCACACATGACACACAATATTTTCTTCTTCACAAGAGTTTCCTTATGAGAGCAAGACTGTCTTGGTCACATCACTTCTCCACCTTCATCTTTGTAGATGTTGAGACAGTTCTTTTGGGCTGTGAACTGTTCTTGGAGTTTGATGGTCCAGGCTGTGCAGCAAGGGTACACAACAGATCAGTCTTCTTTTTGGTACTGAGATGATTTGGACAAGAACCAAAACTCTTAGCTGAAGAGTTTTGGTTGATGTCTTCAGTATTTACTACTTCAAACCCTGCAGAGATAAAAACTTGTTTCTGCTTAGAGTCAAAAGTAGCCTTGATCTCTTGAGCCTTCTTTGCTTTTATTTTGCTCTTCATGATCAAGTTCTTTCTCTTTGACTTGGTCATCACACTAGACTTCTTCTCCTCAGAAGGATAGTGGCCCTTAGTAGAATCCTCCTCTTCACTCTTCTCAGAGGAATTCTTCACTATCTCTTCTTCATCCTCTTCACTTATAGGATCTATGAGAGGAAGCTCATCTTCATAAGTTCCACACCTAGGAGATCTTACAGACAAGATTGTGTGTGGAGGAGCTATCTCATTTGATCCCAGTCCCTGTCTATTTTGATAACACACTTTGTTGTGCAGGGATGAGGATATCATGTGCTTGAAGGTCTCTTCTTCAAGAACACTCTTTTCTGCCCTGGCTTTGCTGATCACAAGCTCAGCCTGGCACTCAGTCAGCTTGGTTATGAGATCTTGGATTTGAGTCCTAAAATCTGTATGTTCATGTTTTAGAACTGAAATGGTTTTCTCTAAGTCCTTTATTTTTAGTTTATAATCATTTTCAGACTTTCTAAAATCAGATTTTAAAATGTTTAAGGACTCAAGATCAGATCTCATCTCCAAGTTATAGGACCTATATCTGTTAACTTTAGCAATGCGTTCAGGAGTACAGAGATGTTCCAATACATTGGCTTCATCATGATCTGCCATTAGTGCTTGGTTTGGAGAAGCATCTTCCACCTGAAAACTCCAGTCAAAGCCTCCTTCTTCAACAGCAACAGCAGCTTGTTGCTTTGGCTTCTTATATTGCGGGGCTTTGTCAGTGTAGTTTGGTCTGGTTTGTGCTTGGCCACCATTTGTTTTAGGTGCCTTACACTCTCTAGCAAAGTGTCCCATCAAGTTGCAGTTGTAACACTTGACTTTGCTTTTATCCAAGCCAAACTTTCCACTGGTTGCATTGCTTGGAAACCTCCTTCCAGTTCTCTTGTAAAACTTCTTGGCTCTATGAGTGAGAAGAGCCATCTGCTGAACTATTTCCATATATTCTAGGTCATCTGGATGGATACAATCCAGGTCTTCAAGAGTGAAAAGAGAGTTGCCACAACTTTCATCAGAAGACACAAAGGCTTGAGAAGAGCTTGTCTCTTGGAATGGACTTTCTTGAGTGTAGTTCTCCCTGGGTGTCTCTGGGAAGGTAAGGACCCTTTGGTGAGTTTTCAGGGTAGCATATGAGATGATGTTGGGGTTCTATGCTATCCCTTTCAACCACGTGTAGGGCTGAACCCAATTGATTATTGGAGTTGCCAGATGAACCTTGCATGTTCATCTCCATCTGGTAGCCACTGAGAATCCCATATAACTCTGTCAGAGTAAGAGTTTTGAGATTTTCAGTCCTCTTGATCACCACATAGTAGTGTCCATTGCCTAGGAAGTGAGGACATGAACTTCCTTACAATGTCTCTGTTTTCAAGAGAAACTCCTCCATCCACAAGGGTATCCACTATCTCAACATACCTGAAGTATTGCTGAGTCATGGTTTCACCTGTTTTGAAGGTGAAGTTTTCAAACTGCTGCTTAAAGAGATCCTTCTTGTTCTCCTTGGCTTCAGAGGAGCCTTCATACATCAGTTTTAGTGCATCCCACAGCTGTTTAGCTGTTTTGCACTTCTTGAAACCTCTGTACACAGAGTTTGGAAGGGCAGTTTGAAGAGCAGTCATGGCCTTTCTATCAATCTCTACTATCTTTCTATCTTCATCAGAGTAGTTAGCCACATCTTTGGGGATCATACCAGCACCAGCAGCAGAAGGAGTGTTGGGTATGAAAGGTCCATTTTCAACAGATTCCCACATTCTTGAGTCTAGAGACCTGCTGAAACCTTCCATTCTCATACACCAGGTATCAAAGTCATCAAGAGTGATCAGTGGGGACTTGTTCATGGTTCCAGTCTCCATATCAGTCTTTGAAATGGATGCCATTTTGAAAGTTTAGTATTTGTTTGTGTGAGGGATCTTAAGATGGTGAGATCTTATATCAAGAGCCTGAAAAGCTCTAATACCAATTGCAGGACCGGTTAAGGGCTTAACAATTACAACACAACAACACAAAGAGGAGATTAACCAAACTTGATCAAACAGTAAACTGGATTAACCAAGATAATGATACAAAGAACACAAGTAATAATAAAGAGACAGAACAAGAGATTTGGGTTTCAAGGATGCAGTATATTGCTTTCTCAAGTTCTATTACAAGTGTTACAATGCATAAAGAAAGATACTAGAACAAGGAATACTTATACTACAACCTACAGCCGGCTATACTTTGAAAGCCAGCTAGATACAATTGACTAGACACAAACAAAATCAATTGTAGAATCAAAAGGCATATCTGCCTTTTGACCTTGTGACTATGACATGCCATAGCTCACATCCTTATCTATTACAAAAAGGATAAAGTACATAAATTAGAAGGTTACAGACTCAAGACCTCAATGTACAGTTAACAAAAGCATGGACCTTTTCACCAACTCATGTAAGTTGGTGACTTTACAGAGATGCAGCGGAAAGGTGTCCAGCTTTATGGAACAGTACATTAGATAAAGCATGTTACTAAAAGTCTTCGGAAGAAATCTGTCTTCATAGGATGAAGCTTCGGAAGACTTTGTCTCTGAGGCTTCGGAAGACTTCATATTTGGCTTCGGAAGTCTTGGCTTCGGAAGATTTTACACTTAGAATATTTCTAGTGCATGGTGTAAAACTTCTGAAGCAATTCTACTTCAGTACTTAGTGCATTACTTGCAGAGAGACTTTAGATGTTTTGGTTTGCATCAGACTTAAAGGAATCCTTACACATGTTTAAACGTTTTTATTATGTTAGGTGTGTGTACCCGAATGTTTATGTGTGTGTGTTTATGGTGGGTGTATGTTTGGGATGATTATAGTTATATGTATGTTTGAAAGCATGTTATGTTGCTTAGAATGCTAGAACTAAGCTTAGAACATGTTAGAATTAGATTTGGGGACTGAATTGTGATGTTAGTTACAAGTTAGTTGTTTATGCGCCTAGAAAAGTGCCAAAACGCCTAAGTTCGCATGCGCTTGAAGCCCATGCGCCCAAATAGTACCCATGCGCCTAGGTTTATTCCCAGGAGACTAAGTGTTCCCATGCGTCCAACCTGCCCATGCGCCTAAGTCAGGCTCATGCGCCTGCATAGTGCCCATACGCCTAGAAAGATGCCCAAAATGTCTAAGTGCTGGCCATGCGCCCGTATAGTGCTCATGCGTCTAAAAGTTTCCAATGCGCCGGAGATGTCATGCCCTCGCATAGTGGCCATGCACCTGCATAGTGCCCATACGCCTAAAGACTTAGAATTATTTCTGAATTTTAGGGAAAAAGGAAGTTTTAGGCTTTAACTTGGGATATTCCCGGGGATGTTGTATGATGGTTATATGATGACGTATGATAATATGTGATGATGTTATGCATACTTATGTTATGTATGATTATGATCTGTATTCATTATGTTCTACGTATTATTATGTGGCTTTACGTGGTATGATTATGATAATAAACGTAAAGTATTATGTAACGTAAAGTGAAAGTTAATGATAATGAAAAGAGGAACGTAAAGAATGAATGAATGCATGCATGAATGAATGGATGAATGTAAAGTCTTGCAAGCAAATGAAAGGAGGTGCACAACTCTAAAATGTTGTTAGCTCAACTGTGTGTGGTTTAGCTAGCCTATAAGGATACACACAGGGGTCTAGTCTTTGTGACTGACCAAACGTATGGGATCCTTGTCGCTTGCCCTGGTAATTGTGTCAGGCTTCGTGCGTAATGTTAGGGATCTATATATAGACTTCGGCCCAGTACCCGCTTCGTGCCTACGTTTGGGGTATATCATATGGCATTGGTCCAAATGAAAGTAAAGGTTAAAGAGGAATGAACGAATGATAACGAATGATGTACGAGGAAGAATGATGATGAAAGATAATAATAAGATTATCTATTTGTACGTATGATGCATGATCGCGAACGAAAGTAAAGAACGGTTTTAAACGAATGTAAAGTAAATTTATATTTTATAAAACTAGAACTCACTCAGCAACGCGGACTTTTTTTTATGTATTTTTCAGTTGGCAGGTAAGAGTTGCTGAGGATGGCACAGGGGCAGCTACTTGGCTTGTTTTGGATGGCATCCATTTTGTATCACGATAATGTTGTTGTGATGTAATGTAACTTATGATAATTTGTAACTTAACAATGATGTATTATTTTGCAAAAGCGATTATTAATATATGAAATGGACTTTTGGTTAATTATTCTGCTATAGTGATTTTAATGATTTGTAATGTGATTTTTAAATATTATGTGCAATGATTGTCCGACTACGAGTGTCCCGAGAGTGGGGCCTTACATAAAGTAGATAAATGATGAAATGCTAAATTTATCAACACTTAATTTATGCAGCTTAGACTTTATACCTTATGTGAATAGCCTAATAATATTTATTGAAACATGACCAGCAACATCATCATTGGATAAAGAAAGGCACAAAATAACAACAAATATGAATATAGTGATGGTGAGAGACATGTGATAACAATCACTTAGCTTTAGTGGTAAAGTTTATATAAGAACATACAACAATCCCAAATGTTATAGCTCTTATAAGTGCAACAACAATAATATCAGATGACTTTATTTACTTGTAAATAATAATGTCTAGTGGAACATGCATAACACTATATGATTATGGTAGTCAGATACACTTTGTAATGGAACTTTATATCAGCCATAATCATTTTTGCAAACGTCATAATACTAATCACAATAGCATGCATATGTGAGGTTAAAATATATGGGAATGAACTGAATCTTATTAATGAGTAGAAGGATAACATCAAGGAAACTTATTAGATTAAAAACTACAAAAGTATAAAATTTATACATTTTCTTTGAGTTCAAAAATTGAAAATTTTCACACTAAATTTGCAGGACCGTTAAAGGGGGTCAATGCAACAGTTTCACAGTGATGAGAGACTTAGAACACTTAACAGATCAAATAGGGAACCGGGTTTTTATTGATAATACTAAGAACACAAGTAAGTATGAGACAAAACTAAGAACCAGAACAAGATAGTATTTGGTTTTCAAGAATGATGTATATTGCTCTCAAGTTCTATTACAAGTGTTACAAAGTATATTCTAAAGACAATTACTTGAGACCCTTTATACTACATCCTATAGCCTGATATACTTTGAAAGACAGCTGGAAACACTAATCTAGACAACAAGATCATTGTATAGTCAAAAGGTAGATTGTCTTTTGACTTGTGACTATGACATGCCATAGCTCACATCCTAATATATTACAAAAAGGATAAAAGGTACAAAAGTAGAAAGTTACAGACCAATGACTTTAATCTACAGTTGACAAAAGTATGGAACTTTTCACCAACTTATCTAAATTGGTGAGTCTTCAAAAGTGGCAGCAGAAAGTAGTTCAGCTTTTGTCAAAAGGTGATCAGAAAAAACATGTCTTCTCTGTCTTCAGAAGAAGTCAGTCTTTAACTTTCGAAGACTTCGTCTCTAAAGCTTCGGAAGATTTCATCTTTGGCTTCGGAAGATTTGGTCATTTGGCTTCGGAAGAGTTTACACTTAGCATATTTTTCTTGAGTTGTGTAAAACTTCCAAAGTAACTTTCCTTTGTACTTCATGCATGCATGCTGAGAGCTCTTTGGTTGCTTTGGTTGCATCAGCCTTTAAGTGTAAACCTTACAAAATTAAAGAGGAAGATATAACAAACACAGAGAAACTTTTACATCTATTCCTTATTTACTAAATATGAGACCAACAAAGGCCTCGGTGTAACGAACACCATTATAGTATGTACTTGCAAAGAGTAGCAAATCTGCTAGAAAAAACCCACCCTGCTTTACTTGCATCAAAATAAACCATAATCAATTGTTACAAAGTGTAGCCTAATAATTCAATAAGCCAGATGAAAACTTTACAGTTAGTTTATAATAACTAAAAAGAACATAGCTGAAACTTAAATGCGATCAAACAAAGATTTACATAAAAGGGATACATGATCCAGAGCATTACATAACCAAAACGCAAAATAACAATGGTGGAGACATAACTGGAAAAGGGATGAATCGTCGAAGTAGTTACCTTGCACAGGTGAAAATGGAGTGAGGCTGAGAATTTACGGTGAAATTAGACTAAGAACTAAAGCAAGAACAAAATAATATTTGTAGATGAAGTGAAGTGAAGCTAGAACCAAATTATTATGGAAGAAGAAGAGGAACAAATTATTATGGAAGAAGAAGAGGAATAGAAAGAAAGGTATCAACAGTTGACTAACTACTTCTCATTAGCTTTTAACATCCATTTAACCAACTTACAAGTGATCTTTTAGTTAGTTAAGAACTAACAACTAACCCCCTTTAACTATTAGATAATGACAAAAGTAATCTATTATTAATCTATTTATTACACCGCACTTAACAACATTCTTTTCCTCAAGAATGGAAAAAAGGGAACTAACGCTGCAAGTCTTCCAAATCCTCCCATGTGGCTTCAATAGGAGACAAGGAGTTCCAATGAACTAAGACTTTCATAGCAGCTCTGTGACCACGTTTAACCATCTTCCTATCCAAAATAGCTACGAGATGCAAGTGGAAACGAGGTTCTCTTGGCAAGTGAACAACATGAGAAGAAGGACCCTAAGCTTGTTCCATAAGCAACACAAGGAACGTGTGGTGAACTTGTACATCAACTGGAAGATCAAAATGATAAGAAACCAATCCTACTCTCTCAACGATCAAAAATGGACCACAAAACTTAGGTGAAAGCTTAAAGTGCTTTGTATAGCGTATGGTAGCTTGACAACAGGGATGGATCTTGAAAAATACCCATGAACCAACTAGAAAGGAACACCCAGTTTGATGTTTGTCTGCCAACTTTTTTTAATCTATTCTTAGCCTGACCCAAAGATTGTTTTAAGATGTGAATCATTTCTTCCTTGTCACAACATAAATAATCAATTGCAACCTGAGCAATTTTTGTATATAAGGAATAAAGAGAGGAGGCATGTATCCATATAAAGCTTGAAACATAGTTATTTGAATCCTAGAATGATAACTGGTTTGTACTAGTACACCAAAAGAGGCAACCACTTACACCATTTAGTGGTTTTCCCATGACCATGCAACACTGGTATAACTTAAACAACAATTAACAACCTTAGTCTTTCCATCTGTCTAAGGATGGTAAGTAGTGGATATAACTAATCCACTCCATGTAATCATATGAACTCCTTCCAAAAAGATCTTAAGAAAATCGGGTCACGATTGGAGACAATTATATCTAGCCACCAATGCAATTTGAATACATTATCATGGAAAGCCCAAGTCGCAATAGTCGTAGTGTATAAATGAGCAATAGGAATGAAATATGCATTTTTATGAGCCAATCAATAATGATAAAGATAATATCTTTTCCCTAAGACCACAAAATCCATGGAAATGTTAGACAAAATGAAGTTAGGAGTAGCTAATGGTTGGAGCGATCCTAAGGAAACGACATTCTCATATTTGGAGCATTGTGTCATGGCCTCATTTGTTTAGCTCTTGTGTGATACTTAGATTGGTTCTAAGTCAGCCTTCTTGGTCTCATATGGATGGGTTTTGCAGCGAAAGTCTTGTAAGGGAACGTTAGTTTTATAGTACGCAATGATGCTTGTGGTGTGTGATTTCTTGGGTGTAGGCTTGGGGTGGGGCTCAGGCGGCCCAAGTTCTAAATAGGCCCAGTTTAGTTAGATTATTAACTTAAGGGATTAACTCTAATTGTAGTCTATAAATATATCTTATTGTACTTGTAATCTTTATGACTCAATAAATAAAGAATACCCTAGTTGCCCCAAGAGGACGTAGGTTGCACACCGTGACTGAACCTCTATAAATCTCCCGTGTCTCTATTATTGTTTATTGTTCTTTATTTTGTGTGTTCGTACCAGTTTAATCCTAACAATTGGTATCAGAGCTTTAGGCTCTTGTTTACTGTTAAAATCTCCCCCTTGTTTACTGTTAACAACCGGTTGAAGATTTTGTAAACTAGGGTTTCTATCGTCGTTTGAATACCAGTCGAACCAGGTTTCTGCCACCGTTTTGCTCTGTTGAATTACAGTTTCTGTCGTCGTCTGGGTCACATGATTGTCTGCTACGATCATAACTCAGGTGCATTATGAAACTCGTTTGCTTTCGATTTTTTAGAATTGTTCTCATAGAATAGTGGTTGATAGAACAACACTTAAGTTCAAGCAGCCGACCACTGTTGTGTTTGTCATTATTCTTAGTTCTAACTCGACTGTTAAGCATCTGTAGTTTGGAATAATGGCTGAGGATAGGAAAACAAAAATTGAGAAATTTGATGGTCATGATTTCGGTTGGTGGAAGAAGCAAATCGAGGATTTGCTGGTTCAGAAGGATTTGGAAGCCACCCTGTTTGGTGAGAAACCAGATAAGATTTCAGATGCTAACTAGGCTACTCTTGACAGGAAGGATGTTTCTGTCATCAGACTCTCGCTATCAAAGAATGTTGCTTTCAATATTATAAAGGAGAAGACGGCTAAAGGCATCATGGATGCGCTGTCAAACATGTATAAGAAGTCGTATGTTGCAAATAAAGTCTTTCTGATTAGAGAACTAGTGAACATGAGACTAAAAGAAGGAGGATCCATTACCACTCATATCAGGAACTTCAACACTATCATGTCTCGGTTAGTGTCAGTTAATATAAAATTCGATGATGAGGTTTATGCATTGTTGCTTCTATTTTCTTTATAAGAAAGTTGGTTAGGGGTTGTCACCGCAGTTAGTAGTTCATCTGGAACTACTAAGCTTACCATTGATGCAGTTCGGAATCTGATTTTGGGGGAGGATATTAAAAGAAGAGCTTAAGGAGAATTATTGAGTGCTTTAGTAAGCGCTGAAGGGGAAAGGAAGAAGAAAGAAAGAGGTGCTAGTAGAGGAAGGTCAAAATCCAAAAAATGGGCCAGTCAAAGCCTAGAAAATACATCCAATGTTGGAACTGCAAAAAAACTAGGCATTTTAGAAATCAATGCCCAAACCCATCTACCTCAAAACAGAAGATGGAAGTCAATGTAGCTGCTAATGATTTTGATTCTGATACTCTTATCTGTTGTGTGGAAAACTCAACTGAGTTATGGATTATGGATTCTGGTGCATCTTTCCATGCTACCTCTAGCATGAAGATGATGAAGAATCTGCAAACAAATAACTTTGGTAAAGTTTGTTTGGCAAACAACCATACCCTTGATGTCACAAGATTAGGAGATATTGAGTTGAAAACTTCATTAGGCACCTCATCGATCTTAAAGGATGTTCAGGTCATTCCTAGCCTGAAAAAGAAACTAATCTCTATTGGGTAGTTGGATGATCAGGGATACGATGTGATGTTTGGTAGGGGACAATGGAAGGTAGTAAAGGGGAATCTTAGTAATCGCCAGAGGTAAAAAGAGGGGCACTCTTTATATGGCTGAAGTTCCAGTGGATGGGATAAACTCAACGACCAGCGGAACGAGTCAATCCAGTCTGTAGCACCAACGACTTGGCACATGAGTGATAAAAGAATGAAGAAGCTCATTGCAAAAGGTAATCTTCCAGAACTTAAAAAGGTTGAATCTCAAAAATAGGTTTTTAATTTATTAAATTATACTTTTTTAATTTTGAAAATGGTATGAGTAATATTATTAGTATTTATATAATTATTAATAATAGAAAGAAATGATAAAGTTAATATGATGTGGCTTATAATTATGTCACGTCTTATCTTAGTTTTTTTATTATAGATAGATAGATAGGTAGGTAGGTAGATAGATATATAGATAGATAGACTAGAACTCATTCATTAAACAAATTATAGTTAGTAATAAAAACGTAAAGTTATAGTACGATATTTTAATATAAGATATGATTAAAATTATATACATAATAGTTCAAAAAATATTACAATTATTCTATATTTTGAACTCTCTTATCTAAATAGTTTTATTTTTAAATATTTATTTTAAGATCTTTTTTATAAATATCTTGTTTATTAAAAACTTTGATTTGTAATTATTCTAGTTTTATAATAAAACTGTATAATTTTTTGTAAAAAGGATCGATATAAAATAATTTTTTCAAAAAGGTTTGGTGTTTGAAAATTTTATCTTTTTATTATTTTTATTTTAATAAAAAGATGTGATTTTTAATCTCCTTAATAAAATCTAATTTTAAGAAGATATTTTGATTTTAAAAAATCTAGATGAGAGATAGGGAAATATAGCAATTAATTAAAATAAATTTTTAATAAGAGAGAAAAATTAGTTTGAGTGTTTAAATTATTATAATATTCTTTTGAAGGGAAATTATGTAAGAATGTCTAGAAATAAGAACATGCAGGAAAAAAGTTGAGTAAAAAAATAACAAATGACAAAAGTAATCTTATTTTATTAGATAAATAGATAAGAGCATTCACAGCCCGTTTCTCATTTTTATGTGAGTGAGTGCCCTATAATATACGGGATGGTTGGAAGTGGTTATTAGTGAAGGAGATGGAGAATTTATGGGGGTTGTACCTTGTTTCCCCATATTTGGGAAAACACGGTATAACCTTCATAAAGTTTTAAATATTTTTTAAAATAGTTGTGAGTGGATGAGAGAGAAAATGTAATGATATATGTAAGAAAAAATATTATCTATTTAGAAAGGAAAGAGAAAAAATAGTGGTTTTTAATGTAATTATAAGGATGGAAATGAGGGATGGATTGTGAATGCTCTAAGTTGGTTATAAGCATGATCAAATTAAGGGGGTGTTTGGCTTAGCTTTTATTTTTTGGCTTATAGCTTATTTTGTATTACTTGATAAGCTCTTTTTAAGTATTTGGATTAGCTTATATTCTACAAGTTGATGACCAAAAGGGTCATGATTACATATTATCACATAATTTACACCCTTACACAAATAACTTTTTAAAATAAGCTAAAAAACCATCTTCAAATAAGCTTCTTCAAATTAGCTTATATAAGGTAATAGCCATAAGTTTAATAAGCTAAAGCAAATATCAAATTAAGCTTATTTTATTAGAAAAAAACTAAAAAAACTATAAGCTTTTTTTTAAAAAAAAGTAGGCCTAACATCCCCTAAATAACTTTAAAGAATAAAAGAAAAAGGAAAAATCATAACTAATCGTTCTTTATGTAAATCCCCTATGCAATAGCAAGAGGCCAAGACCAACAAAAGAAAATGAAGGCTTCTTCCGTATTACAATTCGCTATAAAGCCACTCGCACTACTCACATTCACTCTCTCCATCACCATTTTCACAATATTCTACTCTTCTCCATCTCCATCAACTGTTAGCTCCACTTCAATGGCGTCTCGAAGCTTCATCTTATGGCTACACGGTCTAGGTGACTCCGGTCCAGCCAACGAACCCATCAAAACCCTCTTCACTTCCCCTCAGTTCGCCAACGCTCGTTGGTCTTTCCCTTCGGCTCCATCTCAACCTGTTACTTGTAATCGTAAGTCCCCATTCTTAATTTGCAAACTTATTGTGCATTTTATGTTTGATTTGTGGTTTATGGTAACCGATCTTATGTGGGCTAAATGGGTATTTGCAGGATTTGGGATTAGGGTTTTGGTTTTCTTGATCTTATGGTGAATTTCGAATTGATGGTGTTCGTGTTCTGTAATAGGGTTAGGAAGAAAGAAAATTTGATAAGTACTTTGATTAATATTGCCCTTGAGATAGAGGGTGTTTTTTTGGATATTGGAAGAGTGATATGATCCATATCTAGAGTGATTAGACATGCAATCTGTCTTGAGTTTCTGTATAATTAGGAGGTTATGATGCACAAAATCAGAAATTTGAGGGGAGTTGTATGGTATAAGGAACCTTAAGGATTGGCATTGCATAGTGCAGGCATCCAAAATCATTTTTTGATGTTATGATCACAGAAAAATTGTGTTGTTAGGTGTTATTATTGGTCTACCATCCCTTACTCTTCCAGTGGTTTGTTGGCACTATCTTTTTTGAACTTGTATATGATTATGATATCTTAACCACCGGCTGTTGCAGATGGTGCTGTGATGCCTTCGTGGTTCGACATACGTGAGATACCTATAACTGCTGTAAGTTATTTTCCTTTCTTGATCTTGGTCTCCTAGTTTAATGGAATCCGTGTATCATTTAAACTTCTGCATGCTGCCAAAGATATGTTACTCCCTTTGTTTTGAAGAAAGAGTTCTATTCAGTGATTAAGATGCATATGATGTTCCTTAGTTGTCCTTGTTCTTTTATACATGATATATCATCATATTGTTTATCTGCATCTTTTCATGTTTGCAAGTTTCCTGAAATAAAAGTTGTCTTAAAACTTTGTCTAGATTTTAAATTGTAAATATTGGGGAATTTTAAATTGATCATGAAGGTCAAGTTACAATTTTGCATGGAACCAGCGGACCACAATTATTTACACAAACAACTATAATTTGAAGCTGTTTGTTTGGTGTCCAATGTTGATATGTAGCAATACTATTTTATTAATAATAATTGGACATGACGGAATAAAAATGACTAGTTTGACTAACATTTAGCTGCTATTCTGTGGTAAAACTGGAAACAACAGAAAAGTAAAAAGATTCTTATATATGATTTGCGTAAGTTATTTAATCCATAACGGATATGTTGCTATTTTTCCGGGTCGGGAAGATTAAAAACTATACAACTGTTGAAATGTATAGAGTTCTCCCGTGGATGAAAGTTCGTTGCTTAAAGCAGTTCAAAATGTGCATTCAATGATTGACAAGGAGTTGGCTGCTGGAATTGACCCAAAAAATGTGTTTCTATGTGGATTTAGTCAAGGAGGTCTCTCTCTCTCTCTCTAACTCTCTGTGTCTCTCTCCCTCTATCTCTCTCTCTCTCACACACACACTTGTAGCGTGTGTATACATCTGGTGTTTGTAAACTGAACAGCACTAACTTCATTGTGAATGTGGCAGGTGCATTGACTTTGGCTAGTACTCTATTATATCCAAAAACTCTTGGTGGGGGTGCAGTCTTTAGTGGATGGGTACCTTTTAATTCAAGTTCTATAATAGAACAGATCACTCCAGATGCAAAAAGGGTATGTTTGAACAAAAAACTAGTTATCTAGACATGCAGGTATATTTGTATATATCAGCCATATTTGATACAAACATAAACAAATTCTCTTTTCATCTCACTAAAGTTGAAACTTTATATGGGTAGGTGATCCTATAAAATTATTTGATTACTTTTGAATTCAAAAATTATCCTTTGGTAAACAAAACAAGGCATTCTTGTGGACTAAGATCGATCTTATCAGGCTTTCTTCAAGTTAACAAGCTTCAGGTGCCATATACCATTATACCAGGTCATGTAAAGTTAAAAGGTCTTAAACTTACTGACATGTCAGCTGCCACCATCTCTTTTTGACATGGTAACTGTGAGATTACCTTGATTCAAATACTTTGGAACTTGGTTATACATTGAATGAATGGATTTGAATCTTGAATTTTTTTCGTTTTTTGGCCTAATTTTAAAATAGTGTTACCTAAAACAAAATTTTGACTGAAGTTAGTAACCTTATTCTGTGATTAGCCCAATCCCAAAATGGGAAATTTTCAGTTACATGGGATGATGAGATAACTGCAACGAGTTTGCACTTCTAATGAGCCTTTGGTTGTATGTGCAGACGCCAATATTGTGGTCTCATGGTACCGCTGACGGAACAGTATTATTTGAGGCTGGACAAGCGGGCCCACCACTCCTTCAACGACTAGGCATAAACTGTGAATTTAAGGTAACTATTCACTTTCTAATTTGCAATGGCATTGAGGATTTCAACTTTCCCACATTTGGGTGGCTTCAAAATCTGAACGTCTAATTTGCTCATTTTGATTGAATGAAATAAATTGACTTTCTTGACCTTGTTAAGGGCATTTTAGATAAATGTATATAGTTTCTATAACAATGAGTTGTTCCAAATTACAGGCGTATCCCGGTCTTGGCCATTCAATAAACAATCAGGAGCTCAAACACCTGGAATCATGGATCAAATCACGTCTAGAAAGTTCGTCATGAAGCTTTGACTATTATTGAGCTTTTATGCGTACGCCGGAGTATTGAACTTAGTTTCTAATTGGCACAATTTGATTTATGATGTCAGTTAAATTGACTTGGGCATGAGCTCTATGATTATTGGAAGATAATATATGTAGATGTAACAATATGATAAACGCATTAGATATTGAATTTGAAATGAAAGCCAAAGTGTACTTTGTTCGTCTACAGACAAAGATAAGCTTGTAAGAGTATGTTTGTTTAATAAATCTTTTTTCTTTTCATATCTAGAACCTCTCATTACACCAAAAACCATCACCTAGAACAATTTAACGCGTCAATATCATTCACAAACCTAACTCTGATCATATCAACCACCATCAGAAACATCAAACATTCCACAACGCTAACACTCTCGTGTGGGAGGAGAGAGGTTTGTGATGTGGTGCGAGGCGGAACGCGGACAGTGTCACGGTAGTTATGCGTATATAATAAAGAATGGGTTGAGTAAAACATCATAGATGATTTTTCTTTTGAGAACCAATACTATGTTGTGAATAGGGAAAATCACATAAAACCAATATTATACTGAGAATATCGAAAATCACATAAAACACATGTTTCATTTAAATGTATTGTATGAGGTTGTGTAATCACATATTCATCATCTTTCTCTCTTGTTAAGTCATCATTGCATTACGTAAAAATGCTTTTATGTGGTTCTGGTAGTTCTTAAATTGATAGGGTTTAATAGAATATGTTCCTAATATGAGAGTATCTTTGTTTGGTTAATTATCTAAGGATCACATGTCAAGCTATATGTTTAAGTAGTTTTTTATTATTCCTAACGGTGTTAGGATTACAGAACCACTTTTAACCTTCTCCTATGAGTTGGGTATTCAAATAAATCGAAAAACAACAATCATTTGATTTTAGCAAGTGACCTCAACTAGACTAAACATCATTTTGATGGTAATCCATTGTTCTTGTAAATTTTTGGAAATCAAAGTTACATATATGTAACTTGGGTTACAAGGCGTAAAGGGATACATTGTAGATCCTTAGAAACGGTTTTGGCACCAAAATTTATAAAAACAAGGATTGATTCTGATATCAATCATGGAAACTTGGATTATATATACGAAACTTGGATTACACATATGTCACAGTTGTCTTCTTCATTCATTTTTTTAAAGTTTTTTCTTTGTTTACATACATCTAAACGTGTGTTCATATATGTAAACTTAACTTGTATAATGAGAACATAGTTTATACGAGTTGCACATACTCAACTCAACAAGCCCAAGTGTTGTAATATACTTTAGTAAATCGGTTTTTATAAGTTTTGTGTCAAAAGTGTAATAAAAGAAACTTTATCTAAAAGAAAAAAAGGATTTTGATTGATGTTGGATACCAAGTGTACCATCGTTGGATACCCACATGAACAAAGCATCTTGCCTGATTTGATATTTTGATCGATGAAGACAACACTCGTGAATAGGTCCAATGATTTCCAACGATGAATGAGATGACTTGGAAAAACACATATTAATCTAAGATTAAAATATGTAGGGGTCTAATTAAATGACATCATTACTAATAGTGTGCAACTCATGTATATAAATAACTCTCATAATTAACAAATGTTAAAATTTTGAACCATAGAAGAAAACAGAAACTATAACTTAAGGATTAATCCAAAATTTTAAAAGATCAATGACCAAATTCAAAGTTTTGATGAAATCCCATTATTAACCACACAGTTAGTATATAGTAATATTGTCATAGGTTTCATGCCTTTACAAACAAACGTCATGTTATATAGTGTTTGCGAAATGGCTACTAGTGTTTTTTCCTTTTAACAAAATAGAGTACGAGAAAATAATTCCTTATGTCTACTATGGAGTAAAAATATGTACTTTTAAATAACTAAATAACAGTTAAAATAATTAAAAAAAACTTTGAAAATTAAATTGAAACAACTGAATTGTAATATTATATGTTTATTTGAAATATTAGAATTAAATAATCAAATATAAATTTAAACTAGTAATTACTAGCGAGTTGCATTTTAGGTGCGTGTCTTGCCGAGAAGCTACACTACATCTATGTGTATTACTCCTCCAAACACTCATATAGCGAAAATGAATAATAAAAAAAGAAAAAGCCACGCAAAGCGTGAAGCTACTAGTATTTCCTTCGATTAACTTTAAAGTATATATTCAGGGTGGAACCGAGGAACCCCGATCTCCTTCTATCTCTCATATTTCATTGCGAGCCTACTATCTGATAAGAAAAAAGTGGAAGGGAAAGGCATTAGGAGCATTAACGACGGTGCCGGTTGTCACTATCCTCTCTGCTACATACTATCTTCCTTTTTTGATTAGTTTTATTGTCTCTCTCCTCTCCTAACCATTCTTTTAAAAGCAATGTATAGTATGCAAACTTGTTTGCAATTCGAGTAACTTTGATGGTCAACCGTGTAAGACTTGCTACTGTATTTTAGCCTTGGTTGTTACCTTCATGTTTCGACATCGTCATCCCCCTTGCCTCCAAACCATAGTCGCTACTACACCGACCTATAACCTCCATCTTCTTGAGATATCTTTCAAGTCTACCTTGGTGTTATGGCCCTAATCAAGGTCACATCATCTTAATATTTGATAGGTTGTTGTGCCATTTATGGTGCGGCTGTGATAAACGGAAATGGTAGCGGTGTGATCTAAGTAGATGACCACTCTCTCTATTTTCTTTCCCTATTAGGTTTCTTTTCCTTCTCTCTATATGCTTCTTCTTTTTGAACGTCATGTAAGATTTCTAGGGTCTATTAGTCACCCATCGACCACCCTAACAAACGTAAAATAACTTGTACCCCGTTGCATAAAATGATTGTGTGCGTTACTATTCAATTTCATTTCTTTCAAATGTAAGTACAATATTAAGATTAATATAATAATAAACAAGCATCACACATTTAATACCAAAATTTAATAGAATATAAAACAATAAAGTAAGTAATAGTTATATAAACAATGATGCTTAGCGCAAGTAGTTGAGGTGATGTACCACAAGATTTTACTAAAACTAGATATTAAATCTGCGCGATGCAACGAGTTTGCGAACTTGGTTACGCGCGTTACATCAATGTTATTAACAAGATTGAAACATAGGAAAAAAAGAATATTATGGCTCGCACATTGCGTCACCAACAGAAGTTAACATTAAAACGAGAAATTTATAAAAGAAAGTAAAAAAAAGTCAAAAAATCAAATAATAATAAGTAATTTAGAAAATTAGAGAATATAAAAAAAAGAAAGAAAACATGCACCCATTCAGTCAAAACCGTCTCATCAAGTTCAACATAAGCGTATGATTGCTAGTGAACTAATGGCCAGTTTATATTTTTAATTTGAGAAAAATTGTATTTGACAAAATAAAGAAGTAATTGAAATGGGAAGAAAAATTGTATTTAGCAAACCGGTGGACTAAACACAAAGTAATGTTCAATGATTGCAAAGAATTATAAATAAGCAAAGTTCAAAGTAAATAAAAAAATTTAAAATCCCCACCAACCTTTATAAATGTGTAATAATATAATAGGGACATGTTTTGGGTTCAAGTCCCATCTATGACAAGAAAAAGGTTCCAAGTTGACCAGAACGTTTTCTCACCTAAGGTGATTTTTCTCGTGAGGGTGGTCTTGGGTTCCATACTTGAGTAATGGAGATTATCGGTAGGTCAATTGCCCGTCAGGGATCATTTAGCCGTTAAAAAATAATATAAGTCTTATAATAAACTAGGTTTTTTCCCTCCCCTGCTTGGGGGAGGAAGGGTGTTGTCGTTTTGTTTCCGCTATTGATCCGGCTCGTCGATAACCACAAAAGTAAACACTAATGATGGTTCCAATAATGCCAAAATATCCAGCAAAAGTTTGGTCATTATTGTTTTGGCTCGTCGTCGAAAACCATACACGCAAAAACTAATACCGGTTCTGATAATGCCAAAATACTGGTAATGACGTCTTCTGTCTTTTAGATCAAAATAAATTCTTAAGTTTTTATTTCAGGCAATTTAAATTTTTTCAAATTGTGTAATCATCAATGTTGACACTGGTAATCGACCCAAAGCAATTTAATTATAATCCAATTCCCGATGCTCATAACTAGAAAGTTCATATTCTTCAGTTAGTGATAAGCAATTTGTTGGATAATACTCAACGCACTTACCTATCACTAACACTTTTGGTTCTATATCCTACAAATTCAACCATATTGTATGGTCAATAGTGTTAATTATGTTTGACTTCATTATATGTCATGTGTCCATGTCTGAGGTTAAGAAAGAGTCTCTTCACAACAATCTATCTTCCATTTGAAAGGACACCCTACAAAAGGTACATGATTAACATAACATAAACTAACAATAAACTTCAAAGTATACAAAAAGGACATAGATAAGTTAGTTTGATTTAGTAAGGTAAATCAATTGACTTTATAAGGTAATAAGAGGTCGTAATATACAAACACCTCACATTATCAATCGACATCCCATATACGTCCCATATAGTCCTATACGATCTCCTATACGACACATATAGGGCTATACGACACATATAACATTTTTTTACACTAACTACGAGAGAAAATTTAGGGGGCTGTCAGAGGGATTATACGCCTCATATAGGGCTATACAACCCACCTATACGACCTGTATAGAAATATTAGGTGTAAATTTATAATTGTGGGGTGTCCCATTACCTAAGACTACCTTGTAATGCTCTAAATCTCTCTTTCTCAAGCTTGTTAGCCGATAGAAAAAACCAAGGCTTTCTGAATCATTTAATATTTGATAATCAAATCACTGTTTAATCTTAAAACAATTTATTGTCATTTGAAAGAACATTTAGGAAGTCAAAATGTTTATTGACCCAAGGCTTATGCAATCAGGTTTTGTGTTTTGAAAGTAAATACCTGTACCCTGTCTTGTTTTTTGTATTCCATCTATTAAAAATTAAAATAATAATCCTTACAACTATGAATGTTAACACAACAAAAAAAAACTGATACAATAATCAATGTTCTCCCTGCGGGTTCATGGATATAAGAATTAGTTAGAAACTAATTGGGGTATTTTAAAAAATTATAGTAGCCATGCTCAAAATAACTAATAATTCTAACATTATTATTAGTATTCTGTACATCATAATAAAAGCAAAAAGAAAGTCATAGGTATGGTAATCTTAGGGGCTGTTTGGCAGCCTCTTAATCAGCCTCTTAATGGTTCAGATGTCTGAATGATTCAGCACTTAATGGTTCAGACTGTTTGTTTCGCGAGCAAATGTCTGAATGATTCAGACATTTGCCTCTGAATGGTTAAACATTATACTAGTGCTGAATGGTTAAGAGGTCTAATGCTGAATGGTTAAGACCTCTTATCTGAATTGGTCAGACATTTGCATTTGAATAGTTAAACGATATACTAGCTCTTAATGGTTCAGACCTCTTAATGGTTCAGCACTTAATGATTCAGACCTCTTATTGGTTCAGCACTTAATCATTCAGAAGTTGCCAAACAGCCCCTTAGCCAATCTTTTTTACCGACACAATTAACCCTCTAAGCAATTTGCATGTCTTTTTTATCCCAAAACTATATATTTATATCTCAACAACTATAAATTAATAATTTATCATTATCTTTCTATTTTATTTCACTCTTCTCAATCACCACAGGCTTCAATTTTAAGCCTCCTTGAATGTAAATTCTTTCCTAGCTTGTGTCAGTGACAGAACGTACACGTTGTATAATACCAAAATTAAATCAAATTGCAAAATACTATGAACAAAAGAACTTTTAAGAAAATAACAATCGAACTTACAAGTTACAACAACTGATAAAAATGTGTTGTCTCGAATTTCAAGGAACGGAGTAATCACAAGAGACTTGCTAGACCCCTAATTTAAGGTGATACATAGACACACAAATTAAACAAAAAAAAAAATTCAGTTCCTAGCAGATCTAGGGGGAAAACTAATTAAAAACTTCAGTGAAGACGAACTTACTTGAAGGTAGGGGTGTTCAAAAATATTCGAATCCGAAACCGAATCCGAAATATCCGAAACTCCAAAATTCGGATATCCGAAATTTCGGATTTGGATTCCGATAGTGATTTTGAGAATTTTCGGATTATAAAAAATTAAAAATATTAAAAATTAATCAAAGATTTCATATATTTTTAGCTATTTCAGATATTTTATAAAAACTTCGGATATCAGATAAAAACTTAAATAAAAATTATTATATTTTTATAAATTTTATTAAATAATACAATTTTCCCGAATTCGAATATCTGAACGAACATCCGAAGCCGAATCCAAAATTACGGATGGATTCAGATTTGGTTAGTGAAATCCACTATCCAAAATTTTTGGATATCCTAATTTCGGATATCCGAAATTGAACACCCCCATTTGAAGGGTAGATAAACTCATGTTTGATATAGTCCAAGAACACCAAAATAAAATTACTATGCTTCAAGCTCATCTATTGATTCATTCTTCACTACCTCACAAAACAACAACCAAAAGAAAGCATACAATGATGTTTCGATAAACTAACAGTATTTAAGAGCTAGTTGCATAGAAACAAAAAAAGAAATGTAACACCAATAATAAATGCAGTAAAATAAGTTTCACTACCTTTCGTGATTCTTGTGATTAATGTACAAATGTGTCGGAGTATAAATTTTCGAACACAAATAACGTTGTAGGCCGGAATCCGCCATATCTATCACGATGATGATGATGATTTAGTTTGTTGATACTTTGATTTCGTGTGCGTTAGTGCATAATGATTCTTCTGCAAGTGATAGATAGAAATTGGAGGTTAGTATAAAAGAGATCTATAATTGTTGAAACCTGAAGGCGTTTTTGAACTTGCAGAAAAATAATCTCTTTCACTTCTGATTATCACCTCTTTCATTGCTAAGTGCATGTTTGGGTAAACTTATATAAGTTACTTATGACTTTTTGGAGGGGTAGAAAGACAAAAATACCCCTCCAAAAATCACCATAAGTTAAAATGTGACTTTTGGAAGGATATTTTTGTCTTTTTACCCCTTCAAAAAGTCATAAGTAACTTATAATAGTTTAAGCCTCTGGTTCTTTCTTTGTTGCCTTCGTCAAGTTCAAGAAATGGTGGTGTTTATCGTCTTCGTTCTCTTGCCATTGAAAGTTTTTCTTTCTAATTTCTTTGACGGTGATAACACAAGAAAAAAAATGGAAAAACACAAAAAGAAACATAAGCATTGCTCGGTTGTACAACATGCTCTAAAACATGTGTGCACTAACCAGTAGTACATAAAGCATATAAAAGGGCATTTCACTTTTTATTTCACATCACATTTAATTATAGAGTAAAGTAATGTTTAGAAAAAGATATAACGGTAAATTTAAGAGTTTAGAAAAAAAATAATAAAATGGTAAACTTTACCTTGAGATAAAGTAAAATTTTATCACAGACCATCTTCATCACAATTTTGACAACATTCACTTCTTCTCCTTCTGAAGTGAATCAATTTACAGTTCCATGTCAATGGCGCCTCGAAGCTTCATCCTATGGCTACACGGTTTAGGTGACTCCGGTCCACCCAATGAACCCATCAAATCCCTCTTCACTTCCCCTCAATTCGCCAACACTCGTTGGTCTTTCCCCTCTGCTCCATCTCAACCTGTTACCTGTAATTGTAAGTCCTCTATGAATCATTTCTAGTGTTCATATAATGCGTATTTCTTGGGTTTTAGGACTTTGGTTTGTTGCCCTCTTGATGAATTTCAGATTGGTAAGTGTGATTGTAATGCTCTACATGCACTAAATTTTGGGTTTCTGATAGTGCCTGATAATTATATTTCCTTTGCTCTAGTGTGTGATGATCTTTCACATGTTGTAAGTAAAGACTCCACTTTGTTGCACTTAAATTAAAGTTGTGAACTGGGTATTTATTTTGTTATATTTGTTGCTTCTGGGAGATATCATGATTTGGGTTCTGTAGTAGTATTAACGCGAGATGACGGTTTAAACATATTGTGATGGTTGTTAATGAGATGTAGTGATGTTAATGGAACTAGTTGGAGAGGTGGTTATAAACAGTAGTTGATCCATATGGTAATACTTTTTAGCATCTCTATTTACTACACAAATGTAATTCAAACGAGAAAAAGAAGAGAGGAAAAAGAAAAAGGAGCTAGAAGGGGTGGCTATGTCACTGGTTACAATTGGTCACTAGTGATATGCCTTAGAAAAAACTATCAAGATGCAATTTTTGGAGATCTAAGGCATCACTTTCGGTGATATTGAAAAGAAGCAACAACAGAAACATCTTTTCCTGTAGGAGCTTTTGATTTGATTATCCTTTAAACACTTTATTTAAAGAGCGCCAATTTTACCGTTAACATTTTCTAGTGACAAACTCTAGCTAGAAGCTTTTACATATAATGAAAAAGTGATTTGCATAAGTACATCATGAAGTCGTTTCTTAGAGATCTCTAATGCTAAGACATGCAGTCTATGTGATGGACGCATGAATATGCATGGTATTGGATGGGAATCAACAGTGAGTCCCTAAATATGCAGAATAGGGAGTGAGTTCCTAAGTTTCATCCCCATTTTGGGGAATGGGATGGAGTTCTAAATTAAGTGAAAACCGTAAGTTTTTCCTCCAATTGTAGGGATGAGATTCACATGGGGAACCCGATGGGAATGCTCTAAAACACATAAAATTAGGTGGTCAAACTAAATAGGGATAAGCTAAGTATGTTTAATGGTGATTGAAGCATGAAGTGAGGCATCACACGGGAGCTAATATGATCTGGAAAGAGATGATGACATGGATTATAAAGTAAACGGGTTTGTCAATAAAAGTAAAACAATGAGATTCAAAAGCTATAAGCTCTAACATATGCTTTGCCTGTGGAATTAAACTGCAAAATTGCAGAAGATATAAAAAGAACTATGGAAGTAGTTAAAGCTGTAGGGGCAAGTATTCGTGGGGCGCCATAATATGCTTCTGAAGGCCATCTATGATAGTATGATACTATGATTATACCATAGCAGCTATGTTGTTTGGTGTACTTATTGGTTTATCATCTTTCACTCTTCTCCTGAGTTATTATCAGAAGTTCAGAACAAAATTCATCATCTTGTGTTTAAAATTAAATAAATCAATACTGGGCATCAAAACGTGCAGTCTGTGACAATCTTCCTTTTTCTAGATATTTTTTTAATTATTATGTGACATCTTAACCATAACCTTTGCAGATGGTGCTATGATGCCTTCATGGTTTGACATTCATGAGATACCTGTCACAGCTGTAAGTTTGATTCTTTAATATAGATCTGTAAAACTCTGGTTTTGTGAATCCCTGTGTAGCTGAACCCTCCTTTGAATGGTTGCCATATCTTTGTCCCATTGAAAAAGCTTTATTTTAAGCATTGAGATAGTTCTCTCTTCATTAATTTTCATTCAGTTTTACTTAACTGTTTTGTTAATTTGTATCTAATCTTGATGTTATGTGTAGTTTTTGAAGACCAAAGGACTTAATTACTAATTATTTCTTTTTTACCAAATTTAGTGTGGCCACAATAATTTATCATTCAAAATTGTTATGGTTACTTTGAGAACACTAATAACTTCACCAATAAATTTAACGTATTTTTTATGCAAGTGGAGTTGATAAATTATGATGCTAATTCAGTACATATGTGTATGCTAGTGAAATACCTTACTGTTAAATGTTATAACACATGACATAGTACACAATAAAAATACTGATCCCGACATGTTTGTTAGCAAAGTTGGTGTGCTTGTAGTCACACACTCACACTTAGTTTGTGAGGCCTTGCTCAATTTATTATTGACACCAAACAACAATAAGCGTTTACAATGTATATACGTACTAACTCAATGTGACTTCTCACTTCACTTTATGAACTCACCATTTTGTCATACAAAAGCTCTCCATGTGTGAGTATCTAAAATCTCTCATCTTTTTTTGAGAGTTTCACACAAGATCCTCTTCTGTTAAGTTGGCCTTCGAGTTAGATCTCTCAAGTAGTTCTTTGGTGGATATTATAATACCTAATTTGGTTATAACCTTTGTTTTTAAAGGTGCACCATGGTGCAAACTGCAAAGAGTCCTTGAAACTGAAGTGTGAGACGAAGACACACGCCTCACATACACGACCCATACCATTTTTGCAATAGCACTTGTAATTTGTTTCTAATTCATATTTCATACGCAAAATATTAATGCTACATTTAACCTCTGAACCTCATGCCATACCACAAGTAGTCTCATAGGCCTGTTTGGCTTTATTACTTGCTATGATCCAGTTTCTTAGCAATTTAGATTGGAACAAGAACCCAAGAAACACCAAAGAATCGTAAGTCTCAAATAATTCCAAATCAATCACCAACTTTATAAAATCTAGCCATAATAAAGCCACAAAAATCCTAGAAAAGCTAACAACCAAAGAGATAAAACAACCATTCAAAAGTCAAACAAAGATAAATAAATAAATTCACATAAAGGTCATATAGTGACCGAATTGGCTCGGTGCGAACTAAACCATCTGGGTCATCTCAGGTCTGACCTCATCGCCATCATGCTCCCCCTCTTCAAAAGGACTCGTCCTGTAGTCAAAGGGGTCATCTTCTTCCGGAACAAACAGTGACAAATCAGCAACATTGAAGGTGGCAAAAAATGTCGTAGTGACCTGGCAGGTCAATTTTATAGGCATTGTCGTTGATACGCTTCAAGGACTTTAAACAGGCCATCGGTGCAAGGTTGAAGCTTGCCATAACGTCCTTCGAGAAATCTGTCTTTACTCAAATGGATCCACACAAGATCACCTTCTTTGAAACGACTCTTTTTGCATATCAGCACCTCTTTGATACACAATATTATTGATCCACACAAGATCACCTTCTTTGAAACGACTCTTTTTGCACATCAGCACCTCTTTGATACACAATATTATTGTTCACAATCTGTTCGAGGGTGAATCAACTTTATTTGGGCTGAACTCTCCTCGCCTTTTGTCCTAAAATGCTTGGTTATTGGTAATGGAATGAGATCCAATGGTATGAAGTGTGAACGGGGTACGATTGTAGACCACCAAAAAAGGGCTCATCCCGGTATGTTATAAGAAAACTCAGCTTGGGAAGTATAACATCACACTGGCACGGATTCTTCCCCACAAGGGTACGTAGAAGGTTCCCAAGGCTTCGGTTTGTAACCTCAGTTTGACCATCACTTTTGGGGATGGTGGGCGCTGCTAAAATGAAGACGTTAACTTTTCCAAAGTGTTCTCCAAAAATGTCCTACGCACTTAACATCGCTATCAAACATTAAAGACTTAGGCACGTTATGTAGTTTAACAATCTCAGCAATATAGAGGCAAACGATCTGACTAGCATCATACGTTTTAGGCGCACATGACAAAATGCGCCAGCTTGAAGAACTGATCAACCATAACCATAACTGAATCTTTTTGTCGTACACTTACTATAGGCTGAGGAGCGTAGATTCATCTTACTTTTTATAAATGGAAAAAGAGACATAAGTCACACATTTGAGCAAGAGCCTTTGCCTTTCTTCGCTATGTAAATAGAGGGCCGGAGGAAGAAGTGCCAGAACCTCAACAAAAGAATGAAGTTGATAGAGTCTTACAGGAGATGCTAGGCTTTGGAATTAAATGAAATGATTCCTCTCTTGGTTGCCTTCACTGCCCGTGTCGTGGCATAATGTGAGGATAGAAGGGTGCTCCAGCTATGTGCCATCGTCAAAATGTAAGTCCATCACCCTGGTAGAAGATACCTAAATTTTCTGCTACTTACCTAACCCTTAATTTGCTACTTTTATTTTGCTTTTTCCCTTTGGTACGGGGAAGGCCAACAACAAAGTCAAGGCTAATGTCCTCCTACGGACTCTCCGGGACTGGAAGAAGGGTATAAAGGCCTGCTTGGAATGTTGGGTTTTAGCAACGTGACAAATGCGATAATATCTTGGGCCAATAAATTTCTTTTACACTAAATTGAGGGTTTTGTCTCTTCCAAAGTATCCAGCAAGCTCTCCTTGATTGTTTTCTAAAATAATGGCATCCATTAAGGAGCATCTAAAGACACATAGACGCTTACCCTTATGTATTGAATACCCATTTGTGGCTGTCAACATGGTAGTGTTGTAACGCTTCTAGACATCAGAAAAGTCTGGATCACTTGGGTAAAGGCCAGGAAAAACCTCGGACCCTTTGACTCGAATCTGTAGCGAGGTAAGCAGGGTACGCATATGGCTTAACGCATCAACAATGGTGTTGCTCATACTTGCTTTGTGTCGAATGACGAACGAGAAATCTTGAAGATGTTGGTTTAATCTTGATTTGATTTTTCAGTTTATTTTTGGTGGGTTGAAATTTAGGAGTAAGAAGGTTATTATTTTAGTAGTTTGATTTGATTTGCTTATTGTATGTGTTAAAGTGAAAACCTAATAAGTATTAACTTGTAGTGTTGTATGCCCAAAGTTTAGTACAAAGCATTGAGTATGATTAAGCTTTAACACCTACTTGTAATTAAGGAATGGATCGTCATTGAAAAAGAAAAAGTTTAGGATTTTTATTCTTACGCGACAAATCATCGTCACCTAAAACTGATGATGGATCATTCAAAGATATAAAATAGGATCAATTATCAGACAAAGCCGATTTATCAGGATATATTACCGCTATGCCTTCGGCGTCAAAACAGAAATCCCCATCCCCATCTATAAAAATTTGGAATTTTGTGAAAGGAGCCGTTATTAAAACTACTCAAACCCATAGAAAATATGTTCGACCTAGTATTACAATTAGAATCCAGGTGCCCAACGAGTGGCCACAACATATATTTTCAAACGAGAATGAGGAATCAGAAGAAAACGATGACCTGGGGGAGAGTGCTGAAGATCCGGTCGAGAATCAGCAGACAATGACGGCCCTGATAAGTCAGAGCCATTGACAGCTGATCATAACAAGTATTCCTCTAGGACACAAAAATGCGCAGGTCGGTCAGAACTTGGAGATCAGTATGGGAAGGAGATTTATGTAAATCATGAACTAAAATAAAAATGTTTTTTCTTTTATTCTTTAGTTTTAAGAGATTTAGGCTTTAAAGAATGATAACGTAATTGTTTATTTCAATATGTTGTACGAATTACTCCTTGTACCGATCTCTTTCCCTTTCTAGAGGTTGTTTCCCGGACATGATCTTTACAAGTTTCGAGTATGAGCTCCTTGATGGCTCATAGTTAGGAGGGAAACCCGATAATGTGGGTATGATGCGTATGGTGGGTAAGGTGACAGTGGTGTAGGGTAATAGGTAAGAGCTAAAGGTGGAGGTAGTGGTGGAGTGTAAAACTCCATTCGGCTACGACAAAGAGCTGCCCTTGTCATTTCCTCTTTAAAGGAGAATTCATGCACAACCCTTGTAAGGCCCCGTTCCCGGGACGCTTACAGTTGGTCATTCATCGCACATAAAACATATATTTATATTTGTCTCATAAAAACATTGCAGCGGAAACATTCAAAAACGACATCTCATTTCATTATAAACACTTTTGCCCAATAATACATCATTGTCTGATTACAAAATACATGTTTGCATTATAACACAAAAGCTTTATAAATGGATGCCATCCCAAAAGAGCCGAGTAGCCTTGCCGTGCCATCCTCAGCAATCATTACCTGCCAACTGGAAAACATAATAAAAGTCAGCGTTGCTGAGTGAGTTCTAGTTTTATTATAAAACATACTTTACTTTCATATAAAACCATTCGTTACTTTTACATGATCACACATCGTACGTACGCATAGATAATATCATTATTATCTTCTTCATTCATTCATTCGTTCATTCGTTCCATATAACTTTACTTGCGCATCGGACATCATCCGTACCAATACCATATGCTACACCCCGATCAGTCTTAGCTACCGGGCCGAAGTCAATAAATGAACAGCTAAACGTATGCCACGGTACTAGGAGTGACCATCAGTCATAGCTACTGGGCCGAAGTCAATAAATGAACAGCTAAACGTATGCCACAGTACTAGGGGTAAGCGGTAAAGGTTCTACATTAATGGTCAATCATAAAGAAGGAGCCGTTATCAGATGCATGCAAGACGTTTCATTTCTTTCCACTTTACGTTACATAATACTTCATTTCATTCATCATAATACGTAAAGCCATAGGAAAGATAACATACAACATACAAGGGAACATTAACATGCATCAACATCACTTCATACAAGGCAACATCATACATACATATCATGCATAACCATGCAACATCATCATCATCATGCCCTACATGCTATCTAAGGCCATAACAGTTATCTTACATGCTCTTACGGGAACCTTTACATCAAAACTTACATCTGCACTTTCCCCCGAAAGCCAGAAGTCTAACGACACTTCCCTTCGGGTGCAACAGCTCTATTCGTGCGTATGGACACCCTTCAGTCGCATGGCCTTCATGCGACTGAACATCATGCGATTTGACTCACACCTATGCGAATGAGCATCCAGTCGTGCGTATGGACCTTATGCGGATGGAACTAATGCGAATGGGCACCTATGCGACTGATCTAATGCGAATGAACTCATGCGACTAAGCACTTATGTGACTGAACCCTCAGTCGTATGATCCCCCATGCGACTGGACTCCCAGTCGTGCGACTGAAGTCTTAGTCGTGCGATTGAACCCTCAATCGTGCGAATGAATCCCAATCGTGCGAATGACCCTCAATCGCCTCTCATTCGGCCGTATGGCCTCCATTCGGTCGCCTAGCCCTAGCTGATGCAGAATGGAGTTCATCCCGAACCCAATCTGCCATTTTCGACCACCAAGCTCATCCAAACCCATTTTAAGCCTAAATTAACCCTCCTGGACCTTAAGAATGCATACCATAACACCATACAAGCACACACAAGCCCGAAAACATACACGAAACGCATCACACACATCACACCCAAATGGGTCAAACACACACATACAAAAACAGGTTTTCTATGCTTTCCAGCCCCAAAATCGGTTGAAAACAAGTAAAAGTGGGGTCCTAGAACTCACACAATCGAGCACAACGTCAAGGGCTTCGATTTGGCTTGCCACACGACGAGTTTGGACACCCGAATCACCCGAAACACCCATTTTTCTCTTTTTCTCCTCTTTTCTCTCTTCTCTTCTCTTGTGAGCTGAAAATGTGGGGGAAATGGGGAGAGTTGGCTGCCCTTTCCCCACTAATACCACCTCATTTCCCAACTTTTCTTCGTTGGCGAGTTTGGTCCCTCGACTTTGAACTTTGTTTCCTTTTCTTTCTTCGCCGGCTTCAAAATAATAAATATCCGGGTGTTACAACCATATAATAGTCTAGTTAAGGGTCATATTCAGGCTCCTTCTATACTAGTATACGGGTTCTGACCGACCAACGAGTTTTTGTGCCATAAAAGAATACTCGTCATGATTAACTGTCATTGGCTCTGACTCATCAGGGTCGTCATTATCTACCTGATTCTTGACTTGATCTTCAGCAGACTCCACCTCATCGTTTTCCCCTTACTCTTCATTCTTGTCTGAAAATATGTGTCATGGACTCATGGCTACTCGTTGGCACTTGGAATCTCAGGTGGCTACATTACAAATGCAGGTGCTCAATCAGCAACTTGAGATCACCGATCTCAAGGGTAAGCTAGCTGAGAGACCTGCCATGCATGCTCAACCATGACCACTAGAACCTATGGATGTAATGTACCTTACCTCCAGCTCACTTATGTAGATAAGTGATGGTACCAAAAAAGGGGAGAAAGTTACTACAATCATAAAACATGGGAGTACTGCCCAAAGGATGGACATTAAGGATTCACCACCCTCATTTGCAATTGTCCAGACTCAACAACCTTCTCTATCCCATATTATTGTGGATTCCATCTTTCAAAGCATATTTGAGTAGGGTTTTATACCAAGGGCCATGTCACCTAAATCCAATCCTGCTGCAAATCCAATCATAGGATGGAGGTATGACATTGAAAGAAGGGACTTGGTGCTTTTTAGATTCCTGGGTTAACAAAACCTGGGATTCTATGAAAGCTTCCCTCTAGCAATCCTAACACTTGTCAACCCAAGTCAAAACAGACATGCTGATAGGTTAGCAGGCAGGATTCAAAGGACAATATCTGAGGAGTTCAAAAGAAGAACAAACATTTATAGACAAAGTCTAGCAGGGAAAACATTGATCAACTGGATACTGAATTGGACACTAAGATTAGCTTCGAAGGGAAAGCCTCAGTTAAAGTCCCAGTTGTGGACTCCGTGAACCTTGAGATTCCTGCTCCTTCAGAACCTCCCACTCTTAGTGAGCCACCGGTTGGTTAAGGTGTCTCACTGCCTTTCCCTGGCCAGAGCTCAAATAAAGAACTAGTGCAAGCAGGCCAAAGCTCTCTTCTTCCTGAGTCACACAGACCAGTGGTTGACAATGGAAAGAAGGTTCTATCTGCTGAGTAGATTGAGATAAAGAAAATGGAGAGGAAGAGGAAAGCAAGAGAAGAAAGACAAAGAGAGACTCCTAGTTTCATGTAGGCTGCAATCAGAGCTGCTCAAAGGCCAATCACTCAAGAAGATAAGTTAAGGGCAGAACTAACTGGGAACTAAGAATTACAACGTTGATGATCTAATCTCTCTTCCCTTGGTTATATTAACTGAACTGGCAGACACAAAGGTGTCTAGAGAGAGGTAGGAGGCTGAGGATGCTGCTTTGCTTCTCAAAACCAAGGAAGAAAGAAAGAAAAGAAAATTATATCAAGCTACTGTTATCTCCCTAGTTCAAGAGATGCCTGAGGTAGAAACTCTGGTTGTAGAGGAAGAAACTCAAGTAGACAAAGAAAATGATAGACAAAACATGATCACCTATTTGAGTGTCACAGGTTTCTATCATGAGAAGCTTTACTCCCTCTATCTTATGATTATATAGAGTTTAAGTATCTTAAGCAGCTAGAACAAGAAGTTGTTTAAAAAAAAGAAAAGCTGTTAAAAGAAAGACAAGGGAGGAAGCTGAAAAATCAATGGCCACTATCAAAGCCAACAAGAAGAAGTCAGATGACTGACAAAAGATGGTGAGCTTTTTGAAGCTGTATGGTTCTTCGGAAGGAGGCTTGGTCCCATGTCTCTATCCGTAATGGATGAGCACATCAGGGTGATCAAGCAAAAGATCAAAAGGAGTGAGCTTCAAGACTTGCATTCTTTTTCAAGTCAAGCTGCACCTGAAGTTTAGATCAAGGTTCAACCCAAAGAGACAATAAAACCAAGACCTACTGCTGATCCACAGTCAACTTCATCTTTTGACCCACAACAAGGTCCTGAACCTTCTTCTGAACATGTGAAGGGGAATGACCAAACTGAGAATGACAAAGAAAGAAAAGGTGATTAAGACCAATCTTCTCAGTTAAAATATAGAAAGAGGAAAAGGATGCACATTAGAAGAGACTTGAAGTCAAGAAAGAAGAAGAACTTTAAGGCATCCACGTCTACACCTCAGGATGAGTCAGAACATCCTGAGGATCTACCAAAAGAGGCTGCTCAACCAACTTCCTTACATGTAGAGCCTGTAGCTGTTGCCCATCATGTCTTGGGTGTATTCTTCAAACACAGACAGATGGTATGTAATAAAAGATGAAGAAGGTTAACAAGTATTTTTCTGGCAAAACATATTTGACCTGCCTGAGCATGATCTTTTGGACATGAATAGGTACTATGAAAGCCTGAACAATCCTGATCCTGATCAACAAATAAAGAGAGGAATGGCTCTGATTCTGATGGCTGTAACCAAGTAGAAGATTCAAATTCATTGTAATCTTCAAGTTTTGATAGCATCAACCTAGAGGGAGATTGTAAGATCAAGATGATTATCTTAAAGGCTGATGCTAACCACTTGAGAGGAACGACTCTGATTCTGATAGCATCAACCTAGAGGGAGTTTGTAGCATCAACCTGATGCCTTCAAGGTATGACCGGCTGTAGGTTGTAGTATAAAGTATCTCATGTATCAGTCTTAGGACTAAGTTTTGTAACACTTGTAAACACTTGAGAGCAATATACATCAACCTTGAAAACCAATCTTTCTGTTCTTGAGTGTTCTTACTTGTTATTTATTGTTTCACTGCATGGTTCCCTATTTAATCTAGTAAGTATGTTTAGTTGATAATCTCCAACTGTGAAACTGTTGTTGAACCACAACCAGTCCTGCAGATTCTTTTTGGATCTTCGAATGATCCATCATCAGTGACGATGATTTGCCGTGTTTGAATAAAAATCCTACACTTTTTCCTTTTCTATGACAATCCATTCCTGAAATACAAGTAGGTGTTGAAGCTTAATCATATTCAATGTTTTGTATTGAACTTTGGACATCTAACCTTACAAGTTAATACTTGATAGGTTTTCACTTAAACCCATACAATAAGGAATACTAGCATACACGTGTAATGACAAGCTCACAATTACGATGATCAAATGTAATCGTCAAGTTGCCCTACATAATAATACTATTACTCTTATAATATGCTTTCTAACATGGGGGAGGTTTGCAAATGCTTAGTGGATTGAATCCTACAGTTAAAGCTTAGGAGTTCTACATGAACCTTAATTCGTTAAAACCTTTGGCTCTGATATCATATGTAACAGCCCAAACATTGTACCAAATATTGTCTAGGGGTGTTCAAAAGTATCCGAAACCGAATCCAAAATATTCGAAATTTCGGATCTTCGAAAATTCAGATATCTGAAATATCTGAAATACCGAATTGGGATTCGAATAGTGTTTTGAGGATTTATGGATATCCGAGTTATTCAAAATTTTTCTAAAATTTATTAAATAATAAAAATTAATTAGTAAATTCGGATATTTTCAGATATTTTGGATATTATTATAGAAACTTCGGATAGCCGAAATCTTTTTTAATAAAAAAGTATTGATTTTTATAATAATTAATAAATAATGCTTATTTTTAAATTCGGATATCCGTTTGGATAGCTGCAACGGATTCGGATAGTGGAATCCACTATTCAAACTTTTCGGATATCCAAAATTGGAATATCCAATTTGAACACCCATCATATTGTACGCTTTAGCAGTCGGCACGTTCTCAGGCGTCCGCCTATCCTGGTTTTAAAATGCGTATGATAGGGAAGGTATCCAACTCCGTATAAAAAAACTATTTCTCTTTCTAACCGATGTGGGATGTAACCCAAAATAAATTTAAAAGGGTTAAAGGTGTTAACTTGATTATTGAGGGTATTTTTTTTTTGCAAAGATGTAAAAGTAATAATGAAGATAAAAGAAGGTTTGGTGCAAAAAAGGGGATCCACGTTCTTTGACCTAAAATCCCGATTGAAGCTTTGATTGCCACCTGATCTTTTCAATCACCACTTTTTTTTTTTTTTTTTTTTTTTTTTTTTTTTTTTTTTTTTTTTTGCATTTGTACACGTCTCAAGCTACGAGAACACTTGTAAGTCTACCTACCACCATAACCCTTCTCTACCCTACTGTGATTTCAAAATCTCTTTGGAGCATCAGTCACAAGCAAGAGCCGAGTATTCTAGTTGGTTTTTAACTCAAGGTATGAACTGGTGGTGATGTTGCTTCCGTTAAATAAGTAGTCTGTGCTAATTGATTTATGATGAATCCTCCATGAAACAGTTGATATATAAGCTTTCCGTTGTAAGTCTGTGCCAACGGTCACCTTAGGCCCCATCTAATATGACCAGTGGAATTACAACCCTATAAAATTTCCTTTTTAATCTTGTTGGGAACTTCTTGTTACACGTATTCATGTGGATGCTCTTCACCAACAATACCTCCATCCCATACAAAAGGCCTCTTCCTGACTGGTACAAAATGCCTCTTTCTGACTTGGCACATAGTTGATGGAAATTATTTGAGTATTTGTTAAATAACTAGAATAGCCTTCAATATTGGGTGCCACATATTAGTATTATTTGTAAGCTTTGTTCTTAGATAACCATGAGGTGCTTGGAGGCGTTTATGTCCAAAACACAAGGCGTGAGGCGCGCACATCACATACGTGAGACGTGGCTCTATGTACAACCAAAATAAGCTTTATTAACAGCCAGAAAGCGCTCTCTCATATGTTTTACGTATCAACCTTTTTATCAAGCAAACTTATCATAATTTTTCATCCCTTGGTTGTTTTCACATATCAACCTCCCATAAACCGTAAATATGCCAACTTTGACCAATCTTTACCATAAAGTACATGACGCCTCGCCTCAAGGCCCTGAGGCACTTTCCTGATTGCCTAGCTCATTAGGTGTGCCTCAAATGTGCCTATTTAAACCAGATAATTGATGGATAGATAAGTAACTTTACTCTAAACTTACCAAAATGGTAATGTACAGAATTCTCCTGTGGATGAAAGTTCGTTGCTTAAAGCAGTTCAAAGTGTGCATTCGATGATTGACAAGGAGTTGGCTGCTGGAATTGACCCTAAAAATGTGTTCATTTGTGGTTTTAGTCAAGGAGGTCTCTCTCTCGCTGACTTTTACACACACACACACACACACAAAAGCACATGTTTGTGTGTGAAAACATGACAACAGTAGCAACCTTTTAAATGTTGCAGGTGCGTTGACCCTGGCTAGTGTTCTATTATATCCAAAAACTCTTGGTGGGGGTGCAGTCTTTAGCGGATGGGTACCTTTTAATTCAAGTTCTATAATAGAACAGATCACACCAGAGGCTAAAAAGGTATGTTTCTACCCACTTACTTGTAAATGGGTCAATTTTGGGTTCTCTTTTATTTTAAACAAGTCAATCGAGAAATTTAGCTAAAAGTAGCGTGTTAAATGGGTCAAACGGGTTGAAAGTCTCCAAATGTCTAATTTTTAAAGCATACAATCTCCTATATCGTTTTATTCAAAGATGTAGATCAACTTTGTAACAATACTGTTTAATTTATTTATAACTATTAGATACACTATTTAGCATTTTTATAAAGGTTGTATAAGTTGGACAAGAAAGTGACCGCGGTACAACACAATCTGACCCGTTTGAATCCATACTAAAAATGACTAGTTTCAAGGAACCTATGGTATATCTAATGAGAATTTTCTTGTATATACAGACCCCAATATTGTGGTCACATGGTATAGCTGATGGAACAGTGCTCTTTGAAGCCGGGCAAGCGGGCCCACCATTCCTTCAACATGTAGGCATGAACTGTGAATTTAAGGTACTAGTCACTCTTGACTCATGTAATTGAAAGATGAAATTTCCAGTCTGTTTGTCTTTCTAATTGTTACAAACAAATTTATGATGTTGATTTTCTTCCAAAACACATGTTTGACCTTGTTGAAGGGCATTTTTGGTATTTCATTGTTTATCGCATGCTTTCTTTAAACCATGGCCCGCTTCAAAATGGCAGGCGTATCCGGGTCTGGCCCATTCGCTCAACAGCCAGGAGCTCCAACACCTGGAATCATGGATCAAATCACGTCTGCAAAGTTCCTCGTAAAGGTTTGACTATGTTGACCTTTTACATGTATGCAAAGAGTATTGAATTTTGTCTTGAAAGAATATGAGCTCAAGTGGATTGCTCTTGAATGCTGGAAGAGGTATATTTAGATGTTTGAATTTAATGATTCATTGATATATTGAATTTATAATATAATTTTGATTAAAGAATCTACTCGAATTTATTTTTTGAATGTTTTTTTATTTATTATATGATTTTGATTAAAGAATCTACTGAAATTTATTTTTTGATTTTATTTTTCTAGCTTTATCTATATATTATAATACATTTGAGAATGACGGGATTTTGTATTTTTGAATTAGAGTTTAAGGGGGTAAAATCGATATTTTTTAAATTTAATTATTTTGATTATCTTTACACACGTGTCAATCATATGATTACAATCGTTGACTTTTAAACAAACTTCCCTCTTTATATATAAAAGTCTAATGTTTTCATACGTTTATATATTTTTTAAAGAAACATTATAATAACAAGTATCTTATTCTCTTTAATTTTAAGTATGATATTGTTATATTTTTTCCAAGCTAAATAAAATATATGTTGTGTTTACGTCGTATCGTGTCTCTAGGATGATAGAATGAATCTATACCATGATAACTCTATCCATGCAAATCTATATGGTTGTGTTCGAAAATATCTGACATACACGTTCACACATTTATGTTGTCTCATTTTCAAGACCATGAACCACCATTTATTTTGATTTTGCTGCTGTTGTGTGTTATCTCATTGCCAAAAACAACACTCCATTTCAGCGATTGAGTAATTTACATTTTTTAAATCTTGAAGTAAACATTCTTTAACTGTTGTCACACTAGATATTAACTGTTAGCTTTCTTCAAAAGATTGAATCTTGACAGAGTGGTGAAAATCTTAACTGTTGTGTGATATCTTCATGGTTGCGGAATATCTTCAAGAAAGTTTTCATTTGACTAAGCTAGCTTCTTATAAAGCTCATACCGCAAAACCAAACGCCTATGTGTTTTAGAAGCACATAATCACAAAGATTGCACGTCTACGTAAATGGGAACATGTACTCGTATGATTTCACTGTTAGCTTTCTTCAAACTTGGAGCTTTACAAGCCATTTGCGATGGCTCGAAATAGGGGTGTATATGAAAAATGGGACACACCTATGTGTATGATCATTCATCATATATTCGTGTGATTAGAGTTCTTTTAATTTACATTACTTTTTCATTGGTTACTCTTTATAACTTTTTATAACGCAATTCTTTCGTTATATTATTAGTAGTTTGAGCTACAAACCAAATGTGAATAGATAAACATCATACTCAACGTTTTCATTGTTTGGAAGCATCTGAATAAGCCTTTTAGTGGTTCAGATGTCTGAATGGTTTAGCACTTAATGGTTCAGACTGTTTGTTTTGCCAGCAAATGTCTGAATGATTTAAACATTTGCCTCTGAATGGTAAAGCATTATACTAATGCTGAATGGTTAAAAGGTCTAATGTTGAATGGTTAAGGCCTCTTATCTGAATTTGTCAGACATTTGCCTTTGAATAGTTAAACGATATACTATCTCTTAATGATTTATACCTCTTAATGGTTCAGCATTTAATGATTCAGACTTCTTATTGGTTCAACACTTAATCACTCAGAAATTGCCTAGTGTCTCGTCAATTAAAATTTTTAGTGCCCTAGCCGAAATGTTGAGATGCAACCTTGCGTTATGTTCAAGTACATTACTATGTCTATGGCATTAGTTTATACCCCATTAATTTTTTAATTAGCTTTAGTAAACACGGGTTGAATAAATAAAATATTAAGCATAATAAAATTTATTAATTATAAAATAATATTTTTAACATAAAATATTATTGAAATTATGTATGAGTAACAACTATAAGTATTAAGACAATGATATCAACTTTTAAAACTTTTCTTTTTAAACTTTCTTTTTGCTTTTTCCAAAAAAGAATAAAACTTTTGTTTAAAACAATTTCAAAATATTTTGTATTTTTTAAAAAATTTGATGTTTTCGAAAAATTTCTTAATTTATAAAAGGTTGTTTCTTTAGATAAAACATTAATAAAAATATATCTTTCTTAGTTTATTAACAAATAATTTTAATTTTAGAAAAAGTTAAATATTATCATTAGTAATTAATGTAATTATTTAATGAGTGAGTGAAAATGAAAACCTTTGGTGAGAAGGAATGTATATTATTATGTGTCTCTCCTGATTACTCTTTTATTAGAGTATAAAGATAGAGATTTTATTTGACTTAAAAACTATTGTGGTACTCATTTATTACTAAATCTATTTATGCTTAAAAGTATCACCGCTTGGAGATCATTAAGCGTTAAAGGTACGATAGTTTCATTTTTATTTCATTAAAACTTTAATATGACTGTGATGTTAACATGTTAATCTTTTAACGTCATAAACAGATGTCACATTGCAAAATAATAGAGCATAACGGCGACCTTTGAACTAATGAAGAAAGGCAAAGATGGAAAAAAGAATATAAAAGAGTATGAGAGAGGATGATACCTTAATTAATTATGTATTCCTTAAACACATTGACACGCACATAAGACAAACTCTCTATTCATGTGTAATTTTACGAATTGCTACAAGAAGTATATATAGAATGTTCATACGTTTTCTTAGAACAGTTAACTCACATACCTTGGATCATATTCATAAGTCTACACATTTGTCCACTATAAGACTTGAACCATCAACCACTTAATAAGATACATTTTTTTTCTATATTGTTATACACATTGGTACCCAAGACACATGTGACCACTACATTTGATTAGTGATATAAAAGGTGATCATTTCTTTTAAAGAATGAGGCATTTGTACCAGGTCTCTTTTGAAGAATGAGACGTTTCTACAAGGTGATCACTTCTTTTAAATCAAATTAATTCATTAAAAAACAAACCTAAAATATATTAGAAGAACGAGTGTTTTATTTACAGATTTGTATTAGTTACGTACATGCTTACGTATACGTCAACATGTTTACATTATGTTCACATATCTGAACATGTTACATATATGCTTACATATATTTAAACATGTCTACATATATGATTTCGTACATGTAAGCATTTTTACATGTATGTTTATGTTTAAGTAAACTTGTTTACGTATATGTAAGTGACATTATAGAGAAGAAGAAGCCAAAAATGAATATATCTAACGGGTATCTACTACATATACGTATACAATGTAAAGCCCAAAAACAAAATAAACAACAATACAATCAACCAAATTAAAGTTTCATACATTAAAACCTGGGTTTACAAAGTTGTAAACAGGTGATTGTGTAATATAAATAGTGTTCTCATATATGTAAACAACAAAAAAAACATATAAAAATAAGCTAAACCTTTTCATCATCTTTTTCATCTTAATGCATCATCTTCACACCGGGTAACCAAGTTCACTTTCATCTTTGTCCAGACCAATTTATTTTACATGTACGTAATATTGACATTATGTTATCGAGTTCATTTTCAATCCTGAACTGTTACGTATATGTAACATTGACATTTTGTTATCATCTTCATAGATGGTTATATGTAACTTACATATATGTAACATAAGCTACGCATATGTAACTGTTCCTATAGGTACTCGTCATCTTCCTTTCTTCATTGTATTCGTGATGTGTTTCATATATGTATTAGACAACTTGAGCTTCATGACATGTAACAATCAAAGAAAATTTGAAACATCCATGGCGGCAAAAAGAATTATTCGAACCCCTTTTCAATCGAACCCATCTTTGATGTTCTTCATTGTTGCTTGTTCTTCATCATTATCACCATTATTGATTGTATCTTTAAAAAATCAAACCCATTGATAATTTTCTTCCATCGTTGCTTGTTCTTCATCACCATCACATCTGTTGCATCAAAAAATCAAAACTATCTTTGATATTCTTCATTATCGTTTGTTCTTTAACACCATCACCATTTTTAATAAAGCAATCTTTGATGAACATAAATATGAATCAAAGTAAATCATGAAAGAAATTTGCTTGATGAACCTTACATCCGATCAATTGAGAGAGAATGAGAAAAATATAATTAAATGAGAGAGAGATTTAAGGGATTTAAAAAAAATAGAAAACTGCCAAAATTAATGAGTGTTAAAATACTTAATTAACCTTTTAAGTAAATAAAAATATAATTATTTTAAAATTCCATGATTTGTGTAACTTGGTTTTCTTAAATGATTATGTTTTTCATTTGAACCCTCCCCTCTCTCTCTCTCTATATATATATGTATATTTATATATATATATATGTATATATATATATATATATATATATATATATATATATATATATATATATATATATATATATATATACATATATATATGTGTGTATATATATATGTATATATATATGTATATATATATATATATATATATATATATATATATATATATATATATATATATAATGTATAATATTTAGCTTGGTTAAAAGTACATTTTGTCTTAATTCAAAAACCCATTATCTAATTCAAAAACCCATTCCCCTAATTCACCACAAGTCCACGCTCCACAATCAACAGCCCTACCACAAACAGACCTTGGGGCTTCGGTTCACACTTCACAACCACCGGCATCCCCTTTTACCCTACGCAGCCGCGCCATCCACTATCCTACCGGCGACACAACAACCACATCGACCTGCAATCCCTTCGCCTCACGAGTCACAAGTCCCTGCTTCCCCCACAACCACATACCTACAGTCCTACACTAATCAGACCCCGTCAGCTGGCAACCGACGACCGACGACAACTCTAGTCCCTCACAACCCCGTCTCATTCAAGCTTTGAAGGTTGTAAGGTTAGTTTTCTAAGTTTGTTTTTTTGTTTATTTGTCAATATTAGATTCAAACCCTAGGTTTTTTAATGATTTTGTTTTAGTGATTTCTAATTTTTAAGTACAAGGCTGGATTGCTGGAAGGTATGTGTTTTCTGATTCTCTGTATTTTTTTCTTCATACAAGCTTCAAGATTGGTGATTTCTTGTATGTGTTGTAGGCATTTTTATTTTCAAGATTTTTTTTCTTCTTCATAATGATTTTGGTGGTGATTGTTATTACCTATTTACCTGCTCATGAGCTTATAGGTATTACTTGTAATTAATTGATAATTTGTAGTTAATTGATAATTTCATCAAGATGAAATCATATGTTAATTGATCTTTAAGTATATGGATAATTTGTAGTTTATATTCAAATGTCATATTTAAGAGTATGTGTATGTATTGTTTGTTTAAACTTAATATATGTATTTTTTGTAGAATGTCTTCTCGAAAAGAATTGAATGGAATTGAAACTTCTAATGTTGAGCTAAGTGATGGAGAAAGCGTCGAGCTAGTTGATGAACTGAAAGATAAGAATGATGTATGTACAAAGAAGAGAAAGATTTATTCTGATGTGCATCCACATTTTGTAGACATTGATGGTATGTACAAAGGAAAAATGGTAAAGAAAAAATAGTGCATTCATTGTAAGCATAGCTATGTAGCAGGAAGCTCGAGTACAACAAGTCTTAAGCGACAGCTCAGAGATTGTTTATATTACCAAAGATCAATTGGTAATAAGAAAGGTACTATTAATTTGACTCAACTGGTAGTGATAATAAAACTAGTTTTATCTATTTTGAGTCAATTGGGGGTTATAACCAAATGAAGTGCAGGAAATTAATTGCAAAAATGATCATAGTTCATGAGTTGCCTTTCTTATTTGTTGAGTATCACTGGTTTAATCAATTAATAAAGTATAATAATCCATTATATCAGAAAGTAAGTAGATCAACTATCACAAGAGATTGTATAACAATGGTGAATGGAGAAAGAGAGAGGATAAAAAAGCTTTTGAAAAAGGTTGATATCATCTCACTTACAAGTGACTATTGGACATCAAACCAGACTGTTGGTTACATGTGTTTGACAGCTCACTTTGTTGATTCTAATTGAAAAATACAAACATATATAATTGGTTTTAGTGAGCTTGACCACCTCATAATGACGAACCAGACTGTTGGTTACATGTGTTTGACAACTCACTTTGTTGATTCTAATTGAAAAAATGCAAACATATATAATTGGTTTTAGTGAGCTTGACCACCTCATAATGGCGAGGTTATATCAGATGCTATCTTAGAATACCTTAAATGGGACATTCAAGATAAAGTTGGTATAATTACTCTAGATAACGCATCTAACAATGATAGGGCAGCCACAATTTTGAGGAATAATTTTCAGGGCAAAGGAAAACTACATTTCGAGGGATTGTTTTTTCATGTTAGATGTTGTGCACATATCTTGAATTTGGTTGTGCAAGATGGATTAGGAACTATTAAACCATGTGTTTCAAAAATTAGAGAAGGTATTAAGTATTTAAGGAAGTCTCCTGGTCGTCTATTGAAATTTGGTGAAATAGCTATAACTTTGGGTATCCACACTCGTCGGTCTTTATGTACCAATGTAAAAACTAGGTGGAACTCAACACATCGAATGCTTGAGTCAGCTATTCACTACAAACAAGCTTCTCAAGGCTATGCATTGAGAGATTCCAACTTAAAGGTTTGCAAGCTTCTTGAAGTTTTTTTTGAAAGCTACTAATTTGTTTTCAGCTACATCATATCCGACTTCAAACTTGTTTCTTACTGAAAATTTTAAAGTGAAAAAAGAGATAAGTAATGCATTTATATTGGATGATTCTTTTTTGGCGGTGATGAGTGTACAGATGTATGAGAAGTTTGAAAAGTAATAGGGGGAAATTAGGGTGCTTATGTCTATTGCATCTATTTTGCATCTCCGTTTTAAGTTGGTGTTAGTTGATTGGACTTTTGACAGGTTGTATCTGGTAGAGGAGCGTGAGATTCGGGTTTAAGATGTCACTAGCAAGTTAAAAACTCTTTTTCAAAAGTATTTCAATACATTTAAGGCATCTAAGGTGGCCACAAGTTGCTCAAAGGCCTCATCTTCTTTTAGTGATAAAATTTACCCAGAGATGATTTTTTTAACTTACCTCAAATCAAGACCAATCGAGATCGGACAAAAAACTAAACTTGAGTTGTATCTGGAAGAGCCTAATTATACATGTGAGGAGTCAAAGTTTGATGTGTTGAAATGGTGGAGTCATTATTCAAGCAAGTTCCTCGTTTTAAGTAAAACGGCTAAAAATATTTTTGACATCCCGATCACAACTGTGGCTTTTGAATCGGCCTTTAGTGTTGGGGGCGTATATTGGATGACTACAAAAGCTATCTTACAAAGGATATGGTTGAACTTCTTGTTTGTGAAAGCGATTGGTTAAAGGCCATCTCAAAAACAATCATACAAACATTGGAAGTAAGTTTATATTCATATTTTTCTTCGTTTCTACTTTATACTTTAAACTAATATTTTTGGTATCTTTTAATGACTGGAAGTAAGTTTATATTCATATTTTTCTTCGTTTCTATTTTATACTTTAAACTAATATTTTTGATATCTTTTTAATGTCCAGAAATCTGCAAAAGAAGAAGAAAAATTGGAGATTGATGTCTTGATTCCATATGAGTGTGATTGTCAGGACCGTGTACGTACGGAATACCAACTGATAATGCGTGAAACCAGATCAAATAGTGCGGAATCCTATTTGATTGGCAATCCAATCAGTGAGAACGCAATCCCGATCAATCTAACGATTAAAGAAACGTTAAGAACGAGTAGAAAACGATCAGATGCGAACTATGAACTTGGAATAGGCTTTCTGGACGCTCTGGACGGCTAGGTTATGAGTATGTATCAAAAGTTTTGTTCTTCCACGAATTAAGTGGTATTTATAGGTTTGCAGTCTTCATTCGTGCGACTGAACCATTAGCATGGTTCAGTCGTGCGACTGACCCATGCGACTGATTCATACGCACGACTGAAAGTTTAGTCGTGCGACTGAGTCAATCTCATGTCTCACTCGTACGACTGATCCAGTCGTCTGGTTTAGTCGTGCGACTAGGTCATTAGCATGATGTATTCATGCGTATGGTCCATAAGTATGGTCCATTAGCATGAATCATCATATAACAACTTCAAACCTATATAATAAGTTTATATATATGAATCAGATATAAGTAAACATCAAAGCACAAATCATATATTATTACATTGTTTTATTACACATATGTAAGCCATGACAGACTTTTACATTAAGCACATAAACTAGGGACATATGTATCAACAAACTCCCCCTTGGACCTAGTTTACTCTAACGTCTGACATTCTTCATATGCTCTTCAAACCTCTTGTACTTCTCCTCTGTTGTGACTCCTGCATGCATTTCATACGCAAAGCAGAGACGTATCACATTTTGGAATTGGAGAGCTTGTACAATATCCTGCGCGTCATAAAACAATGGCCACTTGTATAAAGTGGAGACATCTTCAGTTGACAAGTTGGTAAGCCACATTGGGTCAAATACCCTGATAGTTTCCATTTTGTCCTCTCTGTTTAGAACTATGACCGCTTCACCCATCCTCCAGTCATAATACCACCATTTGAAATATGGAGTGAAGTCCTGAGGCATTTCCCGTAAGGGAATCTTCGACATCGTGCGCGGGGGACTCCACTTCAACACTACTTTAGGCTTTCCAGATATGGGATCCACCTCAGACTTGCGAATAAACCTCTTCGGTTGTTGAGAGCTTCAAACCAACCTGACATCTTTCTGGGATCAGCATACAACAGATTTAAGCATGCTAGACGGTTGAGCTCAAAGCCTGGTAGAGTCTTCAGATCATGAGTCTTCAGTCGTACGATTGAGCCTGCTACTGAGCTTAGTCGTATGCTGTCCCATGCGGTTGAACCAGTCGTGTGATTGAACTCATACGCATGGTTCATTCGTGCGGTTGAGTCATACGCCCAGCTCATTCGTGCGATTGTGTCAGTCGCCCAACTCAATCGTGCGCTTGAGGTTCATCAGCGGGTCCATTCGCATAGGTCTCTGTTCGAACTTTAAAATCTGTTCTTGGTCTATCTTGATGTTAAACGTTGTGGTTAGGCTCATTAGACTCGCAAACGCTCAAAATAACACCTAATACTCTTCAAGTTAACGATTTAGTCCATTTTAGTGGTTTATTTTGAGAACTTTGTCTCGGTTCTTGTTTTGACCAATTTAGGTCATTTGGGCTCGATTAAGCCAAACATTGAGGTCGGTTTTCGTCTCACATTACCTGTAGATACAGAAAGAAATCGTTAGGGTCACAAACAAGACGCTAAATCACTGAAACAAGATTTGGGCAGAGTAACTTTGCTTTCGTGCGATTTGAGAGCGATTGAGGGGTGATGAGTATGTGCGACCGACTCCTCTCTATTTATACTAGGTTTACCTTCAGTCGTGTGACTGAACCTATGCGCATGTTTGATTCGTGCGACTGGAACAATCGGTCACATCCATTTGAGCAACTGAGGTTCAGTCGTGCGACTGACTCAGTCGTTCCCCTCCATTCGTGCGATTGGTTCATTCTGGTGATCCAATCGTATGGATTAACCTATGCTTATGATCCATTCGTACGCCTGGTCCATACGTATGGTTTAGTCGTACGATTGGCTCAACCCATGATCCAATCGTGCGACTGGTCCATACTTATGGTCCAGTTGTGCGAATGGCTCAGACTTATAAGTTTGACCTCATGCACTTTCAAACACTTTACTTGTTAACTATTGATAAGATGTTATGACCGATGATCATCTCAGACATGACCTTTTTAATTTGAAAAACTGTTGATCACCTCAAACGTGATCCTTTTAAGATAAAAAAAACTGTTGATCACCTCAGACGTGATCCTTTTAGTTTGAAACTGATTGGTCACCTCAGACGTGACCCCTTTTAGTGAGTGATTCACAGATTGAATCCAGATGTATAGTCCGACTTTTACCTACCAAATGACTAAAAGTAAATAGATATAAACAACTAGAAATTTAAAAACATAACAAGCCATATTTTTGTAATTTTTTGATTTGAGGTATATTAAAATCTTAAGAAAATCGTCTAATAGATTTTTCTTCCTAGACAGCACAACTTCAAGTTAATTTGATCATTTCTGGAACGATTCATTATGGAATCATACAGGTATATCAGAATCATTTGGGACATTTTAATAAAACATTTTGATGCTAGATTCTTGTTTTGACCGAGAGTCAATAGCAATTTTAGGAAATCATACTAGAGCTATAAGATGCACACAATGATTTTGACTGTCAAGAATTGCAGCCACGATGATTGTCAGTATATTTGTCCTCTTAAATCCATACATAGATTTTTGACTCACACTGGTGATGAGTTAGGTTATATTATTTCAACAAGCATTTGTGGATCCCATACTTATATGGTAACCAACATTCCTCAGGAGATTTTTGAGCGGTCTACGAGTATTTGACAAGAAGAGACTATTCTAAGAGCTTTCAAAGAGATGCCAAGCCTCAGGTCAGTGCCATCGCACAGCAGAGAGGCGCAAACAACAATGAATTCTAGAATATTTAGGTTATGCTTATCCTCAGGTCAGTGCCATCGCACAGCAGAGAGGCACACCACCTATCTTCTTGTGAGAGCATTTTTTCCTTTTCTTTTTGCACGTAACGCACCAACAACATTAGTCATTAGCTTGATTGTGCTTAAAATTTTTCATGTGCTTTGCTCAATTTTTATGGTCATCCGCACACATTTATGACATTTATTTTGCTCGTCACCCCTTATCGGAAATGCGTTGATTGTGTTAACCAGGGATAAGATGGGAACCCATAGCAGGTTGAACAATTTAGTTTGAATTTAAGTCACTAATGAGGTCTACTCATCTATTGCGTTGAATCTACCATCACATCATACAATGGACTAGCAACCTCTAGGTCTACTTTCTCTATGTTACCTCAGTAGCAGACTAGTTTTACTATCATTTTTCCTTTTATTTTGCTTAGACTTCTCAGATTTATACTTAGAATTTTGCATCTTAATCATTTAGGTGCTTTTGAGGTCCCAAACAATTTGTTCCCTGTGTACTATCATTTTCCATAAGCGTTGAATCAGAATCACAGATTTGATTTCATTTCTTTTAGCTAAGCTGGCCTCCTCCCTTGTTTTTTTTCTTTTTTTAAGTAATTAAATACTGCACGAATTAAATACTAAACTAACCTATTCTCCCCCTAAAATTCTAAAACCGAAAATTGCTTTTCAACACGGCGCGTTGAAAATCCGGCGCGTTGAAAATCCGTATTTATTTTAACAACATCGATTAAATACGGCGCGTTGAAAATCCGTATTTATTTTAACAACATCGATTAATTGCTTTTCAAAACAGTCATGTATAAAGTGATATTTAATACCGATGTGTTTAGTTTTAGGATGTTAGACTGGATTTTTGGTGACAGCAATAGCAGCAGAATTATCAACAAAAATAGGAGTGTTAGAGAATTGCAAACCGTAATCGCGCATTTGCTGTTGAATCCAAATGATTTGCGAATAGCAACTTGCAGCAGCAACGTATTCAGCTTCACAAGTTGATAGAGCAACTGATGTCTGCTTCTTACACTGCTAGGTGACTAACCGTCTACCAAAGGATTGACATCCTGCAGAAGTTGACTTGTAATTCATCTTGCAACCACCATAATCCGAGTCACTTCACGCTGTAAGCTCAAAATCATCGTCATGAGGATACCACAACCCGAGTGTTGGAGTACCCTTCAGATAGCAAAAAATCTGTTTCAGACCAATGAGATGATTTACTTTTTGTTTTGCCTGATATCTTGAACAAAGACACGTGGCATACATGATATCATGACGAGACGCTGTGAGATACATAAGGGATCCGATCATTCCTCTATACATTGTAACATCAACCAGATCACCATTTTCGTCGGGTGCCACATCATGATTCGTGGCAAGTGGAGTTCCAGCAGCTGAAGCATTCTCCATGTCAAACCGACTGAGGATGTCCCCTACATATTTAGTCTGATGTAGGAAGATTCCTTTTGGTGTCTGATCTACCTGTAGTCCTAGAAAGAACTTCATCTCCCCCATTGCACTCATCTCGAACTCTGCTTTCATTACAGATTCAAATTCTTTACATAATTCTTCATTCTTGGAACCAAAGATTATGTCATCTACATATATCTGTACCAACAGTAAATCACCGTCCTTTTCTTTGATAAATAACGTACAATCAATCACTCCTTTGCGAAAATCGTGTTTCACAAGATGAGTCGAGAACTTCTCATACCAGGCTCTAGGGGCTTGATGGAGCCCGTAGAGAGCCTTGTCCAGTTTACATTTTGTAAACTCAGTCCCGATGATAAGGGTCCTCAAATCCTTCGAGTTGATTGATGTAGACTGTCTCACGGATTTTACCATGAAGGAAGCCACTTTTGACATCTAGTTGATAAATTTTAATCTTCATGTAAGATGCATAGGCTAGGAAGATACGGATTGCTTCCATTCTAGCCACAGGTGCAAACACTTCATTGTAATCAATGCCTTCGACTTGTCTAAAACCTTGAACCACAACTCGAGCCTTGTTTCTGATTAGAACCCCTTGGTCATCTTTCTTGCACTTCAGACCCATTTCGTGCCAATCACCTTAGCACCTTTTGGTTTGTCCACAAGGGTCCATACTCCTAACTTCTTGAATTGTAGGAGTTCTTCTTGCATGGCACTAACCCATGCCTCATCGTTTAAGGCTTCACTTACATATTTTGGCTCAAATTGAGACACAAAACATCGATAAGCACCGTCGTGAAGATAGCCTTTTTCCATAACTGAGGCATAATCAGCTGAGTAGAGCTAATTTCGTGTTTGTACTCCCGATTGTACATTCCCTATCATGTTGTCGAGAGGATGATATACATTTATTCGAGATCAGGGAGTGGTGGGAACAACTACTTCATGATCCAGATTTTGAATTTCCAGTTCAGTATCTGTAGCCGTTGGAGTGTGAGGTTCCGAAGTGTTAGAGGCATCAACATCTGATGCTTGTGTACTTTCTGTAGCAGGAACCTGTTCCTCCTGGTCCACCTGGTCAGTCTCCACTACTTCATCGTCAGAGGAGGAGTCGCTTACATCAAGTGCTCCCCCTAAAGGACTAGAAGATTCACCTTGTGGAACTGATGTTGTCGAGTCTAGTGACAGTGTGTTTAAGACATCGTACATCATTCTGATCTATAACTCATCATCAGGAAGGGGGGGATGGATGTTGAAGGACTTAAAGAATCCATCATAGTCGAAGAAGAATGAGGGTCCCTTTCCAGCAGGGGGTGGTGTATCTCTGAACATCAACGTTGCACCACACTTCTACCTGACCCGTTAAGTTGTTATAAACTCTCTTGTCTGGTATATTGTATCCTAGAAAGATCCCTTTTTATGCCTTTTCACTAAACTTCCCAGTCTGAGTTTTCTTCAGCAGCATGCACGGTGCGCCAAACGGTTCTAGATACTCCAAGTTGGGTTTACGTCACTGGAGTAGCTCATAACATGTTTTCCCATGTTGTTTGACCACTAAGACTCGATTGAGGGTGTAACATGCATTGGCAACTGCCTTGTTCCAAAATTGGATAGGCATTTTCGAGTCGGCTAGCATCGTTCTTGCTGTCTCTATCAAAAACCTGTTCTTTCGTTCAGCAACTCCGTTCATTTGTGGAGTGTAGGCAGATGTGAACTGGTGTACAATTCCTTTCTCTTTGCAGAACGCCTCCATCCACTGGTTCTTGAACTCCGTGCCGTTGTCTGATCGAGTCTGTCTCACTTTCAGCTTGTAGAGTGATTTTAATGTAGTTACCGGCTGTTTGAAAGATTCAAATGTCTATGATTTGGATTTTAGAAACATCACCCAAGAGAATCTTGAGTAATCATCAGTGACTACATAACATTACAAATCACCACCGATGCTTTTTGTGCTGACAGGACAAAACAGATCCATGTGTAGAAGTTCGAGAGGCAGGTCAATGGAATTTACTTTCTTTGCCTTGTGAGACTTCTTGGTCTGTTTACCTTTCTTATATGCTACACAAAAATCCGGAAGTTGAAAATTCTTGACATTTACTCCATTCACTAAATCATTCTGGATCAGATTATTCATCTTTCATGGATTGATGTGTCCCATTCTCCTATGCCAGGAGATTGAGTCCTTCTATGTTGCCTTTGACAAGAAGCATTGAACTTTATGATCGGTTGTGGAGGCTTTTGATAGATCCAAGACATATAAGTCATTATATCTTGAAGCTGACATTAAGATTTTGTCCTCCGGGATAATGTAATCCTTCTTCAATACATAGCACTTCTTGTTGTCAAGAATTACTCTGAATCCTTTGTCACAGATCTGGGAGACTGAAAGCAAGTTATTCTGTAGTTGTTGAACGTAGTTGACCTTATCAAACTTGACTTTCTTGTTTCCCACTTCGCCTTGAGCGGTGATGTATCCTCCTTTATTTCCAGCAAATGATACATGTCCCCCTTTAATTTGTTTGACATTGAAAAGGAGAGACAGGTTCTTGGTCATGTTCCTAGACGCCCCACTATCAACAATCCAGGTATTTGTGATATCACTGTAACGGACACCCTGCACACTAAAAGGAAATGATCAGTTTAGGTTTGGGACCCAAGCCTTAACTGGCTTGGGTGACGCAGAGGAATCACACATCATAAACTCAACCCACTGTCCATTTGAGGGTGAGGGCATATCATTCTTCTTATTGTTCTCATTATCAGACAATGGACTTGACTTTTCTTTCCATAAGCCAGTTGTGTAAGGCCTGTTTGTGATAAACAGATGACTGGCTTATAATTTGAACTTTAGGTTCATTAATTCTCTTTGGAGGAGTAATAGAACTCCTTTTCGAAGAATTTGGTTTTGTATCATAAAGTTCAATTTTCTGTCTTGGAGTCTGATAATAAGGACAGTTAGAAGAAATGTGTCCTCGTTTTTCACAATTGTAGCAAGATCTCCCTTCAGATTGAGGAACACTTTTGTGTGATGTTGAGTTTAGTGAAGGTGTGAGGTGTTTCTGGTTTGGTTTTGTCACCGCTCTTTTATATGTTTCATCCTTATTCACAAACCAAATTGTGTTAACATTTTGAACATCTTTAACTTGCACTTTGGTTAGACTTTGATGATTAATACGTTTGTGGTTAACTGGTTTAGTCAGTTTGTGTTCTGAAATGGACGTTGGTGAACCTGACCTTACATTAACCCTTTTGAATGCATCATCCAAATTCTCAACTGGAATTTTGCCTTTTGCTTTCAAAGTAGCCTCCTTTTGTTTAGTGTCAGATTTCACAGTCTTATTTGTGGAATCAGGATCACTAACTAGAGGAGTAGACACCACATGATCCTTAATTGGGTTGTTATTAATAGGTCTACATTTTGTATTCAAAAGGATCTCATGTGGTGGTGGCACAACTTTGTATCCCAAAACTTCCCCATTGTTTCGTTCTTTTACTAAGTTCTGTACTATGTGAGTAGAACTAGCCCAACTATGCAGTTTTTGTTTTAATGAATTAACCTCGACTTCCAAAACTGCTTTCTCCTTTTTGGTTTCCTCTAATGAATTTAAATAAAACTTGATATCATTAGATTGATTTAAGGCAACAACCTTGATTTCCCTTAGTTATTTACCCAAAAGTTCTATCTTTTCTTTAAAACTGCACTCATTTTGTTTTAATATTCGATTAGCTTCAGTGCAGAGTTGTAAGTCATTTACTAAGTTATCACTGTGTTCTGATAACCTAGAAAATTTTAGATCAATGCTTTCCCTAAACTTTTCCCATTCAGAACACAAATGTTTATTAAATAATTGATCTAAGGAACTTACCTGTAAGGAGTCAGTTGAATCAGCCATCAATGCAGAGGTTGACTCTTCTGTGGTTGGAGTTTCTGAACTTGTTGTTCTGAGTTCTTCTTCAACCAGGTGATTTACCACATTCACAGCTTCTTCGTTATCTGACATTACTTGTTCAACCGTGATTTCACCTTCACTCGCAGAGCCATCATCCAATCCCTCGACACAGGCAATGTTTGATTCACCCGGAGACACAAAACGAAAGGTCCAGTCCTGCCTTTCGTCACCTTGAGTAGTCAAGGCCTTTGTCTCTTTGCTTGAAGAGGTAGTTCCACTCCTGTCTTTGTCTTGACGGTTGAAGGTTGAGAACAGATTTCCGTTACCTGTTTTCTTGGGCTTTACACATTAACGTTTGAAATGCCCCTTTTCACCACAATTAAAGCAGGTAACTTTGGTTTTGTCGAAACCAAAGGTTGTGTCTTTTGTGGCTACTAAATTCCGTCCTGTCTTTTTCACAAACTTTTTCGCCCTTCTGATAGCACTCGCCAAGGCCCACATGATATCCATTCTCTCTAGTTCATTTTGGTCCACCTGCTCGTAATCTTCATCTGCAAGGTGACAATTACCAATCTTCCCTGCAACTAGACCATCATAGGAATGGACAACAGCTGCTAGAAGATCCATATGCTCCTTTGCAACTTCCACTGTGATATTACCGAGATTCTCGGTCTTCAACTTAGTAGCATTGGCTTTAGGTACTATATATTGGGTGCAAGATGACCCTGACGTTTCTGATCCTGAAGTAGTGGTTTGGGAAGGAGCTGCAGAACTGGACACGAACGCTGTTTGAAGTGGTGCTCCTAAACCATTTGGAGTGGGAATTGAGTTATATAATGAAGGATTCTGAACGTAAGTTCCTTTCTTTGACTTGTACTTCATTCTCAGTTCCTCCTCCCTTAACTTCAAGATGAAGTCATTTATGTCCAACGTAATAAGTATGTCGTTTTGTCTCAAGTTGGACACAAATGAATCCCATTTCTCAGGCAGCCCATCTACAAAGCTTGAAACTTTATCTTCCATAGACGTCGTTACCCCATGAGTGTGTAGCTCACTCATAAGGTGGTAGAACCTGTTGATGATGTCATCCAAGCTCTCGTTTCCTATAGGAGAGAAATTATCGAACTCCTTCTTGAGAGCCTTAGCCTTCAGTGCCTTTAACGTTGCATTCCCTTCGTACCTCTTCTCTAATGCATCCCATAACTTTTTGGCCTGCTTGTTCTCAGAAAATTGGTAAAAAATGTCTTTCGGAATTTACTGAGTCAGCAGGGCATAAACTTTCTTCTCAGCATTGTAAAGAATCTTCTGAGCCTCGCTCATTCTACCCAATGTTAACTTTACTCCATTTGCACTTACTGGTACCGTGTAACCAGTCTCTATAGAAGTCCAGAGATTTGGGTCCACTCCATTTAGGTAGATCTCGAACCGCTGTTTCCATTGTGGATAGTCATCCAACGTTATAAGCTTCGGCAGTTTATTGTGATTTCCAACCTCATTCTCTAGAAGCAGAAGGTTCTGGATGCGTGAGTCCTTCCCGGCAGTAAACGCTGAAAACTGATCTTCCATCGTATTAACTTTGAACTTTGAGAACAAGACAACTTCAATCGTGCGAATGAACAATGCGTATGGATCACTCGTGCGAATGAAGAGTGCGAATGAATTCAATCGTGCGATTGGATTCAGTCGTGCGTATGGACAAGGCGAATGGACTCAAATGACTGAAGTGGTTCAGTCGTGCGAATGAAGGATGCGACTAGGGTTCAGTCGTGCGGATGAAGTGTGCGAATGGGTTCAATCGTACGAATGAGCTATTCGTGCAACTGAAGGCTGCTGTTTTTGCAAAATCGAAGGTTTTTGACACTTTGACACAAAAACACGATTTTCAAGAACCCTAATCTGCCATATGCCGAAAAACGTAAACTTTGAGACCTGGAGACGTCGAAAACACTGTTTTACTCAAAAAATGACTCCTTTGAATGAAAAACGTGATTTTTACACCGAGACTAATCGAATCACACGCAAAATCAAGAGCCAAAGCTCTGATACCACTTGTCAGGACCGTGTACGTACGGAATACTAACTGATAATGCGTGAAACCAGATCAAATAGAACGCAATCCCGATCAATCTAACGATTAAAGAAACGTTAAGAACGAGTAGAAAACAATCAGATGCGAACTATGAACTTGGAATAGGCTTTCTGGACGCTCTGGACGGCTAGGTTATGAGTATGTATCAAAAGTTTTGTTTTTCCACGAATTAAGTGGTATTTATAGGTTGCAGTCTTCATTCGTGCGACTGAACCATTAGCATGGTTCAGTCGTACGACTGACCCATGCGACTGATTCATACGCACGACTGAAAATTCAGTCGTGCGATTGAGTCAATCTCTTGTCTTACTCGTACGACTGATCCAGTCGTCTGGTTCAGTTGTGCGACTAGGTCATTAGCATGATGTATTCATGCGTATAGTCCATTAGCATGAATCATCATATATAACAACTTCAAACCTATATAATAAGTTTATATATATGAATCAGATATAAGTAAACATCAAAGCACAAATCATATATTATTACATTGTTTCATTACACATATGTAAGCCATGACAGACTTTTACATTAAGCACATAAACTAGGGATACATGTATCAACAGTGATAACAACTAATAGATATGAAAGGTATATATTTCTGAAGATCATGTATAGGTTGGACTCACCTTAGTTTAGATTGTTTACTTTACTTGTAATAGGACTTTTGTTAGTTTCCTTTTGTATGTACTTAGATTTATGTATTTTAGCAGTCTAGCGAAACTGTGAGCAAAACTGTAAGTTCGCTCACAGTTTGCTGTTTTGTTTACCTGGCGAATTTAATGTTCTGCCGGGCGAAACTATAGTTTCGGCAGGACAGTTTCGCTGACAGCGAAACTGTCTGCGAAACTAAGACTGCTATATACACTCATGTTAATTTTCATTGTTTGTTGCAAAACCCTAATCGTGAATCATTGTTGCAAGTTACCTTTTCAAAGCAGTTATTACACAGAAATATCATTGTGCTTTTTGTTATTGATTGTCATTGATCATAGTCTTATCATGAATGAGTTATTATTGTGTTCAATCCTCTCTATTATTATTGTTTAGCATGTTTGTTGGATATTGAACGATTCTTCATATCATTTGCACTGTAATTCGATCACATGGACCAACAATTTCTATAAAACCTTTGTATGTACATTGTCAATAATATTGAAGCCTACAATATATACTATTATGCTTAGTCTAAAATGTTTAATTAAACATTGCTTTTGGCTTTTTTTAGGTGGACATGGAAATGGTCGTGAAAATCATCATTGGTGGACTTTATGGAGATTAGATATATTGTCTTTCTAAGAATTTTAAGTTTGACTTAGAACTTAATGTGTTTGAATTTATATTTTGTGTAACTTTTTATTTCGTATGGTTTTTTGTTAACTTGTTAGGTTTGTTACTGAAACTTGAAACTCTTGAATGAATGAAAAACCGAGCTAAACGGAGCCGGTATGTATTTTGTTATGCTAAATTTGTTATAAAACCGAGCAAAACCGAGCTGCTCGTTAAATTCGATCTGAGCATGAGCAACACTTTTCCGCTTGCTTTTATAAATTCGATACGATCCGAGCGCCTTGATATTAAATCCGAGCGAGTTTGAGCATACCTTTGCTCGGATCGGCTCGGCTCGTGAACAACCCTAGACTTGGGTATGGTCCTTTCATGAAGTTTCCATCTAGACCGAGTATTTTTCCTCTGTATAGTTTGAATCTAGCCTTCATAGCACCAAACATACATACATCCTTCTAAACTATCTTGTATTAGTGGATGGGTTAGGATCGGTCTCAACATCTATACTAATAGTTGTACATTGGTTGGATCTACGCAACTCTTCACAATAATCCCTTAGGATTTGGTATTGTTGATTATAATCACCTTCTATCTTGGCATTGTGATAGCCTTTGCCCTAAACATTTTGTTGTTAGACAATTGGATTTGGTACTTCTTTTGAACAAGATCTTGAAATGCTCTTATAGGGATGTTTGGGTTTACTTTAACAATTGGTTGTATCTCTCTAGCAATAGATGAAATGGTGAACAACTTAATATCCTATGTTTGAAGACAATAATGGTCATGAATGAAAGTTTTAACCACCCATGCATTTTCTTTAAAGACTGTTAGAGACATGCAATGTCCAAGAACAAATTAAGTTAGGAATCTTTTTCCCTGGTTTCTTTAATAATGTCTTTAACCCACTTGCTCCACCGGACCCACTTGTACCATGTTGTGTTAAAATTACATCACTACCCTCTTGTTGTTGTGTCCCCTCAAACACTGGAGTTTTCCCCAAACAAACAACCCGAAATCTTCTAAAATCATTCCTAGTAATATAAAGTTGTCTTCTAGTTTCAACTGCATGTTTTTTAACCAAAGCTTTGATTTCATCTCTATTATTGAAAGCTCGACCAACATAAAATGATACTGTAACTAAATCCTTCGGGTGTTGCTTCTTTTTTTCTTTCCTAATCTTTTTCAAAACTTTTTCTTAATGGAGGATCGGTGTCTTCATCACTCAAGCTATCAAACTCATCTAGATCAATACCAACTTCTACATCGTCTTCATTATCAACATCATTCCCATCATCTATCTCCCCAAGCTTAATTGATCCTCTAAAATCATGCATATCAACCTCAACATCTGAAACTAAGTTATCTTCATCAACAATAATTTTTGAATCATTAGACTCAATATTTTCATCCTCAAATGGGTCATTCACATTAACAGTTTCATTTGGATGCAATCTTGTCTGTCGTGGTTCAGTGTAGATGCCAATGATTTTACGACTAGCCACATACTTCAATAACTTTAGCACATCATTGTCATTAGTTAGAGGCTTTAATCCGTAATCTAAATCACTATCAGGAACCCGAAAATGATAATACATCACTTCTTGTTTTGCATAACCTAACTCTTCAATCATAGCATTCACCTCACTAACTGAGTATGTGTCGGCAGAAACCATGTCAACATAGTTAACCTTACCCCCGATATATCTCCTTCCTTGTAATGTGTTCTTGAAATGCTCTCCATGGTTCAACCTCAATGTAAAATCACTAGTGTTTTGGCCTGAAATGTTAAAATAAATAGGTTCAAGTAGGTTATATAATATCAGGCAAAGAAGGTTATACAATATTAAACAAACAAGGTTTGTATGGATCAAACAAATCACATTCTTTGTAATATCAAATTCAAATTTTAACACTTAAAATTTAAACAAAAATTTACCATAGCATTCATATGGATCAAATAGTTCAGTAGAATCTCGAACAAACTAAAGACTATAAGCCATTTCTTCCTCAATCCAACAACAATGGTAACCTGCGTAATTGAAATACAAGCTCAATCAAACAACAATCTAAATACAAATAAGAATGTTTAATTAAACAACAAAAAAAGTGTTTAAATCAAACCTCAGTTGGTTGCTATGTGAAATTGGTTTTAATGGAGTACATGGGTGCTCAATTTTCACAAGTTATCTGATTACCAAAGCTTCATACACATCGATCAGATTCTGGGAGGGGACTAGGGTTAATCGGCTGTGATGTGAAATTGACTTTGATCGAGCAGAGTCGGTTCATATATTGATCACGTCGGTTCGTATCATCGGCCTTGTGTGCATGCATTTGAAATGAATTATTTGAAGAAATGATTAATGGGGATTTGGTTTAATATACATCATACGTAAATGTTAGGGATGTGGTTTGACTTTTGTAGTCACGATATTTGTGGGAATTATTTAGTTGATTTTAATTGTATTAAATAATAATTAGAATGTGTAGAAAAGACTATAATACTTTTTTTAACTGTAGTATCAAACGGTATTAGTTGGGTGGATGAAAATAACAATATTTGTTAAACTACGATGATTGAAATGACATAATTGTTTTTTGGATTGAAATGTTAAAATTCAAGGAAACGATAGGGACAAAAATGACATTTTACTCTACATATTATTATTTTTGTACGTTGGTGTGTACAGAGGATTAAAGAAGTTTTACACTTTAACAATAGAAGTTCTTTAAATTTCAATCCGGTCCTCACACCATGTTGTTTAGTTTTTACCGTTGCTAGCAGTCGTAACCTTCATTCTTCGAACGGAGTGTAGTTGCATCAACGATTATGGTTCTCAGTTCTGAAATGACCTTAGATTCAAAATGATCTAAAAAAAGGATCGGATTAAAACATGCAACTCCGATACGGCCCCATCTCCACCCAAACCTCAGAAACTTTGCTCGGTTTCTTAGTATGGCTGAATCATGATCGCCTTTGTTTGTTGAAGAGAAGGGAGGCTGTCGTGACGGGTGGTGGGAGAAGAAAGGTTGTCGCCGGTGGGAGGGGAGATCACGATAACGAGGAGGAGGAGCTCCAACACGACAAAAGAAAGTAGGGTTGTGAGCCCGTGAGTGCCTTGTTATTTGATGTTTACTTTTTGAATTTTTGTTTTCAAGAACATTTATATAGACATGGTATTGCATTGATTTCTTTAATATGTTTTTTCTCAGGTCTAATATAATTAGGTCTAATATAAGTAACTCGATAATCAAGCAAACAATTTGAATTTGAATTGAGTTTGAGCTTGATAACATATTACAATTGATTTTATGTTTTATATTTTTATTACTTGGTTAATAGTTTTTGTTCATTATATGTAACAAATACATTTTAAAGGTTAAAATTTACGCAGGTAATCTAATGATATCTTTTAAATGTTTGGGTATGTATTTGAAAGAAGTTTGAGTCGCATATGAATGGGGTTTCATTTGCATGTCAAATATAATCCAATAAAAAGGATTCAATTGATAAATCGTGACAAACTTTTGTATAAAATAAATAACTGATCAAATAGTTCAAGGAATAGAAGAGATAAGTTGTTTTATATTTATTATTAAAATTTTCAGAAATACTTAATAATTTAATATCATTTAAGCTAATACTTTTTCAACCAAAATATATTTATAATGTATTTCTTTTAATATAATAAAACATCTTATTTAAGGTTTTTTTCATAAAAAAATATTGATTTCAAGAAGTTTCAAGAAAATCTCGTGGCAACATGCGGGGATATCATTCTAGTTAAAATTATTTTAGTAATAGCACATAATTAAAAGAAAAAAATGTTACATAGATATAAAATATTTTTCACTAAAAACTTACGTTTTGGTTTATAAATCTTTAAATTAATTTTATGAACTTAAGCAAATATTAAAAAAAAAGTTTACTTTATTATGCAGATTTAATTTTTTTATGACAATATGTTATTTCCATACATTTTGTCCATACAAGGACCCGCCCATAAAAAAACTATATGTTTTGTCCATACAAGAATCCGTTTCAAAAGGATCGTACATTTTGTCCATACAAGGACCGTACATTTTGTCTAATGTGGTTCCAAGAATAATCATTGGCCTAAGAAAAAAAGAAAGAAGCTAGATAGCAAATAGAAAGATGAACTTGAACCCAATTTTCTACATAATTTCATTCATACTTCAAACTTCCTTATAAAGTATTACATTTCAACAAGAAAACCTAAAACTAAGGGCCACTAACTAAGAACCTGGAGATCATGGGTGACACCCATAACTCACTTGATTAAGTAATCATTAAAGAAAATAAATAACTCAATATATGTGAATACTAGTAAATAAAAGATATAACATTTGTTGGATCTAGAAAGGCTGGTGCAACCAAAACCAAATTACTTAGACTATTTTTGGGTGCAACTAATAAAGGACTTCTGAAACTAAGTGTGGAACTTCCTAAGGAAATAGAGGTTTTCCGAAGACAAAGTGCAAGATCATCTTCCGAAGGAAAACTCCAACTTCCGAAGACAAAGTATTTACTTCCGAAGTTCAAGACTTAGAAGAAATGATAAGAAGTCAACTTCCAAAGTATGAAGATATGAAGAAGTCCTCAAGCCTCAGAAGAAGTAGCCTCTTCCGAAGTATAAGTGGCTTCGGAAGAACTTGTTCTTCCGAAGCCAACTAACCTTCAGAATACACTACTATGAACCAGTGGACATAAGTATGGTCTCTTTGACACTCTGTTGCAGACCTCTGAGATATTGCATGACGTTTTCTCAAAAGCCATGTAGCTGACCATACTTTATTCAACTGTTCACCTTTATCAGTTAGTACAGTTGCCAACTTTAGTTGGTGACAAAAGGTAAGTCATGGACATGTCATAACTACCATATCTTAGATAATACTTTATCTAAGATACCTTAACTTTAGCATTATAGTATGTGCTTTAGTCGTAGCTTTCCAGCTGGTATCAAAGTATATCTGGCTGTAGGATCTAGTATAAATAGTTTCTCTTTGTAACTCATGTAATATTCTTGTAAGAGTCTTGTAATACTTTGAGTTGAGAAGTAATATATACAAGTACCTTGAAAATTATTTCTTTGTGTTCTTTGCTACTTAATATATTATTTTCAACTCTTAGAAGAGATTCTACTTCATCTGATCTGAGTGTGTTACAAGTGAGTATTGAGAGAAAACTAAGTGTTGTAGTGACAAAACCCGATCCTGCAATTGGTATCAGAGCTTTTTAGGCTTTTGATTGTGAGATCTTATCATCCACATCAACCTGTTTTTCACTCCTCCTTACACCACACTCAAAATGGCCCTCAACAAGTCTGAAGTAGAGATGGGGATGATGACTAAAGCACCCATCATCACCCCTGAAAACTTCAGATTATGGAGCCGACGAATGGAAGGTTTCATCAGGTATCAAGACAGCAAGATGTGGCAATCTATTGTCAATGGTCCGTACAAACCAAAGGTGGCAGCACCATGTGGAAACGGTGCCATGATAGAGAAAGCCGTTGAAGACTACTCTGATGAGGACCGGAAGAAGCTGGACATTGACAGCAATGCCATGACTGTTCTAATGACTGCAATACCCAACTCCATCATGGTGGGGTTTGAGCATTGCAAGTCAGCCAAAGAACTGTTTGATGCACTTGCTTATATGTACTCCAGCTCCAATGACTCCAAGAAGGACTCTCTGAAGCAGCAGTTTGAGAACTTCAACTATATTGCTGGAGAGACCCTCAACCAGCAATACTTCAGGTACATGGACCTTATTTCCTCCATTCAGTCTGTGGGAATTGCCCTTGAACTAAGAAATCTCACAAGAAAGTTCATGAGTGCACTCCCTAATGAGTGGACGTTCTACTGTGTCTCTATCAAGAGGACAGAAAATCTGAACACCCTCACCATGACTGAACTTTATGGCATCCTTGATGGATACCGTTTAGAGATGGAGAGAAAGAGAGGCCATCAGACAAGCAGACCCTTGAGTCTTCCTGCTAGCAACGCTTTAATGGTTGCTGAAGGCTCAAGACCCACCCAACCTTAACAGTACCTGACATACACCCAGTAGCCATCTTGTTCTTCTCGACCATACATTATATTCCCTGAGACTCCAAGGTCTCAACAGGCTCAGCAAAGTTCCTTTCAGGACAACTGTGCTTTTGTCTCAGGAAATAGGCACCTAGTGACTATCAGTACTGCTTTGATGATCTAGAGTGCTTCAGCCTAGATGACGTGGAATACGTGGACATAGTCCAACAAATGGCTCTGTTAACCTATAGAGCAAAGAAGTTCTTTAAGAGAACTAGAAGACAATTTCCCCAGAACCCAACCACCAGCAAATTTGGGTTTGACAAGACCAAGGCCAAATGTTACAACTGTAACCAACTTGGTCATTTTGCAAGGGAATGCAAGGCTCCCAAGTCTAACCCGGGAACCACACAGGCCTCCACACATCCCTCTACACCAAAGCCCACCGGAAAGTCAACAGAAACAACTGCAATGGCTCAAGAAGTTGATTGGAGCTTTATGGTACAGGATGTGACTCCTGCTCAAGCACTCATGGCCGAAACAGATGAAAATAAGGTATATGAACCTTTCTGTACTCCTGTCTGTATTGCTAAGGTTAAATTGTATCAGTACTACAATATGGAGATTAAATCCGATATTGAGTCTTTAAATGTTTTAAAATCTGATTTTAAAAGGGCTGAATCTGACTATCAAAGAAAAATTGAGGAGCTAGAGAAAACTGTGTCCCTATTAAAACACGAACACACAAACTATAAGACTCAAATAAAGGATTTAATATCCAAATTGATTGAGGCTCAAGCCTAGCTTGTCACAGCTGAGGCTCAAGCCAGGAAGTATGCTATTTCTGAGCAAAACTTCCAAGCCATTCTTGCATCATCCTCTCACTCAAAACTTTGTTACCAAAACAAAGGTGGGTTGGGAACCAATGAAATTGCTCCACCACACTCATATGAGTCTATAAGACAACCAAGGTGTGGTACTGAAGAGCAAGATGTTCCATCTGCTGACCCACCTTCTCATGAGTCAAAGAATGATGCAACCATGGAGACCATCACAGGAAAGGACCAGGTAATTATACCCTCTCCTACCAATGATGATCAAACGCTGATCACCAAAGCCAGAAGAAGCAGAGCTAAGGCAGCCAGAAAAACTGCCAAGAAAGTGGCTGAGTCTTAGCTAAAGATAGATCCAAAGCAAAAGGGTGTATTCATCTCAGCTGGATTCCAGGTGGTTGGAAACTCCGATTCAGGAAAGGGGTGTAGTACCAGCACTCCTGTCCTACCAAAGGATCAGAAGTTAAAGGAAAAGGTTGCTGATTAAGAGAAAAAGAACAAGAAACAACAATCCTCAAATTCCCAAAAGATTAACATTGCATGCATAATGTGTGGTCTGCAAAACCATATGGCCAAAGATTGCTACTACAATCCTGCTAGCACACATTATGCAAATAATGTTAAAAAAGAAGGAGTCAGGGAAGGTTTCTCATTTGGACCATATCAAATGGTTCAAGTGATGAAAAAGGGAAAGCTTGTTTCCGAAGCAAGGTTGCTTTCGGAAGAAGGTCCTTCTTTCGAAAGGAAAAAGGCTTTGGAAGCTAAAGCTATCAAGACTCAAAAGAATAAAAGAGTCCCCTTGAGACAATCCCAGAAGAAGACTGCTTCGGAAGAAAAGGTGCTGAAGGATTCTTCCGAAAAGAAAGAAGCTTCGGAAGAATGCCAAGCTGTAAAAGCTTCAACAAGCTCAACCTCCATGATCAAGCAAGGGATAGAATGGAAGATCAAGGAAGATGTTGTAGCCCAAACCTCTTCTTCAAAGACATCTGTTGAACCCCCGTGCATAAATTTTGATTCAATTATGTCACTATCATCGGAAGAACCCAAGACCAACAAGGCTTGGGTTTCCAATCAAAACTAATCATCTCATCTTATATGTAGGGACATCCATATGACAAGAATAACAATGTATGGATTGTGGATAGTGGATGCTCCAGGCACATGACAGGGAACATATCTTTCCTTCAACAATTCTAACATTTTGATGGAGGTCCTGTCTAGTTTGGAGTTGAGGCCGGAGGATATATTTCTGGCAGAGGGAGTATATCCTACGAAAAGTTAAAAGTTGACAATGTTCACTTTGTCAAACAGCTTGAACACAACCTGTTAAGTGTTTCTTAGTTTTGTGATGGAAAGCATCAAATGCTCTTCATAGAACATGAGTGCATTATCCTCAAACCCGGGATGACAATTCCTCAGGAATTGCTGCTTCTTAGATCTCCCAGGAAAAGGGATATGTACAAGCTTGATATGAACAGTACTTCCCCAATAAATGAAGTGTCATGCTTTCTTTCCAAAGCTGATGGTGATGGGTCAACACTATGGCATTAACAAATATGTCATGTGAATTTTAAAATAATGAATAAATTGGCTAAAATAATTTGGTACCTGGTTTGCCTAAAAAGGAATTGTTCTGCAAAGATAACTGTGTTGCATGCCTGAAAGGGAAGCAACAAAGGGTATCTCATAAATCCAAAGTTGTTAACTCTATCACCACTCCATTACACTTATTGCACATGGATCTATTTGGTCCCACAAGTATAATGAGCATTGGAAGGAAATCATATTGCTTTGTGATTGTTGATGATTTTACAAGATTTACATGGGTATTCTTTTTTAAGAACTAAAGATGAAACTGCTGAAACTTTAAAATCTTTTATTCTTAAAGTAGAAAATCAAATTGATCACAAGGTTAAAATAATTAGAAGTGATCAAGGGACTGAGTTTAAGAACCACGTTCTTGACTCATTCTGTAACGCAAAAAGGATTGCCAGACAATATAGTGCTCCTAGAACTCCTCAACAAAATGGTGTTGCTGAGAGGAGGAACATGACACTTATTGAGGCTGCTCGAACCATGTTAGCTGATTCAAAGCTGCCTTTAACATTCTGGGCAGTGGCAGTCAGCACCTCATGTTATGTGCAGAACAGGGTTGTTGTAGTTAAGCCACATGGAAAGACCCCTTATGAGCTATGGAACAAGATGCCACCGTTCATTGGGTTTCTAAGGTCCTTTGGCAGCAGGTGTACCATACTTAACACAAAAGACAATTTGGCAAAATTTGCTGAAAAGTCGGATGATGCTATCTTTGTTGGATATTCCTCTAACTCTAAAGCTTATAGAGTTTATAACATCAAAAATCAACAATTTGAGGAATCTTTCAACATTGTAGTCAATGAGCACACTCCTTGTGTTAGGGGGAATGGTTCTGATCATATCTTTGATTTAGAATTGTTTCCAAACTATTCTAAACCGTCTTGTGAAAATGTTTCAGCTGGAACAGGTGCTCATGTGATTCTGATGAAGACCAACTGTTTGAGCTAACCAGGCCTATTCCAAGTTCTCCAAGAGCTTCAAACAAACCAAGCTCCCACTGTTGGCAGATCTGACAGTATGACTATCTTAAGGGATAGTGGAGCTTCAACCAGTGATTCACCTGTTGACCATCAAACCTCATCAGGTGACACTGCACAACACCAAGCTGATGGAAGTAGCATCTTGAAGGAACATGCAACTGTTAATGCTGCTTCACAGCCAACAAATGATGATGATGTTTCTCATTCATTCAATCAGTCCTCATTGAATGAGTTTGAAATAGCAGCTGGACCAAGTGTTCAAGCTCCTGAGCAAAATATGTCCAATCTGGATCTATCTTTGCAATTGGAGGTAATTCCTAGACTTAGGATTCATAACACTCATCCAGCTGAGAACATCATAGGGGAAGTCTCTGAAGGTGTGAGAACAAGAGGACAAACTCACAATGAGAATGTCTGCTTGTATTCATGCTTTTTATCCCAGATGGAACCCAAGAAGGTAGAAGATGCCTTGAAAGATAGTAGCTGGGTTGAATCAATGTAAGAGGAGCTGCTTTAATTCAAAAGACAAAAGGTTCGGAACCTATGTCCGCTACCATCTGGTCAAGTACCAATAGGCACCAACTGGGTTTTTAGAAACAAGAGAGATGAAGAGGCTTGATCATCAAGAACAAGGCAAGACTGGTGGTTCAAGGATACACTCAAGAAGAGGGAATCGATTATACTGATGTCTTTGCACCTGTTGCAAGACTTGAGGCAGTTAGGATCTTCCTTGCTTATGCTGCATCCAAGAATTTCACTATCTACCAGCTTGATGTCAAGTGTGTCTTTCTATATGGGGATATAGATAGGGAAGTCTATGTGTGTCAGCCTCCAGGATTTGAAGACCCACAGCACCCCAACTATGTGTGCAAATTGGATAAAGCTCTATATGGGCTGCACCAAGCACCTAGGCTGTGGTATGAGACATTGTCTTAGTTTCTCTTGAAGAATGGTTACACTAGAGGTACCATTGATAAGACTCTTTTCATAAGGAAGTCTGGAAAGGACATCTTGCTCGTTCAAGTCTATGTTGATGACATCATATTTGGTTCCTCAAATGACCAAATGTGTAAAGACTTTGAGAGCATTATGAAGAAGAAGGTTGAGATGAGTTCCATGGGAAAAATGGACTTTTTCCTTGGAATTCAGGTGAAGCAAATAAAGGAAGGGTTTTTCATCAATCAATCTAAGTATGTCAATAACATCTTAGAAAGATTTGACATGAAAGATTGTAAGCCAGCCAAAACACCTATACCCAGAAACCATAATCTTTGTCCTGACTCTGAGGGGGAGGATACTGATCAACATCAGTATAGGGCGATTATTGATTCTCTAATGTATCTCACAACAAGCAGACCTGATATCATGTTTGCAACTTGCATCTGTGCAAGATATCAGGTTGCTCCAAAGGTGTCTCATCTAGTTGCTGCCAAGAGAATCCTCAGATACCTCAAAGGAGCACCTAAATTAGGTCTCTGGTATCCAAGGAACAACATTTGATGAACAAAGATTCAAGTATCTCATTACAGCTATTGGGATGATAAACATTGATTACTCTATCTCATTTGAAAACCTTTTTAATGTGTAAAGTCTTGTGTCAAAACAATCTAAGCCCTGTTACAAAAGGTCCTTCTCTGAAATTTTCACTAAGTATAAATTCTTCGGAAGAGGAATTAACCCTTGGAAGAAGTTTTACACATCTTCCGAAGCAAATTCCTCCCAGGATAATTTTCTTCTCGGTAGACTTTTTAGTCTCAAAAGAAGCGATTGATTCCATATCAGATCTACTTTCGAAGCTTATAAACCTCTCCATTCATAAAGCAATTTTTACTCTTGGAAGTAAGAGCTTTACCTTCGCAAAAAAATTGCCTTCGGAAGAAAATTACCTTCGGAAATGCTTTATACTCAGAAGAATGACTTTACTGTGTAACAGGAATCTTTTGGGCCCCACTCTGTAAAAAGTAAAGATTTTGTTAATGATGTCGGATTATTTAAATGGACTAAACCTTACCGCCCCTGTCACATCATCCACCAAAACATCCGGTCACCTTATTCAAACCCCCAAACCGCCATTTCACCCATTTAAATAACCCCGACTAATCACTTTCATCTTTTTACCAAATTTACTGCCCTAAAAGCTTTCTTCGTCTACAAATCACCTCAACTCAAACTCATCTCCCTGCAAACTTTCTTAATGGCTCTTAACCCTCAGCACAACCAAGTCGCACTCCTTGATTCTTCAAGGATGCTGACTTCCCTGATATCATTTCCTTTCTTACCCAATCATTTTATTATACCGCTCTGACTGTAAACCCAACCGTTTACTCAAATCACATGGCTGAATTTTGGGCCAATGGTCAGATTGAAACCCTAAATGGGGTTCGGGTAATAAGGACGAGCATTTGTGGCCAGGAGTTGGTCATCTCCGAACAACTCATCAGGGAGCATCTGGAGCTTCATGATGAGGGCGCTCCTATAGAGTTTCCCAAAACAGATTTAGACAACACCTATCTCCAAATAGGATATGGGGAGATGTAAGCAGGTATACAATCTACAAGTTTAACTTCTCTTACAACTGAAAGTTCCTGCTGCATGTTGTTCTCCATTGCTTGTCAAACAAATCTAGGGGATGGGATCAAATCCCATATGAACTAGGGTGCCTAATTCATGGATTGGTGAGAAGCCTCCGTTTTAATTATTCAAGGTTTGTGCTGACTAATCTTATGGGGAATCTCCATTAGGACACATTCTTCATGTATCCCAGGTTCCTCCTACACATAATCAACTGTGAGTTGGACCAGAGTCAGCTTGTCTGTGCAGCTGCTCCGACTGTCCCTCAAAAGAGGCCGACCATCTTCAAGACTTTAAAGAGAGTGTCCACCAATTTCACCAGAAGACATACTACACTTCTTCTAGGTATGACTGAGCCAATGGCTCCTAGTGACATCCCAGTTAACCCCACAGGTGATGAACCCACACCAGCAACTACCCTCACACTGCCAAATCTACCTGCTCACCCCATCACTATCACATACCAAAGACGCCCCAAACGAACCCTTGTTCAATCTACTCTACTTGAACAAGCTCCTCCTATTCAATCCAGAAAGACTAGAGTGGAACAATGGGCTCCCACTCAGTCTGAGGTCTCACCATCCTTCATAATTGACCTAAGTATGGGTATTGAGTCTCCTTAGTCTCAAACCCATAAGCCTGAAATCCAAGCTGTAAACCCTCAGGGTGAGTCCTTATACTCCCCTGAGCAGCCAAAAAGGGACAACCCCACCATAGGCTCAATGCCATTAGACATTGACCAAGGTCACGGGTCATTAGGCTTAACCTCTATATCCTTTACTGACCTATTAATAGGAACTGATAAAAAGATTATGTCTATTCAGGGCAATGAAGTTGATCCACAACACCCTCTCAAGGATCAATAGAGCCTAGAGAGACCTCTTATCTCTAGCCCCCATCAGCAAGCCTTTACTGAGGTGAGTCCCACTGATGTGGAAGGGACTTATGTAGATTCAGCTGCCAGTACTGAAGACGCCTCATTGGACCTTCAGGACAGTGGTAACATTACTAAGACTGAATCTACGGCAACCATGCCCTTTGATGACTCTGAAATAGACATCACTGAGCATGGGAAACTAGGGTGCCAATAAACCTCAACTCCCCATGATTCTTCCAAAGAAGATGAGGGAAGACTGCAACTCACCATTGAAGACCTACTTTCTAAAGTCTCAAACCTAGAATCTAAGGTTAGGACTTTAGAGGATAGGCCTGCCACTCAGCAACTTGAGATTGAAAATCTCAAGGCCAAACTAGCTGAGAAACAAATTGAGAGGTCTGTTAGGCATGTACCAATTCAGGTCTCATTGACCTCTTCCTCTAGCTAATCAAGCTCTCAAGATGATGCTACAAAAACGAGGAGAGTGTTCAAGGACAAAGACAAGAGGAACCACAAAGTCAAACTCTCACTTCCTTAAGTTCAAGATACCCCATTCAACAAGCTTTAGTTTTTCCTGAGCCTCCTCTAATTGTAATCCAAGTGGACCAAAGGATGCTCCAAGATCTCAAAAGGCTCTTCAACAAGTTCCTGATGGAATCTTTTATGGAACAACCACGTCCTGACATGTCTGTGATATACTTTGGAGCTCAAGAGCTTCAGAGGTTGAGTGTACCTTCTACTACTGTCGAGAGAGTTGGTCAACCTAAGATCCAAGTGGAACCTGAGATTAATTTCGAAGGGGAAACAAGGACTGATGGCCCAGCAACTGAGACAGTTAGGACAGAGAGTGCATTCTCACAGACTTCCGAAGCACAAGTCAAAGCCTCGAAAGAACAACTTCAATCTTCCGAAGCTGAGATTGTAGCTGCGGAAGGACTATTATCTTTATCCGATGATCTAGAAGTCATAGGTGCAATCCCTAGCTCAATCATCATTATTGACTCCAATTCCCATTACCACCACTCAACCTAAACCTTTCATCCAAGAACTCCCCAAAGTCTAGCACTTCCGAAGATGTCAAAGGAAAGAGGAAGATAACTGAGGAAGAGAAGCTCAAGAGAAAAGGTAGACTCCCAATAAGGAAGTTGCTAGCTACAAGTAGCAAAGCAGTTGCAGCCAACCAGGAGGCTATCAACAACAAAAGAAGAGTGGAAATCATTAACAAACTTGTCAAATTAGGAGCTGTGAATGAAGATGTACTCCTGCTACCATTAGAGGAGTTAGCTGAGTTAGAAAAGGCAACTTTGCTGCAAATTCAGCAAAAGGAAGAAGCAGTAAGGTTGGCCTTGGAGGAAGAGAGAGAGAAGGAGAAAAGAGAAGCTGATCAGCAACTTAGAAGGAAAAGGATAACTTTCCTAACCTCCGGGGGTTTCTCTCTAGAAGAATGTTAGGACCTGGTATTTGAACGAAATACCTAGTGATTAGCGTGTAAACCAGATCAAATAGTGCGGAATCCTATTTGATTGGCGATCCAATCAGTGAGAACACACGAAGAATCAATCAAGAATTGAAACTAACGTTAGAAATCGATTGGAAATCGATCTAATGTGTTCTGTGAACTTGGAGAACGAATTGGGAGGCTTCTGGACGGCTAGGGTACGTCTGGAGTCGTAATGGAATGAATGCTTTTGTTTTTCACGAATTGGGTTGTATTTATAGGTTAGTATTGTTCATTCGGGCGACTGGACCATAAGTATGGTTCAGTCGTGCGATTGAACCATGCGGTTGATTCATCCGCACGACTGAGTGTTCAGTCGTGCGACTGAGCCAATCTTATGTCTTAGTCATACGACTGATCCAGTCTCCTGGTTCAGTCGTGCGACTGAGTCAGTCGTATGAAGTTATTCATGCGTGTGGTCGATTCGCATGGGCCATTCGCATGAGAACTTCATTATGTTAAGTTTGAATGTATTAATTAATATAACATTATGTGTAACCATTCAAACAATCACAAACCTAATTAACCAATTCAATATCGACTCATTAATGAAATATTAGACATTACAAATCACAAACCATCAATATCATTTCATTAATCATTTCAAATTACATCAGAATCAGATAAACAAGATCTATTACATTTCATATCATGATCTAGGGACATACATGTATCAACAAACTTCCCTTGGACCTAGATCAAATAGTGTGGAATCCTATTTGATTGGCGATCCAATCAGTGAGAACACACGAAGAATCAATCAAGAATTGAAACTAATGTTAGAAATCGATTGGGAATCGATCTAATGTGTTCTGTGAACTTGGAGAACGAATTGGGAGGCTTCTGGACGGCTAGGGTACGTCTGGAGTCGTAATGGAATGAATGCTTTTGTTTTTCACGAATTGGGTTGTATTTATAGGTTAGTATTGTTCATTCGGGCGACTGGACCATAAGTATGGTTCAGTCGTGCGATTGAACCATACGGTTGATTCATCCGCACGACTGAGTGTTCAGTTGTGCGACTGAGCCAATCTTATGTCTTAGTCATACGACAGATCCAGTCTCCTGGTTCAGTCGTGCGACTGAGTCAATCGTATGAAGTTATTCATGCGTGTGGTCCATTCGCATGGGCCATTCGCATGAGAACTTCATTATGTTAAGTTTGAATGTATTAATTAATATAACATTATGTGTAACCATTCAAACAATCACAAACCTAATTAACCAATTCAATATCGACTCATTAATGAAATATTAGACATTACAAATCACAAACAATCAATATCATTTCATTAATCATTTCAAATTACATCAGAATCAGATAAACAAGATCTATTACATTTCATATCATGATCTAGGGACATACATGTATCAACAAAGAACTATCTCCACATGACAATGATACAATCTTATGACTCTTCAACAAAGAGCAAGATCAAATGGAGAAGGAGAGAAAGAAAGCTGCTAAGGAAAAGCTAAGGTTGAAGAAGAAGAAGCAGGACTCGCTGCTGCCAGAAAGATATGTGAAAAAGCCTGGATGAAAGACTATCTCCGGGCTCATGGCTTCTCTGGCAGGCAGGTGGGTCCTATGTCTGAGAAGACCCTCCAGCGACATGTCAGTGAAATAAAGGCTGCCATTCGCTCGGGGAAGAGGAAGGAGATGTATAGAAGGAGACAGTGGATGACCTTCAAACCAACCATTCAACATCAACCTCAAACCCAACCACAACCTGAACCAATTCCTTTTCCATTCCCCATTAAGACTGAACCAACCTCTGAGCCCTACACCTCTGAACCTACACCTTCATAATTACCTACTTCCTCACATCAACCACCAAAACTACCCATCCTCCAACTCAAAACACTTGCTAGAACCCAAACACCACAACCTAACCAACAACCTCCAAACCATCCCCTCAGCCTTCCAAACATCTCTCTTTAGAGGAGTTTAAGGCAATCAAAACAAAACTCACCAACTGTACAAACCTGAGCGATATCTCTTGTGAGTAGGAGTCATCAAACTGACATATGTTGATGGATCCTCATGTACACTCACTAGAGATCAATTTCTTAGTTTGCCTAGAGGAACATTGGACCAAGCTGCAAAGCTGTTTGGCTTCAACTCAGATTCACTAAATGAAGAAGAGAAGAAGCTAAGGAGAAGGCTGGTGACTCTGCTAGATACGAAGAAAGGAGACAAGGTACCAAGTCAACCTCTTGTGCCTAGAAAGAGGATTATCCAGTGGAGGTTCGAAGACTCTTCTCACAACTTTGTTGGGAGAAAGAGAGAGACTGGAGAGCTAAACAGGCTAAATGCCTCATCTCTGCTACACTTAAGCAGATTTGATATTGTTGAGTTAGCAGATAAGCCACTCTCCAACCCCTCCAACTCTGAGGTAGTTGCTCACATCAGAAATCACCTGAGCAGTCTTCATCTGGCCGAATAACCTGCTAGGGCCAAGATTGAAGAATAGTTGAAACTGAGAGAGTAGGAGGAAAGGAAACGATCAGCAACCAAAGGCAAAGCCTTTCTTCAAATGGTTGAGGGTCCTGAACTTGAATCCATAGTTAGATGGGAGTATGACTATAACTCCCGTCAACTAACTCTCTTCAGGGGGCACAACAAAGAATACATGTCATTCAGAGTGATAGACTGGATCTCTTATCCACTAATGACTTGTACAAACTTCTCAGAACCACCTCATGGAAGAACAAGGAAACAAACAAGCATCTTTTGTCCCTGGTACTGAAGGTTTTGAGAAGAAGAAACAAGTGAGGTTTTGGTAGCATCAGCCTAAGGGGAGTTTGTTGGATCTAGAAAGGCTAGTGCAACCAAAACCAAATTACTTAGACTATTTTTGGGTGCAACTAGTAAAGGACTTCTGAAGCTAAGTGTGGAACTTCCAAAGGAAATGGAGTTCTTCCGAAGACAAAGTGCAAGATCATGTTCCGAAGGAAAACTCCAACTTCCGAAGTATAAGTGGCTTCGGAAGAACTTGTTCTTACGAAGCCAACTAACTTTCGGAAGACACTACTATGAACAGTGGACATAAGTATGGTCTCTCTGACACTCCGTGGACATCTGATATACTACATGGCATTTTTTAAAAGCCATGTAGTTGACCATACTTTATTCCACTATTCACCTTTATCAGTTAGTATAGTTGCCAACTTTAGTTGGTGACAAAAGGTAAGCCATGGACCTGTCATGACTACCATATCTTAGATAACACTTTATCTAACATATCTTAACTTTAGCATTGTAGTATATGATTTAGTCTTTGGTTTCCAGCTGGTATCAAAGTATATCCGTCTGTAGGTTCTAGTATAAATAGTTTCTCATTGTAACTCATGTAACATGCTTGTAAGAGTCTTGTAAAACTTTGAGTTGAGAAGTAATATATACAAGTTTCTTGAAAATACTTCTGTGTGTTCTTTGTTACTTAGTATATTATTATCAACACTCAGAAAGGGTTTCTGCTTCATCAATCTGATCCGTGTGTGTAGTATAAGTGAGTTTGAGAGAAAACCAAGTGTTAAGTGACAAAAACCGATCCTGCAGTGATGAACCCATACCAGCAACTACCCTCACATTGCCAAATCTACTTTCTCACCCCATCACTATCACATACCAAAGACGCCCCAAACGAACCCTTGTTCAATCTTCTCTGATTGAACAAGCTCCTCCTGTTCAATCCAAAAAGACTAGAATGGAACAATGGGCTCCAACTCAGTTTGAGGTCTTACCATCCTTCACAATTGACCTCAATATGGGTATTGAGTCTCCTCAGTCTCAAACCCATGAGCCCGAAACCCAAGCTGTAAACCATCAAGATGAGTCTTTATACTCCCCTGAGCAGCCAAAAAGAGACAACCCCACCATAGGCTCAATGCCAATAGACATTGACCAAGATCCCGAGTCATTAGTCTTAACCTCTATATCCGTTACTGACCTATTAATAGGAAGTGATGAGGAGATTATGTCTCTTCAGGGCAATGAAGTTGATCCACAACACCCTCTCAAGGATCAATAGATCCTAGAGAGACCTCTTATCTCTAGCCCCATCAGCAGGCCTTTACTAAGGTGAGTCCCATTGATGTGGAAGGGACTCATGTAGATTCAGCTGCCACTACTAAAGGAGCCTCAATGGACCTTTAGGACAGTGGTAACATCACTGAGACTGAATCTATGGCAACCATGCTATTTGATGACTGTGAAAGAGACATCACTGAGCAAGGGAAACCAAGGTGCCAAGAAACCACATCTGGTGGTGAGGATAACATACTAGGTATGTTACCTCATCTCCCCATGATTCTTCAAAAGAAGATGAGGGACGTATGCAACTCACCATTCAAGACCTACTTTCTAAAGTCTCAAACCTTGAATCTAAGGTTAGGACTTTAGAGGATAGGTCTGCCACTCAGCAACTTGAGATTGAAAATCTCAAGGACAACTAGCTGAGAAACGGATTGAGAGGTCTGTTAGGCATGTACCAATTCAGGTCTCATTGACCTCTTCCTCTAGCTCATCAAGCTCTCAAGATGTTGCTACCAAAAAGAGGGAGAATGTTCAGGGACAAAGACAAGAGGAACCACAGAGTCAAGCTCTCAATTCCTTAAGTTCAAGATACCCCATTCAACAAACTTTAGTTTTTCCTTAGCCTCATCTAGTTGTAATTCAAATGGACCAAATGATGCTCCAAGATCTCAACAGGTTCTTCAACAAGTTCTGGATCAAATCTTTTATTGAACAGCCAAGTCCTGACTTGTATGTGATTTACTTTGGAGTTCAAGACCTTCATAGGCTGAATGCACCTTCTACTACTGTTAAGGAAGTTGGTCAACCTAAGGTCCAAGTGGAACCTGAGATTAATTTAGAAGGGGAAACAAGGACTGATGGCCCAGCAGCTGAGATAGTTGGGACAGAGAGTACATTCTCACAGACTTCCGAAGCACAAGTCAAAGCCTCGGAAGAACAACTTCAATCTTTCGAAGCTGAGATTATAGCTGCGGAAGGACTATTCTCTTTATCCGATGATCTAGAAGTCACAGATGCAATCCTAAAACTTGCATATGAGGTTAACAGGGAGGATTTTCTCACTCAACCCCTAGCTCAAACATCATCATTGACTCCAGCCCCTATTACCACCACTTAACCTAAACCTTTCATCCAAGAACCCCCAAAGTCTAGCACTTCCGAAGATGTCAAAAGAAAGAGGAAGATGACTGAGGAAGAGCTTCAGGAGCAAGCAAGGTTAGAGAAGCTCAAGAGAAAAGGTAGACTCCCAACTAGGAAGTTGCTAGCTGCAAGCAGCAAAGCAGTTGCAGCCAACTAGGAGGCTATCAACAACAGAAGAAGAGTGGAAATCATTGACAGACGTCAAATTAGGAGTTGTGAATGAAGATGTACTCTTGATACCATTAGAGGAGTTAGCTGAGTAAGAAAAGGCAACTTTGCTGCAAATTCAGCAAAAGGAAGAAGTAGCAAGGTTGGCCTTGGAGGAAGAGAGAGAGAAGGAGAAAAGAAAAGCTGATCAGCAGCTTAGGAGGGAAAGGATAACTTTCCTAACCTCCAGGGGTTTCTCTCTAGAAGAACTATCTCCACATGACAATGATACGATCTTATGGCTCTTCAAAAAAAAAGCAAGATCAAATGGAGACGAGAGAAAGAAAGCTGCTAAGGAAAAGCTGAGGTTGAAGAAGAAGAAGAAATAATAAGTAGGACTCGCTGCTGCCAGAAAGATAGGTGAAAAAGCCTGGATGAAAGACTATCTCCGGGCTCATGGCTTCTCTGGCAGGCAGGTGGGTCCAATTTCTGAGAAGACTCTCCAGCGACATGTCAGTGACATAAAGGCTGACATTCGCTCGGGGAAGAGGAAGGAGATGTATAAAAGGGGACAGGGGATGATCTTCAAACCAACCATTCAACCTCAACCTCAAACCCAACCACAACCTGAACCAATTCCTTTCCCATTCCCAATTAAGACTGAACCAACCTCTGAGGACTACACCTATGAACCTACACCATCACAATTACCTACTTCCTCACCTCAACCACCAAAACTACCCATCCTCCAACCCAAAACACTTTCCAGAACCCAAACATCACAACCTACCCAACCACCTCTCAAACCATCCCCTCAGCCTTCTAAACATTTCTCCTTAGAGGAGTTCAAGGCAATCAAGACAAAGCGCATCAACTGTACAACCCTGAGTGACATCTCTTGTGAGGAGAAGTCCGCCAAACTGACCTATGTTGATGGATCCTCATGTTCCCTCATTAGAGATCAATTTCTTGATTGATCTGCCCAGAGGAACATTGGACCAAGCCGCAAAGCTCTTTGGCCTCAACTCAGATTCTCTGAATGAAGAAGAAAAGAAGCTAAGGAGAAGGCTGGTGACTCTACTGGATACAAAGAAAGGAGACAAGGTGCCAAGTCAACCCCTTGTGCCTAGAAAGAGGATTATCCAGTGGAGGTTCGAAGACTCTTCTCACAACTTTGTTGTTGAGAGAGAGAGTGGAGAGCTAAACAGGCTAAATGCCTTATCTCTGCTACACTTAAGCAGATTTGATATTGCTGAGTTAGCAGAGAAGCCACTCTCCAACCCCTCTAACTCTGAGGTAGCTGCTCATATCAGAAATCATCTGAGCAGTCTTCATCTGGCCGAGCTAACTGCTAGGACCAAGATCGAAAAAGAGTTGAAACTGGGAGAGGAGAAGTGAAGGAAAGGATCAGCAACCAAAGGCAAAGCCTTTCTTCAAATGGTTGAGGGTCCTGAACTTGAATCCATAGTTAGATGGGAGTATGACTATAACTCCCGTCAACTAACTCTTTTTAGGGGGGCACAACAAAGGGTACATGTCATTCAGAGTGATAGACTGGATCTCCTATCCATTAGGGACAAGAAAACAGACAAGCATCTACTGTCCCTGGTGCTGAAGGTTTTGAGAAGCAGAAATAAGTGAGCTTTTGGTAGCATCAGCCTAGAGGGAGTTTGTTGGATCTAGAAAGGCTGGGGCAACCAAAACCAAATCACTTAGACTATTTTTGGGTGCAACTAATAAAGGACTTCCGAAGCTAAGTGTGGAACTTCCGAAGGAAATGGAGTTCTTTCGAAGACAAAGTGCAAGATCATCTTCCGAAGGAAAACTCCAACTTCCAAAGACAAAGTATTTACTTCCGAAGTTCAAGACTTAGAGAAAAAAAAGATGAGAAGTCAACTTCCGAAGTATGAAGATATGAAGAAGTCCTCAAGCCTTGGAAGAATTAGCCTCTTTCGAAGTATAAGTGGCTTCGAAAGAACTTGTTCTTTTGAAGCTAACTAACCTTCAGAAGACACTACTATGAACCAGTGGACATAAGTATGGTCTCACTGACACTCCGTTGCAGACCTCTGAGATACTGCATGGCGTTTTCTCAAAAGCCATGTAGTTGACCATACTTTATTCCACTGTGCATCTTTATCAGTTAGTACAGTTGCCAACTTTAGTTGGTGACAAAAGGTAAGTCATGGACATCTCATGACTACCATATCTTAGATAATACTTTATCTAAGATACCTTAACTTTAGTATTGTAGTATATGCTTTGTCATAGGTTTCCAGCTGGTATCAAAGTATATCCGGCTGTAGCATCTAATATATATAGTTTCTCTTTGTAACTCATGTAATATGCTTGTAAGAGTTTTGTAATACTTTGAGTTGAGAAGTAATATATACAAGTATCTTGAAAATTATTTCTTTGTGTTCTTTGCTACTTAATATATTATTATCAACTCTTAGAAGAGATTCTACATCTGATCCGAGTGTGTTACAAGTGAGTATTGAGAGAAAAACTAACTGTTTTAGTGACAAAACTCGATCCTGCAACATTTTTGATGTAAAACTCATACACGTACATGCATAAACGTGCATGGTTCAACATAAAAGACACGTATCATTGTCCATACAAGGACCCATCCATGAAGGACATAGAACACATTAACCATTCATACATGTAGAATAGTATGAAACTGTCATATTATTACAAACCAAAACCCTTCATGTATATATATGACATATGGCGAATTACATAATCATCTGCGCATAAGTATAATATCTACGCAAGAACATTCATATATGATAAGACAACACAAACTCAAAGAGGGTGAAAAACCTAGATACGAGACAGAGAAGACCAAGATAACAACTCCCAATATAGAACACGATTGATCACATGCTAAGACCCCATCGAACACAATTCACATGTGCTTTTAGACTACGATGGAGAAAATGATAATCGTTTTGATTTAGACATTGCAAGCACTAAAACTTTCACTTTAGGATTTATTTGAAACGTTAAGGAAAGACAAATGCTGAAAAACTAAATCGGATGTATGCACTAGCCAAGAGCATCACATCTCGCGCAAGCTACTTTTAGTTGATGAAATACAATAAAGTTGGTGTAGTCTAAGCATAATGTGGTGAAGAATCAGCCCCATTCAACTCTTTAATATGATTTGATTGTCAAAACAAACGTAAAAGCTGGCAATCATATGAAAAGGGTAAGATGTTTGTGAGATGGATGCATTGCTTAGGAATAGTTGGATGTTTAAGTGGGTGCTTGTACGTTTCTTCACTGCAGATGTTATATACTCAGAATATCTATCAGCTTCATCTTTCAAAGAAAACCCAACAAAATATAATAATTAAAGGGATTAAAAGGACTATATATGAAGTTAATAATCATTCTGGGATATCATTATTCAATCTTTAACTAATAAGCTGACATTAAAATGCAGCTGTGACTAGACCTCTAGAAATTAACATCTGCTAGAAGTCACAAATGAGCCCGTTTGCATACGACACATTTAGAAGAATAGAAGACATTTATAACCTTGAAGGAAATCCTCCAGCAACCACAATAGTCTCACCCGTTATATAAGAAGCATCGTCAGAAGTCAAGAAAGCGGTGGCTGCAGCCATGTCTTCAGTTGTCCCAAGTCTTTTGATACTTGTCATTTTTTCCAGGGACTTTCTCTAAAGGGTATTTTAGACATTTTGTCAAAGGTCGTACTCGCATGTACTATCAAAGTTACATTGAAGTAGAAGACGCTTACCATGGTTTCATTGCTGGTAATGACTGAAGCAAAGTGTGTAGGTACAGGCCCAGGAACCACACAGTTAACACGGGTATGTGGAGCCAACTCAGTTGCAAGAGCCTAAACAAATACCATACGGAACATATGTTTCATACGATTTATTATTTACAGATGCTAAAGAAGACAATGATACCTTGGTAAGACCGAGAAGAGCGGTCTTTGTGACACCATACATGGCCATGCTAGTTGGCGGTTTGAAAGCACTGATAGAAGAAATGAAAACAATCGATGATCCTTTTGATAAGTGAGGGGATGCATCCTGTTCAAAGATTAAGAGAAAAGGAAAACACTACTGAGCCCACAAATCATATCTCCTTATTTGATGATTTCCATAAGTTCAACACGTTGGTTAAATACGACATATACAACTTTATCTTACAGACAACAATTAGCATATTTATATGATCCAATGCATTACCAACAAGATTTACCTGAAGAAGTAGTATAGCAGTTTTAACATTGACTTCCCAAAGTTTGTCAAGGGCTGATTCTTTAGTTTTGAGAATGCCATCAACTGAGGGATTAACACCAGCATTTGACACGATTACATCAATTTTCCCATATTTCTGCATACATAAACAAAGTAACAATCAGACATAGCTACATAATACAAGCACCTTCAAAAGATAGGGAAAACAATTGCCTCATTCCCAAAATGAAAGTTGTCGAATTCAAAAGTGGAATATAAGAATACGGGTCAAGGTTCATCCTAACCTGAACAGTCTGGACAATGAGATTCTTTCTCTGTTGTGCATTAGAAACATGACATACCAACCCCAACACTTCAATTCCTTGTTCTTTGAGCTTTTCAACCGCCTCATCAACATTTCTCTAAAATAAATGTTTCATCTTTAGACACAAATTGATTTTCAACTCACACAAATTTCAATAAACGAAAAGAAAACAGATTAAACCTACAACCAACTCACGCAAAAAAGAGAATTAAAAGCACATGTAAGCTTAAAGTTAACCTTCAAGGGGTGAGGCAGTGGTAACATGTATTATATACTGGATTGCTACAGCATAACAAGAATAAATACTCAATCTAAAGAAAGTGCAAACATGTAGTAATCAATATGATGCTCTATAATCAACTTTCCCCAATTTGAGGTAGTTGAACATAATCTACGCATGTTTTAGAAGAAATACAAAATCAATTGCTGAAATCAGAGAATTCCATACTTCAATCAGATATTGATAGTTAAAGAACACAAAGAACCTGTCTGCGTGAAGAGATAACGACAGAGGCGCCTTCTAAGCCAAGGCGTTGAGCGATACTGAAGCCTATGCCTTGAGTTGAAGCTGTGACAATCGCAACTTTTCCATCGAATCTTCTTCCAATCTTTGATTTCTCCATTTTCATCGATTGATCGCTTGTTGCCCAATTTGGAGGATTACTGTATCAACGGCTACTGATGAAGAGTTTGAAGGATCCCACAACCTCACTAGATCGAGCTGCAAAAGAATCAAAACTTTTAGCGCGGAAAGTTATTTCCGTTCGTTGAAAAACTAAAACAAAATTTCATCTACTCACTAGTTTTGTCGTCTTTATTAATATTATATATCACAAATTTTGTCTTCTTTTTCTTGATTGTAGCATGATCTTTTTGCAATTGTGAATGATTCTCTTATATATCCTTTAAAATATATATGTATGTTTTAAGAACTTTTAACGTGGTATATTATTATTAGTTTTATATGTTGACATATAAAAAGGATATCTACGTGCTTTCAAGATTGATTGAAATTTTTTTTAAATGCTACATGTTATAAATATGTATAGGGACCGGTTATTATACGAAATGTAATTTGCATACGAAGTCACCAGAGCGTGACACGTGTTTTTTGGCGAAGTGATAGTTTCGTCCGCGCTACAATTACGTATAAAAGGTACATAATTACGCAAATTATATCTATTATTACGCAAGTTATATTTTATTATTACGCAAAGAAAAATTACTCACGTAATAAAAAACAATCACGCAAGTTATATAATAATTACGCAAGTTATGTTCGTAATTACGCAGTTTATAATCACGTACATTATACGCATAACACATATATGTTATAAAAAATGTTGATTTCTTTTAAAGAATATAGCAGTACTATATAATTAAAGATGATAAAATACTCGATTTTATGGTGTATTTAAAAAAAATAATTTCACATAAAAGTTATATACGTTTAAGAAAACATGAGGAATTTGAGAAAAGTCAACAATTGTAGGTTATTTCCAAATATACCTCTCCAAGCGCATTATTTGCGTGATTATTTTATGTTAAATCTGAAACGTTTATCACTTATATAAATTGTTGTTATCACTTCGTATACTTCGCATAAATGAATCACTTTATACCGGAAACTTTTCCTATACATATATATATATATATATATATATATATATATATATATATATATATATATATGTGTGTATATTATAATCTATATTAATCTCGGTTGTCTGTTGCTATAGTAACCCAACCTTATTGGTTCAAGTCTTACGTACAGGTCAAACTGCATAATGTACAACTTCTTTTCCATACAAACATGTTTCACTTTTTCTTTTCTCTATTGAGATGCTTTTGCCACCTGTAGAGAGAGAAACAATACAGAGAGATAGAGGGAAAAGTGAATCAGCTGCTTCCACTCCTTACTTTCACCTGCGATGGCCATGCAAGATCATAGATTACATCGACGGTGTCACACCCTCAAAATCCACGTGCGGAGTTTTACCGCGAGGCGTGTGAACAAACCAGGATCACAGTCAATAGTTACTCAGAACGACTCTATATGCCATGATTAAAATAAAACAACCAAAGTTCAACTTTAAATTGTGCGGAAGCGTTTTGAAAACAACTCAAATAAATAAAAGTATAAATATGGCAAAACATGTGCCAACCCAAAAGAGTAAACCATAATCATTAAAATGCTAATGTCTTGAAAACCGAGTCTTAGTATGCAAGTGAACCGTGGAGTGCTCCTAGAGGCAAGCAGCTAATGACCTGAGAAAAGCATACTAAAATGTCAACACATAGGTTGGTGAGTTCAAGAGTTTGAGTTCAGTAAACATATAAACAGTTGTGATATACATAAGCAGTGTATTGTAATAGATAGCTAGTCTATTAACAACAAATATTAATACATAGTGATTTTGCAATTGAAGCTGACTGTGATAGTTGTTGCCTCCTGTCACGACTTACCATGCCGTGACAATGTTCAATAGGACAAATTGCACCCGGTTGACCTCGAGTCACACAGGTGGGGCTCGTCAGACCCAGTAGTACTACCCAAGTTTCCCCGCTATTAAATATTAACAATTCGAAAGTGTGAGGACTTTTCCCATGGTAAACAACACTATATTAATATTATACACAACTTAAATATTAAAAGCGTTCGTAAAATACCAGTATGCTATCTCCCCCAAAAGAGATTAAGTAAAGAGTGGGGCATGAACTCACCTGATGTATGCAAAGAGTACTTAGGGTCTATTTGAGAAACGAGAGGATAGCCAACCTTCAAAGGTTACCTAGATCATGTGAGTACATAAGTACGTGTAAATGAAAGACATGTGAAACCCTAAGCATACCAAAACCAAAGACTCAAGCTTTCAAAAAAATAGACACGTTTGACCTAGTTGACCCGTTTGACCCGTTGGTGACATTATGAGTTATAATTCAAATAAAGCCAATGAGCACATATAACATACATGATTAACATTCAAATAGTATCATACACATGCTACATTATCCATACATAACACTTAAATCATAGCCATGCCCATAGCATACAACATACACCATAATCATTACTCACCAAACCCAAACATGATATCCTAGCAACTAATCAACACCAACATCATACATGATCACCAAAATCCAAATATCACCCATGATTATCCAAGCATGCCATACAACTAATTTAACATGTTCTATCACACTAGAATTTATCCTTGAATATACTAGCATGCTCCTATCATCCCAAACATGTTCATATCATCATACTTCAAACTTTACACAAATAAAGTTTCCCTTTTGGGAAAGAACATCCCAAAATCTATCACACATCCAAAGCATACATGAATTCAACATAATTATACCATCTCAAGCTCCATACAATATCTAGACATGATTAACATCACCTAAACACCATAATCTAACCATCTTCATAAACAAAAGTTTCTACTTTTGGCAAGCTATGAACCAACAACATGCATTCAAAGATTTCTAGCATTCATAACAACAATCTAGTATCTAATCATCATCATGAACACATCCATAATATCAATCCATCACTAGATCATCATTACATGCAAAATAAAGTTACTATTATTAGTAACCTATGAACACCAACTTCAATTCACCAATTTCTTGCAAAATCCATGATTCCTAACATTCATACAACCTACTAATCATCATACATTCATCAAACAATCATTCATCGTGCATAATCATAACATTTTCGAACTAGGGTTTGTTTCATACACAAGATTCATGATCAATCCACTAAAAACATGTAATTCATACATAATCCACGTTAAACAACATGTAAACAATCTAACTAACGAATTAACAACATCAAACAACACCCAAATCGACCCCATGATGATACAAAGTCGATCTAGGGTTCGGCCCTAACAAGAAATCATAAGAACACCAAATAACTTTGATTCTTGCCAAAGAACACGATTTTGATGTTGTTAACTTGTTCTATAGCTTGAAACCGAACCAAAATCGCAGCCAATAGCTTGAACTAGCTTGAATTCGCAAAGGGAGAGGTGTTTAGGGTGAGATCGCGGCCGAGGGGTGGGGGCTAGGGTTTGGGGTGTTTTTGTTTAGTTTGATTTTGCATATTGACAACTTAGGCCCTTGTGTTTTGCGTTTTATTAAAAAGGCACTCTTTTAAACACTTTTAAATGGTTTTTAACTACAATACTAAACATATAACTCATGGTAACAAATTATATGTTTTATCTTTATAAAACACAAACATACAAATTAATACACACGTTTCCACGTTACGCGATTAATTCTCAATTAACATATAAAAACATGCAAACACATAAACATAATACAATAATCACATAATCAATTAGATTATCAATAATTTGACATTATTCATTATTATTAGGTCACCAACGTTAAACGACAACTAGTGTGTGCTCACGACACGTGTATGCAAGACTTAACGAAACTAACGGAGTTTGGTAACGTAAAATTACCGGATGTCACAGACGGTTCGGTTTCATCAACGAAGAAGCTTGCGGTTTCTTCTACAAATGCTCGGATAACAATAGCATCGTTGTTCTGTGTAGGCCATCGTCGCAGTATCTTTGCTAGGTACGCCCTGATTCTTTCTCATCAGGTATGTTTTCTTTAATTTTAGGTTAAATTTAGGTGTTATTTGATTATATAAAGTGTTTGGGATCTTTCTAGTATATATATCGATTAGATTAAGCCTCTTGCATCATAATTTGACAAGGGTTTTTATTGATCTCTATTTTAATATGATTAGGGTTTTTGATGTTGATGGATAGGACCTTGCTCATTATTGCCATCAATTTGTTATCGCCAAAGCAAAGATGTTCATGTTGTTCTTCACCTATGCATCATATCGATGGTTAGTCTGTACTTGGAGTTGTAAACTTGATGTTATATTTTTATCATAATTTGTTTTATTTATTTGCGGTTGCATTCTGCACCCGAACTTCAGGGATCAAGTTTTTTATAGTTACATTTAGGCAGCATTCCACAGTTACAAGTTCTTTTTCATCATAATATGTAAACTGTATGGTTGCTTGTAAAGTGGTCTTGTCATTTCGACTTATGAAGGCATGAATCTTGCACTTATACTTACAAGTGTTCTCAACACAAGACCAACAGAAGGGGAGGAGGGTGTACGTCCAAAACCAATCATAATCTTCGTCTTTATTTTCCAGTCTCGCGATCCTCACTCGCGTAGGCTTTTTGGATGTAGAGGTAATGATGGATTCTAAGTTGTTTTTGTTGCGTTTTTAAGGATTTGAGTGTTTTATGTTTTAATTCTTGTAGTTTTATCATTTTTTGATGTAAGTTTGTAACAAAACAATTTTTAATCATTTTATACTTTCTTTATGCAATTGGTTTGCCCATTTACATAATTGTACATGAATGTACGTTAAATATTAAAACTAAAGTATACTGATAAAATGCTCTTTTGGTTATGTTAATATCTCTTTTTGTACTATTGGTTGGGTTTGGGTGGTTTACTTTGTTTCTTTGATATGTCAAATATTGTATTTCATCTTCCAGGTTCATAATGTTTGCACATACGTTTCCTTCCATCAAAACTTCAGGTTTGTTTTTACTATATATTTTGTGTATAATTTTCTTTGAAATTTGGTGGTTTGTAGTTGTCTTGTGTTTTGATGTGCATCTGGGAAATCTGATGATCTACTTGATATAAATCCCGCCAAGGGCTTGGTTTATGTTCTGCTACCACTTAAATTTTTTTTGGAGTAGCTGCAATCTAAGAACAAAAGGCTTTCGTTAAATATTAGTTATATATTATGTATCTACTGCGTAAACATTGTTAACATAAGTATGTTCCCCGCGACAACGCGCGGGGTTTAAATTATAGTTGCATTTATAAAATTATTTTTTATATTTTCAATTGATAGACTAACATGAAAATAGTAATATCAATATAATGAAAAGAAAAATATTCACTAGACAAACAATTTCTCGAACAACCAACTCTAACCCCTCTCTCGTGGTTAGTCGGATCACATTATCTATTACATTAATTTAAGTATTCATTATATATAAACTTAATTGTAAAGGTTGGTGGTACCACTTCTTTTTTTCTTCTTTTTACATTAAATAATATTTACTTTAATGGTTTTCACAAATTTTGCAAGTGGTGGAGTGGTTAAAACATTGTTAATATAGATGGTAGATGTGTTTTAAATCCCACCCTCTACCACTAGTAGAGAAATTATTTTTATAGGCGGTGAAAAAGATTTTTCTGGACAGTTTTAGCCGCCCTAAAAGATATCGTTGCAAAAATTAATTTGATTTTTTTGGGCAGTCATGAAAACCACCCAATGAACCGTCCAAAAATATCCAAATAAAAGGCAATTAATCATTAATATTAAACCGCTCGGAAACAGGAGATTGGATATCAACCGCTGAAAATTATTTTTATCTAAATTAAAAAAAAGTATTGAAATTTTATATAAATCTAGAATTTTATAAAAACCACAACTAAAAGAAAATGTTACCAACACCAAAGCGCACAACAGTATTTTATAAACCAAATCGCACAAGAGTACTTTATAAACATACAATCAAAACCCATAGAATTCAAACCAAAAAGCATCAAGATCGAATATAAAATATAAAGTTAACATTTAAATTGCATACATCTAGACATGTAATACTAAAACATAGTCAAAATCAAATCAATCTAGCTTTCACTAAATACTAATACAAAGGTACTTGTCCAACTATGATATTATAATTATAAAAATCTATATATGATAGCTACTATTTTCCAAATACCGTTTTAAGACACCACTTCAAGACGTTTGCGACTAACTTATGGATCTTCACTTATGTGACATAGGACTGGTCGGTTGACTTTCAAATCTAAAAAAGTAAAACAAAAAAGAAGTAATTTAGTTAGACATGAATTAAAAATACACACACACACACACTTGATTAGTTTTGCAAATCCAAATTTGCAGGACCATTTAAGGGTATGCACTTACAACACAACAACACAATGAGAAGAGTTCTTTAGAACACTTAACAAATCAAATAGAAAACTAGTAACTTATAAGTAGATACTAAGAACACAAGTAAAATATGAGACAGAACTAGATAGCAAACAACACAAGTGTAAGGTTTTCAAAAATGCTGTATATTGTTTCTCAAGTTCTTTTACAAGTATTACAAAGCATAGAACAAAAGTTACAAGTACTTGATATACTTTATACTACATCCTACAGCCGGCCATACTTTGAAAGCCAGTTGGATACATAAGACTAGACAACAAAATCAAATGTAGAGTCAAAAGGTAGATTGCCTTTTGACTAGTGATTATGACATGCCATAACATACATCCTAATATATTACAAAAAGGATAAAAGTACATAAAGTAGAAAGCTCAGACTCAAGACCTCAATGTACAGTTACCAAAAGCATGGACCTTTTCACCAACTCATGCAAGTTGGTGACTGAACAAAGTTGCAGCGGAAAGGTGGTCCAACTTAATGGTAAAGAACATCAGATAAAAGCATGTACATAAAAGTCTTCGGAAGGGATCTGTCTTCACTTTTAGGCTTCGGAAGACTTTGTCTTTGAAGCTTCGGAAGACTTCACTTTCAGCTTTAGAAGATGTTGGTCTTGGCTTCGGAAGATTTTACACTTAGAATATTTTCTAGTGCATGGTTCTTCTGAGTTTTATGCCTCTAACCTGGAATTTGAAGGCACCCCAGAGGTATCAGCAGGATTTGTCATTGATGTGCTGGTAGAAACTTCATTTGCAGGGTCAGTTACCACTGGAGCTGAAGTTGTGTAGCTTGAAGGTCTTCTCAGCTCAAATCTTGGGTCTGGATCACCTATAGATAGAATATCTGTGGATCCTGAAACATGCTCACAAGATTTGTTAAAACAGTTGGTAACTAAATCAAGATCAAATAGTCAATCAGGACCAGAACCTTTCACACTAGGAGTGTGCTCATTGAAAGTCATATTGGCTGACTCCTCAACTACTCTAGTTCTGAGATTGTATACTCTATAAGCCTTAGCTTGAGAAGAGTATCCAATAAAATGTCCATCATCTGATTTCTCAACAAACTTGGCAATTTGATCTTTGGTATTCAAGATGGTGCAAGGACATCCAAATGACCTGAGAAAACCAATGAAAGGTTTCCTCTTGTGCCAAAGTTCATAAGGATTCTTACCATATGTCTTAACTACTAAAACTAGCAAGCAGTGTTCACTGCCTCTGCCCAGAAGGTAATGGGCAGTTTAGAGTCAGACAACATAGTTCTTGCAGCTTCAATTAGTGTCCTGTTTCTCCTCTCAGCAACACCATTTTGCCGATTGTCTCTTAATACCTTTTTCATCACAAAATGTATCAAGGATTTGGTTCTTAAATTCAGTTCCTTGATCACATCTTATGGTTTTGACCTTGTTATCACATTGATTCTCAATCTTTAAGATGAGATTCTTCAGAATCTCAAGGGTCTCATCCTTAGTTCTAAGAAAGAAGACCCAAGTGAATCTTGTAAAGTCATCTGTGATCAC
>CM046046.1:52128618-52136118 GCA_025215565.1 Flaveria ramosissima
AAGGCCCCATTCCCGGGACGCTTACAGTTGGATTCTCATCGCACAATAAGCATATAATTACATTTACATTTCATAATAAAGGCTTTTGCAATTTAATATATCGTTTCCAAATTACAAAATACATGTTCCATTTCATTACAAAAGCATTATAAATATGGATGCCATCCAAAAGAGCTGAGTAGTCGCCCCGTGCCATCCTCAGCAACCATTACTTGCCAACTGGAAACACATAAAAGTCAGCGTTGCTGAGTGAGTTCTAGTTTTATAATAAAACATACTTTCTTTCATTAAACCGTTCTTTACATTCATGTGATCACACATCATACGTACACTTAGGTAATGTTTATTATCTTCATCCTTACATCTTTTCCTTTTTTTTGTCAAACCATAAAGTTTACCCTTCTGTTCATGGTAATTGACCTAGGCCTATCATAGACCTTCTATAACGGTGCCCCGCACCTCATGGTCACAGCACCTAAGGTATGCAGCAATGGTTCTATACAAATGGTCAATCACAAAGAAAGACCCCGATGTGCATCCTCCCGGGGTAGCGAACCCACACACCGTTGGGCTAACACCTTTTAATGGCGTGTCTCGATGTCCAATGCTTGCAAGACTTTTGTTATTCCATCGTTTTTTAATGCATGCATTCATTTATCATGTTCCCCTTTTATTATCTTCCTCTTTACGTTACATAATACTTTCATGCCATTCATTAACATTCCACGTAAAGCCAAGGGAAAATAATCATACATAGTAATAAGGAACATCAACATACACGATCAACATCATCATACAGGGCATAAGATAAACGTACGTAACACACATCATACATACCATGCATCACACGCATCACCATGCATAACATCACACATAACATCATACATAACATCATCATCAACATGCCCAACATAACGTCTATGACCTCGAAAGTCAACTTACACGAACCTCCGGGAACCTCCCTAGTCAAAACCCACAACCGCACTTTCCCTTGAAAGTCATAAGATGAACCGTTGTTCTTTCGGCGTATGAGCCCTACTTGGGCGTATGGACACCCTCCAGTCGCATGGCCTTCCAGGCGACTGAACACTTGGGCGACTGGACATCATGCGAATGGACTCTATGCGAATGGACCTATGGGCGAATGGACATCTATGCGTATGGACTCTCAGTCGCATAGCTTTCATGCGTATGGCCTTCAGTCGCATGACTTCAGGCGCATGGGCTTCAGTCGCATACCCTTCGTGCGAATGAACCTCAGTCGCATGGCCTCCAGGCGCATGGACTTCAGTCGCATACCCTTCGTGCGAATGAACCTCAGTCGCATGATCCTTCAATCGCATGCATTACAGGCATATGAACTTCAGTCGCATGACTATCATGCGTATGGACTTCAGTCGCATGGCAATCGTGCGCATGGACCTCAGTCGCACGCCAATCGGTCGTATGGCCTCTAATCGCACTCCAGTCGGTCGCCTAGCCCTAGCTGATGCAGAATGCAGTTTCAGCCGAACGCAAACTGCCCTTTTCGGCCTCCAAGCTCTTCCAAACTCAATTTTAGCCCAAATCAACCATCCTAAACCTTAGAAACACTTACCACAACACCATTCATGCATATACAAGCTCAAAATCCAACCCCAAACGCATCTAACACATACACATATGCATAAAAACGGGTCAACACCCAACTTTTTCAAAAAAACGGGTTTTGATGTGTTCCAGCCCCAAAATCGTTTGAAAACATGTAAATGAGGGGTTCTAGAACTCACACAAACGATCCCGATGAGAAGAGCTTCGAATCCACACGCTACACTTCAACTTTCACGCTCGAATCCACACGAACCAAGCTCGAGACCACTTTTCTTCCTCTTCTCTCTCTCTAACCCGAAAATTATGAGTGTGGGGGAGTGTTGGTCCATATGATCGATGAACAGTACAATTGATTGAATAGTTTGATCAATATCACTTATATAAGCACAATAACAAACAATTAAGAGTAGAATAAGAAGAATCAAGACATATTTGAAATGCAAATGAACTAACTCACTCAATATCAATAAGCACAATGTATTTCAATAAGCAACTGCTTGAGAATGATAGTTTGCAACAGAATTCCACGTTTTGGGTTTTTTCAAACTTATCATGCAAAATGAAATAACAAACTATATATAGCAGTCATAGTTTCGCTGACAGTTTCGCTACAAGCGAAACTGTCATGCCGAAACTACAGTTTCGCCCGGCAGAACATAAGTTCGCCGAGTGAACCAAAACAGCAAACTGTGAGCGAAACTATAGATTCGCTCACAGTTTCGCTGGACTGCCAAAACTGCTATAACTATCAAAATACAAACTGAAACTAACACAAGTCCTATTACATTGAAAAGTAAACATCTATACTAAAGTGAGTCCAACCTATCATGATCTTCAGGGAGGGTGTTGGATGCCTTCCCCCTTTTATACTCCCACTCATCCAACCTTCTCCCGTTGGCGGGTTTGGTCCTCCGACTTTGGACTTTATTTCTTTTCTTATTCGTCGGCTTCAAAATAAATAAATAACCGGGCGTTACAAGTCCACCCCCCTTATTAAGGTTTCGTCCCAGAAACCTGTTATTCCTCGAACAAACGTGGACAATGTTGTCTCATCTCTTCTCCAGTCTCCCACGTAGGCTCAGATCCCTTTCTGTGCTTCCACTGTACGCGCACAAGTGGGACAACTTTATTCCTCAGCCTATTCTCTTTTCGATCGATGATTGCCACTGGTTGCTCCACATAATTGAGTCGTTCATCTGCCTCGATATCATCCATTGGAACAATCATATCCTCGTCCGACAAACATTTTTCTCAAATGAGATACGTGAAATGTCGGGTGAATCCCACTTAGCTCATCTGGTAACTCCAATCTATAGGCCACCTCTCCTACTCGAGCAATGATTCGGAAAGGCCCTCTGTACCTTGGGCTCAAATTGCCCCGCTTTCTGAAGCGAATGATACCTTTCCAAGGTGAGACTTCCCAACATAACTCTATCACCCACCTGGAATTCAATCGGTCAACGTCTCTTATTAGCATACGACTTTTGCCTATTTTTAGGCTTTCTACCTCGTGAACCTTCAACTGTCGAGTGCATAGGCTATAACCTTTCCTTCTACATTAACACATCCCAACCCCGATTAGGAAGCATCAGAATGAAACACCAGATCCTCACTTCCATCGGGTAATGACAGAACAAGAGCTCGAGTCAGTCTTGCCTTCAATTCATCGAACGCCTTCTCTTGAGCTTGACCCCATCCAAGTTTCACATCTTTCCGGGTCAACTTAGTTAGTGGGGAGGCGATCTTGGAGGAATCTTGAATGAATCTTCTGTAGTAGCCCGCCAAACCCAAGAAGCTACGAATCTCGGATGGCGTCTTAGAAAACTTCCATTGTATCACTGCCTCCACCCTTGCCGGTTCCACCATAATCCCGTCGGGGTTCACTACATGACCCAAAACTGAACCTCGCGCAACCAGAATGCGCACTTGGAGAACTTTGGCATACTATTTCTTCCTTCTCAGCGTCTCCAACACCTCTCGAACGTGATCGGCATGCTCCTCCTCGCTCTTCGAATAAATCAGGATATCCTCAATAAACACAATCACTGATTTATCTAACATCGGCCGACACACTTGATTCATCCAATCCATAAAAGCAGCTGGCGCATTGGTCAATCCAAAAGACATAACGACAAACTCGTAGTGTCCATAATGCGTGTGAAGAGCTGTTTTAGGATTATCCTGCTCCTTCACCTTCAACTGATGATAACCAGATCGAAGGTCTATCCTTGAAAACCAACTGGCACCCTAGTGCTGGTCAAACAGATCATCAATTCTCGGTAGGGGTACCGATTCTTCACTGTTAGCTTATTCAACTCACGGTAGTCTATACGCATCCTCATACTACCGTCTCTATTCTTCACAAATAAGACCGGAGCACCCCAAGGAGAGATACTCGGTCTAATGAACCCCTTATCAAACGGCTCTTGCCATTACTCCATCAACTCTTTCATCTCAGCCGGAGCCAACCGATACGGTGCCTTAGCTAATGGTTGGGCACCCGGTACCATATCAATCTGAAACTCGATCTCGCGGTCAGGTGGCACTCCTGGTAAGTCTTCGGGAAATACATCTGGAAAGTCACACACAACCGGTACATCAGATAGTTGTGGTGTTGGCGTATCCACATCCTTTGCATAGGCCAAGTAGGCACTACATCCACGCCTCATACACTTTCCTGCCACCGCCATTGAGATTACCTTCGGGATCGCCGTGACCCGATCACCATAAACCGTCACCGAACTCCCATCAGGCGTTGTCAATCGGATCATCTTCTTGCGACACACAATGTTCGCCTCGTATTCCGCCAACCAATCCATTCCTAGGTCTACATCGAAACCGCCTAAGGTCATTACGAATGGTCTAACTGGAAATTTATGACCTTCTAATTCCACGTCACGACCATCTATCGCATAAAAATCCTGGTAGACTTACCTATGGCACTTTCTACATCGAAGGGCTTATCAATAATTCTACTCCTAATGGGCAACTTAGCACAAAAGGCAGCAGAAATGAAACTCTTACTCGCACCAAAGTCAACTAACACCGAAGTTAGAGTTCGGTTTACTAGAAACGTACCTGACACAACACCGGGGTCCGTACTAGCCTTCTCCTAAGTCATCACGGAAGCTCTGCGCTCGCCCCTGCCCTCCGGTTCTGGTCGTCTTCCTTGCTCCAGAACTCTCTGCCCTTGGTGCCTTGCAGTCCCTGCTTATGTGACCCCTTCCACTGCAGTTATAGCACCGTACCACCCCACACTCTCTTGCCACATGACCGGTCCTTCCACAACGGAAACATACATTGGTCCCCAATCTACATTCCCCGGGGTGTTTTCGTCCACACTTACCACAACTCTTCACCCCCATATTGGATGTGACCACACGTCGGTCATCCACCCTCGCAGCCTTGTTGTTTGGAGTGAAACTCTCACTTTCAGCCTGCTTTCCTTTCCAATTCTTGTCGCTGCTACCCTCCTTGTTTACTTCAATCACGGCCGTCTCCTTCACCGCCCTAATTACCTCAGTCACCATAAACGGCAGAATCGTCTGCATCGCTTGTTGAACTCCCGCAACCACAACCTCTTTCATTGCGGTCTTCAGGTTAGCATTATCATCACCGCCTTCCCGGTGATGGATTTCAGGCTCTTCGGGTGCCATTTCAACAGCCCTTGTCATGCTCCTCGTGACACGTGATCCAACACCACGTCCACCACAACCTTCATCTGACAAAACCTTAGGAGATCTACCACCAGCCATCCTCTAACACACACTGAAAGATTCAAACACCAACACGGTCATTCAAGGGAACAGCTCAGTTTATGTCAAGTATAGTAAGTCCCTAATTACAGTGGCCAGTTGTGATTAGCCACTTACTTTACTCTTCATACCCCGAGCATTACCTATCCTGACTACATCAGTATCTAAATCTACATACAGCACATAAACCACATAACATGCGCACGTAATACCGGTTAACATTACGAAAATACCTGATGGCACGCAGCTACTCAGATTGGCATCCCATTCCCATTTCGTCCCATTTTCAGTTTAAGTTAAGGTTTATTTTGAAAATTTACCCATTTCACTTAAACTTTGGCTCTGATACCAACTTGTAAGGCCCCGTTCCCGGGATGCTTACAGTTGGATTCTCATCGCACAATAAGCATATAATTACATTTACATTTCATAAAACTTTGCAGCGGAAACATTTAAACAAAACATTCCATTTAATAATAAAGGCTTTTGCAATTTAATACATCGTTTTCCAATTACAAAATACATGTTCCATTTCATTACACAAGCATTATAAATATGGATGACATCCAAAAGAGCTGAGTAGCCGCCCCATGCCATCCTCAACAACCATTACCTGCCAACTGGAAACACATCAAAGTCAGCGTTGCTGAGTGAGTTCTAGTTTTATAATAAAACATACTTTTCTTTCATTAAACCGTTCTTTACATTCATGCGATCACACATCATACGTACACTTAGGTAATGTTTATTATCTTCATCCTTACATCTTTTCCTTTTTTGTCAAACCATAAACTTTACCCTTCTGTTCATGGTACTGGACCTAGGCCTATCATAGACCTTCTATAACGATGCACAGCACCTCATGGTCACAGCACCTAAGGTAAAGTTTAGGTGTACTATGCAATACCTTTCTGTTCGTGGTACTGGACCTAGGCCTATCATAGACCTTCTATAACGGTGCACCGCACCTCATGGCCACAGTACCTAAGGTATGGGTATAGCTGTGCCATTGCCATATGCAATACCTTTCTGTTCATGGTTCTAGACCTAGGCCTATCATAGACCTTCTATAACGGTGCCCCGTACCTCATGGTCACAGCACCTAAGGTATGCAGCAATGGTTCTATACAAATGGTCAATCACAAAGAAAGACCCCGATGTGCATCCTCCCGGGGTAGCGAACCCACACACCGTTGGGCCAACACCGTTTAATGGCGTGTTCCGATGTCCAATGCTTGCAAGACTTTTGTTATTCCATCGTTTATTAATGCATGCATTCATTTATCATGTTCCACACGCTACACTTCAACTTTCACGCTCGAATCCACACGAACCAAGCTCGAGACCACTTTTCTTCCTCTTCTCTCTCTCTAACCCGAAAATTATGAGTGTGGGGGAGGGTGTTGGATGCCTTCCCCCTTTTATACTCCCACTCATCCAACCTTCTCCCGTTGGCGGGTTTGGTCCCCCGACTTTGGACTTTATTTCTTTTTCTACATTCGTCGGCTTCAAAATAAATAAATAACCGGGTGTTACACCATGAGATAAACTTATTCACATTACCACCAACTGGTTGACTATCTTTGTCAAATTCAATATTATAATCTTCTTCTTAAAATTCTTTTGCGCAAGTAGCAACCCCACGTTTACCTTGTTTCTTTTGTTTAGACATATTACAATTTCCTAGTATATAACAAAAAAACACAAATGAACTAAACAAATCATCAATACACATGAACTAAATTATTAAACTACAAACAACATAAACAAATCAACATTTACCAATGAAACATGAAGAAATGAACATGATTTATTACATACTAATCGAATATTGTTGAAGTGGTCTTGCAATTAGCTTTTTACAAGCATTGGTCAATTCGGATTTAGGCTATCACTAGGACAATTTTAGCTAATTTTTACCCAAATTGAACAATCAATAACTATCACTGCTATCTATTCTTGATTTAAAGCATTATACTTTCAAACTTTAACGATATAGAAAGATGCATTGTTGGCTTATTTTAATTTTAAACAATACAATTACTTTCTGTTATAAGTTTATATGATTGTCAATGATTCTAAGGGTGAGTGTGCACTAAAAGTTTTTTTCATAGTTTGCTAGTTCCTAAACAACTTAAATCAACCAAGTTTCTTT
>CM046046.1:52141118-52201118 GCA_025215565.1 Flaveria ramosissima
CATTAGATGGTCAGGATCACTCAGACTCTTATAGTATATTCTCATTTCAAAGAGATCATGCAAAGGTAGGTTGAATAAGTCTTGCCATGTGTAGACATCTTCATCACCTTGATCTCTGATCACATGCCATCTCTCTGGATTAGTTGTGAAGGTCCATGATAAGATGGATCTCTCAGCTGCAAGAGGAGCCACTTGGATTGAAGTTGATTGGGCTGTCTCGTGATGCACTTCCTCAGGTTGATCTGACTCAGCCTGAGGTGTAGAGGTGGATGATTCAGGCTTATTCTTCTTCTTTGACTTTGGTTTGGAATCCATCCTCTTCCTTCTCTTTGAGGACTTTAACTGAAAGGACTGGTCTGCAGCACCTTGTTGATCTATCTTGTCTTGCTCAGTTGGATGTTCCTCCCTCACAGGTTTAGAAGGAGAGGAAGTTTGACCCTACTGTGGATCAGAAGATGAAGCTTGCTGAGGCTCAGCAGAAGGTCCAGGTTGTGTTGTCTCAGGTTGTTCAACCTTAACCTCCACTTTAGGAGGAGCTTGACTTGGATGGGAGTGTAAGTCAATTAGCTCTCCACTTTTGATCTTCAGCTTGATTACCCTGATGTGCTCATCCATTATGGATAGAGACATAGGGCCAAGTCTCCTTCCGGAGAATCCATACAGCTTCAAGAAGCTCATCATCCTTTGTCTGTCAGCAGACTTCTTCATGCTCTTTTGGATAATAGCTCTTGACTTTGCAGCCTATTCCCTCATCTTTCTCTTTGTTGTCTTTTGTTCTTTGAGTACTTGAAGTTCAAGCTGTTTGAGATACTCAAACTCAATGTACTCAAAGGATAAGGGAAGAAGTGCAGATGCCTGGTAGAGACCTGTGGCACTCAGGTAGTCGATCATGTTTTGCCTATCTGTTTCCTTGTCTACCTGAGGTTCTTGTGTAGCTACCGCAGTCTCTTGCACAGGGCTTTCTTGAACTGGGGAGAGAGTAGGAACATGCTGGAACATGCTGTATAATCTTTTCCCCTCTTTGATTTGGAGAAGTAGCCTTGCATCCTCTGCTTCCTTCGTCTCTCTTGACACTTCCATATCAGCCAGTTCATTGAGTTCCTCTAAGGGGAGAGATATAATCTCATCAATGTCATAGTTCCTAGTCTGCAGGTAAGTAATCCTGACTGCCCTCAACTCATCATCTTGAGTGTTTGGTCTGGGGCAGCCATTTGTGACACAGAGGAACTTTCTCCCCTTAGCTTCCTCTTTCTCTCTCTCTCCTCCTCCTCAATCACCTCAAGAGTTAGAATCCTTTTCCTTTTGTCACCCACAGACCTTTGTGACACAGGGTGGAGAGAGCTTTGGCTTTCATTGCTTGGTGTAGCATCCAAGCTCTGGCCAGAGAGAGGCTGTGATACACCTTCACCGGCAGGTGTTTCATTGAGGGAATGAATTGCTGAAATAGTTGTTGGTGTGATACGGCCCTCAGGCTCTTTCACTGGGCTTTCAGTCAAGGTTTTTCCTTTGAAGCTAATCTTAGGGTCTGCCTCAACATCCAGTTGACCAATGACATTACCTAATTGCCTTTGTCTCCTTCTTAGAATGACCTCTTCAGTAATTCTGTCTTGAATCCTTTGTGTTAGCCTGCCAGCTTGCCTAGATTGACTTGGGTTGACAAATGGCATGCTGATCAGGTCAAGACCTTCATAGTAGTTCAAGGTCTAAAAGTTGAATACCTCTTGCTGCCCTTGAAATCTTTGAAGAATGAGGGTTCTTCTATCAGCATCATACCTCCACCCAATGATGTAGTTTGAAGTTTCTTGGGGTGGGGATGACATAGCCCTTGGAATGCCTTCCTCAAAGAGACTCTGAATGAAAGAGTCTAGAGAGTGCATATCAATGTGAACTTGAGGAAGTTGCTGAGTATGCACAATTGCAAGTGAGGATAGTGAGTCCTCAATGTCCATACTCCCTTAAGAACTCCCAGTTTCTATGACTGTAATGACTTTCTCCCCTTTTTGGTAGCATCACCCTCTTGTATAGGTGAGCTAGGAGTTAGGTCAATCACATTCACAAGTTCTTGTGTTCCTGGTTGAGCTCTTCTTAAAGGTCTCCCAGCTAGTTTTTCCCTAAGATAAGATATCTCAAGTTGCTGATCGTTGACCCTGTTGTGCAGGGTAGTCACCTGAGATTCAAGGTGACTAACCTTAGAGACTAAATAGGTGCATGTTTTTGACAGTTTTTGCACCTTTAGTCTCAAGTTCCCTCATCTTCATCAGAAGAATCATTGGGGGATGAGATAATTGGATCAAAGTCCTCTCTCTCACCACCAGCTTCAGGTTCTTGGCTGCTGGATTTCCTCTGCACATTGACATCCTCAGTTGAAGTGTCAATGGGTTGAGTTGCCATGGTTGAGGTCTTAATGATGTAATCACTTGCAGAAGTGAGAGCCTCTTCCATATGAACTTTCTGAACAGGTTTAGGGAGATCCACCTTAGTGATAGGTGACTGATGTGGTACGCACTGAAACCTAAGTCTTCATCAGTATAGAATTCAAGGTTGGGAATGGGTTGATTTAAGTTTAAAGGCTGGGGATGGTAACTGTCCCCTGAAGGTTGTTCACTTGAGTGTTAAGACTCAAAGTGAAGGCTTAAGGCAGTTGGGCTTGTGAGCTCATCAGACTGAGCATGAGGAACCTCAACACTGATTCTTGAAGAGATGGGAGTGGTTTGCTCCTCAGGGGAAGTGGGAGCTCTAGTATCCACTTCCTCCCGTAAGGGTGAGTGTATGGGGGCCTGCACAAGCTCAATAGCTTAAGCAGGGGTTCGTTTGGATTTTCTTTGGTAGGTGAGGGTGATTTGTGGTCTTTTTGGTGGTTAGGAGGTAGAAGGTGTGGGTTTAACACTAGCTTGTGTTGCTAGGTTGTCACCTTGAGCAATGAACTCTAACATTTTGGGACAAGGGCTGTTTCTACCCCTGCGAAGCCTAATTGGCTTCTTCATGATTTTAAAGATGTCGGGCTTCATCTGTCCCAATTTAAGAATATTACCTGTTTCCCTCAACTGTGAGCCCAGTTCACAGTTGAGAATGTATTGAACATATCTAGGAAACATATAATACTCTAAGGAGTCCAAGTTAGCAAGCAAATTTGTATAAACAAACTAAGAGTACCTGAACTTGACCCCTTGAACCATTCCATGCATATGAAGGAGAGATCCTCAGGAATCTGGTCCCACCCTCCATGCTTGTTTGACAAGCTGTGGATAACCACATGAAGCAGGTATTTCCACTAGGATGAGACCTTCCCTTTCCCGAAGGTCTTTACAGAGAAATCTCCCTCATAGCCCATTTGCTCAAAAGAATGATTAATAGCTTCCTTTGGAAAGGACAACTCACCTTCTTCCTCATCCGGCTGTAAATCAGTGTTGATGATGGCCGGAGTGATGAAGATTGTCCTCCCCTGCACTTTGGCAGACAGTGCCTTCTCCCCATGCATAATGACTTCTTGGCAGGTCTTCCAAAATTCAAGCAGATGATCCTCATATAGAGTAGGATCAATGGTTAGGGAGGTGAAGTAGTTAGATAGAGACAGAAAACGGCAAACCTCTGAGAAACTATCATCTTTCTCAGAGTTCAACAGAGCAACTTAGTTGTGCTGCCTGTGAAGTTGCATGGAGAAATCAGGGTTGTATCTGCGGTTTAGGTTGGCCATTTGGAGAAGCTTAAAGGTGAAGAACAAAGGCGGTTTGGGAGAATTTAGACTTAAGGAATAGTGTAATTGAAGAAGATAGTGAAAGAGGGGGGAACCGTTGGGTATTTATGTGAAAAGGATTTGAGACAAAGTTAATGAAGAGGATAAACCTTAAATTAGGATGTTGGTCCCACCTCTGAAAAGTAGTTTACTTTTGCCCAAAAAGTAGTTTCTTGGAAGTCGAGAAATCTTCCGAAGGTTATTTGCTTCGGAAGTTCTGAAGAAAAAAGCTTCCGAAGGCAAATTGGCTTCGGAAGATAGTGAAGGTTTTTGAGAATTTTGCTTCGAAAAAGAATTTACACAGGATCTTTATTCTAAGGAGAATAAAAACTTCCGAATGTAAATTTCTTCGGAAGAAACTTGTTCTTTGAAAACATACAGAGTACTTAAGTTGACTTTAAGCTTCGGAAGATATTTCAGAAATTCTTCCGAAGGTAAAATTACTGAAGCAATATTTGTTTACTAAGACATAAATTTCTTCCGAAGGAAGTTTTAAGTCTTCCGAAAAGAAAAGAGATCAAAATTTTCAAAAATCTAAGAAATCTTGAAAAGATTTTCTTCCAAAGAAAACAAGGGCTTATGAAGGTGATAAAATAGACAACTTAGGACACACAAGTTTTAGAAATAAATATGATTAAGTTTTAAGAAAAGCTATTCAAAGTTAATCATCCCAATAGTTAATACAAGATATTTAAATCTCTGCTCATCAAAAGCTTTGGTAAACAGATCAACATATTGTTCATTTGTGTTAACTTTGACTAGTTTGATTAAATCCCTTTTCAAAGTTATCTCTAATCAAATGATACCTGATATTAATATGCTTTGTCCTTGAGTGCTACACAGATTCTCTATGATGGAGATAGCACTGTTGTTGTCTATGTGGATGAAGTCTCGTCAAAGTTGAATCCATAGTCCAGCCATCTGATTTTGAATCCAAAGCACTTGAGCACAGCAGCTTGCAGCAATGTATTCAGCCTCAGCAGTTGATGCAGACACACAGGATTGTTTCTTACATTGCCAAGAGACTACTCTTCCACCAAGAAATTGAGATCCCCCTGATGTAGATTTTGCAGTCATGTTGCAACATCCATATTCACTATCTGTATAAGCATACAGATTAAAATCAGAATTCTTTGGATACCAAAGGCCAAGTGATGGAGCACCTTTGAGATATCTTAAAATTCTTTTGAGGTGACGGTGTGACACTCTGGGGTTGGCTTGATATCTTGCACACATGCATGTAGCAAACATGATATCTGGCCTGCTAGTTGTGAGGGTACATAAGAGACCTCAAACATTACCCTATAAGAGATGCTCATCAACACACTCCCCCTCAAGATCAGGTCAAAAGGGAGTGATTTCTGGCTATGGTGTCTTAGCAACCTTACATTCCGTCATGGTGAACCTTTAAGTATGTCTTGTACATACTTTGACTTACTTATGAGATGTGATTGTCCAACTTGCCTTCACTTGAATTCCTAGAAAGAAATTGAGTTCCCCCATGGCACTCATTTCAAAATGTCCTTCATCAGCTTCTCAAAGTCTTTGCAGAGCTTTGGATTAGATGACCCAAAAATTGTTATCTACATATACTTGAACTAGCATTATGTCATTTCTATTCCTTTGATGAAGAGAGTTCCATGTATAGTACCCTTTGTATCCATGCTGACAGAGATACTGAGATAGAGTCTCATACCATTTCCTTGGTGCTTGGTGCAGCCCATATAGAGCTTTATCAAGCCTGTAGACATAATCAGGATGATCAGGATCTGCAAACCCAGGTGGTTGTTTGACATAACCTCTTCATCAATCACCATATAAAGAAAAGCACACTTGACATCAAGTTATTAGACTTGAGTTCTTGCATGCAGCAAAAGCTAGGAATATCCTAACAGCTTCAAAGTCTTGCTACGGAGCAAAAACACTGGTGTAGTCACTTCCTTCTTCTTGAGTATACCCTTGAACAATTAGCTTGCCTTGTTCTTGATGATAAGTCCTCTATCATCCTTCTTATTCTTTAACACTCATTTGGTTCCTATGGTAGTCTTCCCTTGAGGAAGAGGACATAGGTTCCAAACCTTTTGCCTTTTGAATTGAAGCAACTCTCTCTCCATAGCTTCAATCCAACTTCCATCCTTAGAGCCTCATCAATTTTCTTTGGCTCTATCTGGGACAAGAACAAGAGTGAAGACAAACATTTGTATAATGGGTTTGTCCTCTTGTTCTCACCCCTGAATTAACATCTCCAATGATGTTTGTGGTAGGATGAGGCTTGTGGATCCTTAGCTGAGGGATCAGAGCAAGTTGCTTAACAGATCTAAATTTGAGAAATTCTAATCTGGCAAGGAGGATTCACCCTCCACATCAGCATACTTATCAAGATTGACTTGATCTAATGAGTGTGTGACATCATTGATGTTGTCTTCAATGGAGTGGTTATCAGCATCAAGGAATTCCTGATCACTATCACCACCACCATTTTCTCCAACATTTGAAGCTCTCCTTCATCTGAGTTTTGTGCCTCTAAGCTGGAATTTGAAGGCACCCTAGAAGTATCAGCAGGATTTGTCATTGATGTGCTGGTAGAAGTTTCATTTGCAGGATTGGTTACCACTAGAGCTGAGGATGTGTGACTTGAAGGTCTTCTTAGGTCAAATCTTGGGTCAGGATCACATGTAGGTAGTATATATGTGGACCCTGAAACATGCACATCAGATTTGTTAAAACAGTTGGTAACTAAATCAAGATCAAATAGCCAATCCATCAGACTAGACCTTTCACACTGGAAGTGTGCTCATTGAAAGTCACATTGGCTGACTCCTCAACTACTCTAGTTCTGAGATTGTATACTCTATAAGCTTTAGCTTGAGAAGAGTATCCAATGAAGTGTCCATCATCTGATTTATCAGCAAACTTAGCAATTTGATCTTTGGTATTCAAGATGGTGCAAGGACATCCAAATGACCTGAGAAAACCAATGAAACGTTTTGTCTAGTGCCAAGGTTCATATGGCGTCTTACCATGTGTCTTAACTACTAAAACTTTGTTTTGCACATAGCAAGCAGTGTTCACTGCCTCTGCCCAAAATGTGATGGACAGTTTAGAGTCAGATAACATAGTTCTTGCAGCTTCAATTAGTGTCCTGTTTCTCCTCTCAGCAACACCATTTTGCTAAGAAGTCCTGGGAGCACTATATTGTCTTGTAATACCTTTTCATCACAAAATGTATCAAGGATTTGGTTCTTAAATTCAGTTCGTTGATCACATCTTATGGTTTTGACCTTGTGATCACATTGGTTCTCAATCTTTAAGATGAAATTCTTTAGAATCTCAGGGGTCTCATCCTTAGTTCTAAGAAAGAAGACCTAAGTGAATCTAGTAAAGTCATCTGTGATCACCAAACAATAAGAGGTCCTTCCTAGACTCATTACACCGGTGGGGCCAAAGAGATCCATATGTAATAATGTAGAGGATTAATGATGGAATTTCTTTCCTTGGCTTGTGAGATACCTTGTGTTGCTTCCCTTTCAGGCATGCAACACAGTGGTCATCACTTGTAAACTCTTTCTTTGGTATTCCAGATACCAAATCATTCTTTATTATTTATTCATATTTTTAAAGTTGACATGGCCCATTCTTTTATGCCCAGAGGAAAGATTATCATTATTTGCTTTAAATAGAAAGCATGAAACTTCTCCTGAGGGAGATGTTTCTTTCAAATCCATCTTGTACATGTTCCCTTTCCTTGCGCTCTGTGCAGGATGTGCTCATGAGGAATGACCACTCCGGTCCTGAGAACAATGCACTCATGCTCAGTGAAGAGCATGTATGACTCTGATCACAAAATTAGGATACACTCAAAAGATTGTACCCAAGCTCCTTGACAAAGTTTACCTTTTCAATGCTGAGCTTGCCATTTGTGACCTTGCCCCTTCCAATAATGTAACATCTTGCATCTCCTCCAAAAGCAACTGGTCCTCCATCAATTCTTTCAAACTGTTGAAGTAGTGACCTATTGCCTGTCATGTGCCTGGAACAGCCACTGTCAATGATCCATACATTTCTGTTTGTTTTGAGTTGTTCCTGCACAATAGACATGGTTAGTTACATTTGGAAACCCAAGCCTCATTGGTCTTGGGCTCATCAAAAGAAGTTGAATACAATGCAACAGTAATTGATCCTATAGTCATGCTAGAAGGATCATTTGCTGATGTTGATGAAGAACTTTCAGTCATTTGGTCTTTCTCTGACTTCCACACCACCTTTGGAAGCTTAGACTTGACCTTCAAAACATTAGAGGTTTTGTTGACTTCGGATGTTTTGATGATTGGACCTTCGGAAGATCTTGCTTTCACTGCAGTAGGCTTCAGTGCTTTGGAAGTATTCCTTTCTTCCGAGACCAAATTTTCTGCCGAAGGCAAGTTTCCACTTGTCTTCTTCTTCATTTTGGAGCTTCCGAAGGAAAGAGATTTTCCTTCCAAAGCTTGCTTCTTCTTCTCCAAACTCTTAGAAGTTTCTTTTTTGGTCATGTGGAGAGTACTCTTTGGATTGTAAACACAATCCTTAGCAAGATGAGAGGTACTCCCACACATAACACAGTCCATTTTCTTCCTTCTCAGAGTTTTCTTTATTGAACAAGGCTGAACTTGATCACTTTCCTTCTTCATCTTTATCTTTGTAGATGTTGTGGCAGTTCTTGTGGGGATAGAACTATCTTTGGAGCTGGATGGTTTCGGTTGTACAACAGCGGGTGCCACGATCAGTCTTCTTCTTGATGATGGTAGGATTTGGACATGACCAGAACTCTTGTTGATAGAGTTCAAGTTGGTGTCTTCAAGCCTTCACCACTTCAAATCATGCAGAGATGAAGACTTGTTTCTGTGCAGAGTTGAAGGTGGCCTTGATCTCTTGAGGCTTCTTGTACTTTCTTTTAGCCTTCCTGATCAAGTTCTTTCTCCTGGCCTTGGTCATCCCAACAGCTTTGCTTTCCTCAAAGGGATGGTGACCCTTCTTAGAATGCTATTCTTCACTCTTCTCAGAGCCATTCTTCACCATCCCCTCTTCATCCTCTTCAGTCACAAAGTCTATAAGGGGAAGCTCATCTTCATAGGTTTCACACCTAGGAGATCTTACAGACAAGATTGTGTGTGGAGGACCTATCTCACAAGATCCCAGTCCCTGCTTATTTTGCTAACAAACTTTTGCATGCAAGGACGAGGATAATATGTTCTTGAAGGTCTCTTCTTCAAGAACATATTTTTCTGCCTTGGCTTTGCTGATCACAAGCTCAGCCTGGCATTCAGTTAACTTAGTAATGAGGTCTTTGATCAGAGTCCTGTAGTTTGTGTGCTCATTTTAAGAGTTGAAATGGTTTTCTCTAAGTCCTCTATCTTTAGTTTATAATCATTTTCAGCTCTCTTTAAAATCAGCTTTTAAGATATTTAAGGACTCAAGATCAGATTCATTTCTAAGTTATAGGACCTGTATCTATAACTTAGCATACATTCAGGAGTACAAAGATATTCCAAGACCTTGGCTTCATCGTTGTCTGCCAGAGTGCTTGGTTTGGAGATGCATCTTCTACCTGAAAGCTCCAGTCAAAGCCTCCTTCTTCAACAGCAACTGCAGCTTGCTGTTTTGGCTTCTCATTCTGGGGAGCTTTGTTAGTGTAGTTTGGTCTGGTTTGTGTTTGGTTCACCATTTGTCTTGGTGCCTTACACTCCCTTGCAAAGTGTTCCATCTGGTTATACTGTTGTAACACTTTACTTTGCTTTTATCCAGCCCAAACTTTCCACTGGCTGCATTGCTTGAAAACTTCCTCCCTATCCTCTTGTAGAACTTCTTGGCTCTGTGAGTGAGAAGAGCCATCTGCTGAACTATCTCCATGTACTCCAAATCATCTGGATGGATATAGTCTAGGTCTTCAAGGGTGAAGAGAAAGTTACCTGTGGTTTCATCAATCAGCAGACAAAGCATGAGAAGATCTTGTCTCTTGGAAAGGACTTTCTTGAGTGTAGCTTTCTCTTGGAGTCCTGGGAAGGTGATGAAAGTTCCCTTTTATGAGTTGTCAGGGTAGCATATAAGATGATGTTGTGGTTCAATGCTTTCCCTTTCAACCACATGGAGGGTTGAACTCAGTTGATTGCTAGAGTTACCAGATGAGTTTTGCATGTTCATCTTCATCTAGTAGCCTCTAAGAATACCATATAACTCTGTGAGAGTAAGAGTCTTAAGGTTCTTAGTCCTCTTGATAACAACACAATAATGTGTCCATTGTCTAGGAAGAGAGAACATAAACTTCCTTACATTGTCCCTGTTCTCAAGAGTTACTCCAACATCGATTAGAGTATCCACAATCTCACCATACCTGAAGTATGTTGAGTCATGGTTTCACCTGCCTTGAAGGTGAAGTTTTCAAACTGCTGCTTTAGGAGGTCGTTCTTGTTCTCCTTTGCTTCATTGGACCCCTCATACATCAGCTTCAGTGCTTCCCATAATTGCTTGGCAGTTTTGCACTTCTTGAAGCCTCTGTAGATGGAGTTTGGAAGAGCAGTTTGAAAGGCTGTCATGGCTTTCTGATCAATCTCTATTCTCTTCCTGCCAGCTTTAGAGTAATCAGCCATAACCTTTGGAATCATACCACCATTAGTAGCAGAAGTGGTGCTTGGTATGTAAGGTCCTTCAACAACTAGAGTCCCACATCCTGGAGTCTTGAGCCTTGATGAAGCCTTCCATTCTTTGACACCAAGTATCAAAGTCTTCAGGAGTGATCAGTGGAGACTTTTTCATAGTTCCATTTGAGTTGTTAAGTATTTTGTGTGTGTGAGGGATCTTAGTTGGTGAGATCTTATATCAAGAGCCTGGAATGCTCGGTTACCAAATGCAGGACCGGTGAAGTGTATGCACTTACAACACAACAACACAATGATAAGAGTTCCTTAGAACACTTAACAGATCAAATGGGGAACTGGTTAACTTAAGTGAAAGATGCTAAGAACACAAGTAAGAATGAGACAGAACAAGATAACAAAACAACAAGTATTTGGTTTTCAAGAATGTTGTATATTGCTTCTCAAGTTCTATTACAAATGTTACAAAGCATACTTAGAAAGTAATAAGTACTTGAGATACATATACTACATCCTACAGCCGGCCATACTTTGAAGGCCAACTGATACATAAGACTCGACAACAACAAAATCAAATGTAGAGTCAAAAGGCAGATTGCCTTTTGACTAGTGACTATGACATGTCATAGCTCACATCCTAATATATTACAAAAAGGATAAAAGTACATAAAGTAGAAAGCACAGACTCAATACCTTAATGTACAGTTACCAAAAGCATGGACCTTTTCACTACTCATGTAAGTTGGTGACTAAACAGAGTTGCAGCAGAAAGGTGGTCCAGCTTTATGGTAAAGTACATCAGATAAAAGCATGTCTCTAAAAGTCTTCGGAAGAAATCTGTCTTCACTCTTTGGCTTCGGAAGACTTTGTCTTTGAAGATTCGGAAGACTTCACTTTTGGCTTCGGAAGATGTTGGTATTGGCTTCGGAAGATTTTACACTTAGAATATTTCTAATGCAAGGTGTAAAACTTCCGAAGCATTTCTACTTATGTTCTTCAGTGCATGCATGCAGAGAGACTTTTGATGTTTTGGCTGCATCAGACTTATAGGTATCCTTATAATGTCTAACAACAAGCCAACCAAGCTATAACATACTTTTTTCAATATGCATTACATCTAGGCAATGTCTAACATCTAAATGCTTCCAATAAGGTAAGTCCCAAAAGATTGACTTTTTTTCAAATAGCTCCTTCTCAGCACGAGTTCTTTTTTCTTAAATGTATTTAGATTTTTAACTTGTGAAAACTCATTAGAGTTTTTTTTTTGTTAGTGTTCTATGCTTGGTACTTCCATTAAAGTCCTTGTTTTTCCGATAAATCTGACCAGGTGGAAGAAATCTTCAATGTCCCATGTATACAGTTTTTCTATAATTATTTAACCATGTCAAACTTGTCTCATCTTGACAGATAGGACAAGCTTGCTTACCTTTCATGCTATATCCAGACAAATTACCATATGCTAGAAAATCATTTATTGTGTAAAAAATCATAGCTCGCAAATCAAAGTATTCTTTTATAAGCATCATACACATTTACACCTCCAAAGACATTTTAAGTCATCAATCAAAGGTGAAAGATATACATCAATGTCATTACCGGGTTGTTTCGGACCTTGAAGTAACAACGACATCATTATGTATTTCCGTTTCATACATAACCATGGTGGAAGATTGTAGATGCAAAGAAGAACCGGCCATGTACTATGACGACTACTTATGTTTCCAAAAGGATTGATTTCATCAGAACTAAGTCCAAACCTTATCTTTCTAACATCACTACCCAATTCAGGAAATTTTCTACTAATATATCTCCACTGAAGTGAATCTGCGACATGTCTTAATTTTCCATCATTTATATGCTCATCCGAATGCCATCATAATAATTTTGCTTCGTTTCCGTTGTGAATGAATAATTGTTTAGTCTTGGTATAATGGGGAAATACACATACTTCATCACTTCCATTCGGTGTGGTCACATTTTTAGTAATCGTCAACATTATGTTTAAACTTTATTTTCTTATTCCAATCGATTTTATGACTTTTTTCAAACTCATTTCGATATAAATACAGCATTCAGATATGCATGTATTCTTTCAACTTCCAATCCCATTGGGCACATCAATTTCTTGCTTGATATAACAAAATTGGTATCTCTCATTATCTTTTGGAAGCATGTCATGCAAAAGAACGAATAGATCTATGAAATCTTATAACTCACTCCATCCATTGTTTTTTGCCTCAAGTTAAACAATCGTAATAGCATTTTGTAAATATCTCACCACAACCTTTATCCAAGTTTTGAAACTCATCCAAGGTTTTATAATGTTGTTCTATTGTGAGATATTGATTGTCATTAGAAATACTTTTGAATCATTGTCATCATTAGATTGGCATGTCATATTATACGTCATCATGATCGTCATTGACATAATTTAAGTTGTCATTTTCCACATCATCATCAAAATTAACCGAGTCATGTCAAATTAACTGGTGATTCCCATCTTTAATCCACCAAAGTGTATCTAGGCATAAAACCATTTATGAACAAATGATACTCTATTTCATTAATATTGTCAAATCCTTTGAAAGTTTTTTTACAAATCGCATATGGACACCAAATCCATTTAGAGCCAACATTCATCCGATTAGCTTCAGCATTCTAAATGAAACACAAACACATTCACATTCTGTATATATTTCAATATACATACTACTCTATTGTCATCTAATATTCTCACATCTAATCTCATTCTACATCAAACCTCCATAAAAAAATAAAAAACAAATAAGTGATATGCATATATGAACATGTTTAGGTATTCTAAGGTTGTAGATCCTAACCTACTTTTTCAGTATTATATCTCATATGTATACATTTTAATAAGTGACTGTTTAAGAAAAATCAATAGTATTTCCCTTTAACTCCTCAAGTATGCAGATAAATTGCAAACTCGAAAGAGCTAAAAAAGGAAATGAAACCGTTTTTCTTAAATAGTCACCCGTTAAAATGTATACACATCCTAATCAGATATAATACTCAAAAGCAATCCCAAATAGCGGACAATCCGAAATTAATCTCTATTAGATAGTTATGGGACGGACATAATTTTAAATGGTTATATATCCTAAATGAATATGCATACTAATATACAAATATGTACATATACATATTTAATTTAAATATATATTTAAGTTTTATAAATTTATTATATTTTTATATACTTATATACATATTTGTATAATAGAACATGTATATAAATATTTATAATGTCTAACATATACATAGATATATATATGCTTGAATATCCGTATATAATATATATATATATATATAATATATATATATATATATATATATCTTATATGTTTATAAAGCATTATATATATACATGTATATAAACTAATCTACATTTTCAATAATAAAGTTTGAGTTAGAATTTACCAACCTTTAATGAAGATTCTAAATATATGTTGAATATACGTTGAGATAAATGATATATAGATCTTCGATATAAATTGAATCACTAAAAACAAAACATAATAACATTAGATCAAATACAATATAATTATTCATGTATCTATATATAATGAGAAAAAACTAAATAGAACAAACCTTTGATCAATTTTGTAACCTTTAAATCCTCCTTTCTTCGTAAAAAAGATGTAGAAATAAAAAAAATGAATGGACAGGTTGAAAGAGAGGTAGTAGCTGAAAAAGTAATTGAAGAGTTTGAGAGAGAGAGAATAGTAACCGAAAAAAAAGAATAAATTATGACAGATTTTGAGGTTGAATAAGTCGACATTTTGTTTAAATTTCAAACTAGAAAAACGTTTTTGGGCGGTTTAATTTTCTGGGCGGTTTTTTAATTTCCTGGACGGCAGTTTTGCCTCTCAAACCGCCCAAAAAATATAACCGCCCAAAATATCCCTTTTTCTACTAGTGTACTTAATTTTGTTTGTTTTTATTGTTTTTCTTTATCTAATTGTATTTCCATTTAGATTAACTTTTTTTCCTTTACTTTTCATATATATATATATATATATATATATATATATATATATATATATATATATATCTATATATATATATTATTTATATATATATATATATATATATTATAATTCAATTTTTTACGTTGTTTATACAATAATGTGCATATACATAGGTGTTTTATGTTTCAGTCTTGATCCAAAACCAAAACACACTAACTTTAAATGTTTATTTTATGCATTCAACCACGTTAGTGTTATCGGAGTAACGAGCGTCATAGATTTCGTAGACGCGCCGCGACCGATCAGTAACTACATTATTGTCATCGTACATCTCCGCCACAACACACTGGTCAAATTTTCTCGATATTTATTATTTATTAATGAAAAAGAAAAGATATAGCTAATCTTATAATAGTTCTTAAAAACCATTTTATTGTTTCCATTTTCAATCTACATATACGATTATTATACAAAAATATACATTAACTTCATTTATTAGTTGTTTTAAACATTTAAATATGAAAAAATAAGAATAAAACAACAAAATACTTACTATATACAATCTGCGCCTATTAGTGAACCGAACGCTTGTGAATTGTCTCGCGGAAAGTTTGTTTATGTTTGTCCATTTAATAAATGAACCAATGAACACAAATTTTGTTCATTTAAATAACAAAAGAACATGAACATGTTTTTTTTTATTTCATTTATGTTCTTCAAAATTCGTTTATGATTGTTTATTTACATGTGTTTGTGGTTGAATTTTATGTATTAAACTTGCTCGTTCGTGTTTATTAATGTCCATATATATTTATTTGTGCTTGTTTATGTGTATTCAATCATGTTTGTTTATTTTTGTTTGTTTATTCCATTTATGTTCTTATCTTTTCTTTAAAAAAGTTTTTAACGAGCAAACATGAATGAACATAAAAAATTTTGTTTTTTAATAAATAAATATGAAAAAAATTTATGTTCGATATGTTTTTAATTTAATTTAATATTTTAATATTTTAATTAATACTTTAATTTATAATGAGTTTACTTTATTTTAATATACTGAATATGGTTATACATTCAATTATTTATTGTGGGTTTTCTGGGTCTTTCATATATTATGAATTTCGTTTATATTTGAGCAATAATAGATTATGTATTTTTGATTCAAACTAAATGTACATGCTATTATAAATAGTTGGTCATTCTATGTTGGTATAATAGACACATGGTAAAGGTTATTTTTTTCGAAAATAGGTTTGCATGTGCTAGAAATGGTTATTCCACTTGGTTTTGCTAAACTTATTACTTATCCTATTTTTGCTTATTTGGTAATTTACAATTACAACATTTGCAGATTGTTACCTTACACGTATTGTATTTATTTAACATAAACGTTTTATCTTCTATTAGCAAATTCCTAAATCTTTTGTCCAGCGCGCAACTACAAATACAAGGACGAAAGGGTTTAAAGATATTAAAACAGTTAATGGTGAAACACTTCTAACATTTAGAGATGCATATTATGCTTTTGGTTTTTTAGATGATAACACCAAATATATGGATGCAATTTCAAAGTCGAGTCATTTAGGTTCTGTCCGTACTTTGTTTGCCACAATGTTTTATCAAATTCTTTAGCGAGACCGGATTATGTTTGGAATAGTATGCAGGACAACTTATGAGATTGTATTATTTACAAACAACAAAAAATATTGAGGTTACCAGGTATTATTACACATATTTTAGCTTTCAATTCGTTAAAATAACTTAAAATATTAAATTAAAAATTACTTGAAATAATTAATTTTATTTAGTAAAACATGTTAGAATTTCGTAAACTTATTCTGTTTGTAACTAATTTCTAATGTTTTCTATTCATAAATTAAGCTTTATCGCTAACAAATAGTCAAATAAAAATATTGATGTTGTTTGAGATTGAAAAGTATTTATTACACAATAATTCCGCACTAAAGACATTTACAAGTATGTCTTACCCGGACAATGATTGTTTGCCTTCATCAAATAATCACTTAATTAACGAGGAGTTACTTATGATGTTGCAAATGAGATAACTTAATTTGAAAAGCATCTCAGTTCTTTAATGGATGAACAACGTTTGGTTTTAATGTCATCATTACTGGTGTTGAAGTTAAAAAAGGAAGAGTTTTTTTTCGTTTACAGATATTGTGAAGACATTGACAGCAGCAAAAAGGTCTAAAGGTGATATTGTATTGAATGTAGCATCCAACATAATAACGTCTATGTTGCTTACCGAAGGTTGTACTACACACTCACGATTCCATGTTCCATTAAACGTAAACAGAGATTCAGTTTGTCATATAAAACCAAACAGTAAAATTGCTCATCTATTAAAGTAAACAAATTTGATTATTTGGGATGAAGCACCCATGACTCACAAGCATGCATTTGAAACATTGGAGAGGATGATGAATGATGAGTTAGCTACACATACTTCCATACGTTTAGATATGCCGTTTGGTGGTAAAGTTATTGTTTTTGATTGCGATTTTAGACAAATTTTACATGTTCCAAATGGTGGTCAACAAGAAAATATTAATGCATCATTAAGCTCATCATACATTTGAAATAAATGCAAGTTACTTAATTTAACAAAAAATATGTGACTAAAATCCGGGGGACAAGCTGTTGACAATAAAGGAACTAAAAATTTTATTAGATTGGTTCTTGATATAGGTGAGAATAACGTTGTTGGTTATAACAATGGTAAGGCAACTATTGCTATACCTTATCAACTCCTCATCAACGACTCGATTGATAGGGAGTACTTTGTGGGAGACCAATACTCGTACCAAAATATGAGGTCGTTTATGAAATTAATGATCGTTTGCTTTCACTTTTCCCAGATGATGAAATAAAGTATCTTACTTTGGATAATATATGTTAAACGGAACATTATAATATTCCGTTACATGAAAATTTGTACTCGCCTGATTTTCTACATGGTCTGAATATATCAGATTCTCTAATCACAAGTTAGTACTGAAAGTTGGTGTTCCCGTCATGCTTCTACGTAACATTGACCAATGGTACTCGCTTACAAATTGTATGTTTTGGGAAACGAGTTATTGAAGTTGAGATGATATCTGGAAGTAATACTTTAAGCGAAACATACATTCCAAAATCTAACCTCGTGCTTTCTCATAACAAAATCCCTTTCAAATTCCAGAGAAGACAACTTACACTAACTGATTGGTTTTTAAATAATGATCAACAAGATTCAGGGATACTTTTTGTTAAGATTTGGTTTGTATTTAACACAATCAGTTTTCACTCGTAGATATATGTTGCTTTGCTAAGAGTGAAGACTACAGTTAGGATCAGCGATCACAAGTTTGATGTATTAGAGAGTAATGCAGCGGAATGAGATCAAGAATTAGACAAATTATAGCAAGAGTTTGATATTTGTAAACAAATACGAGAGAATATATTTCTGTGATAAGGAATGTTTCAATAATGCTCAATATTATTGCTCAATCATTCAAATATTACAATAAGGTTGACACTCCTTATATAGAGTGCAATCACTGCTGTAATCACGGGATAGTGACAACTAGCAGATCTAGTACAAAAATAACTAACACTTAACAAACTACTGAAATGTTCACAACTACTAAGAACATGTCAGAGTGCTAAGTATAAAACATGAAACTACTGAAAGGAAACTACTGAAACTACAACGACTGAAGAACAAACTCTTCAGCCGTTTTACAAAACTACTGAAAAGATAAACATAAAACTACTGAAAAGTAAACCGTCACAACTATTGAAGAAGTCCTCTTCAGCTGTTATGACAACATCTGATATTTGGTCTTCAGCACTTGTGTCTTCAGACTTTGTCTTCAGCACTTGTCTTCAGACTTTGTCTTCAGTACTTGTCTTCAGACTTTGTCTTCAGCATTGTGTCTTCAGACTTTGTCTTCAGGTGTTATCTTCAGCTGTTGTGGACTTCAGTAGTTGTTGTGACGTCTGTGGGACTTAAAGGTTTTTCTGATCCGGCTCATTGGTTCTTTTGGTCCAACAAACTCCCCCTAAACCATGCAGCCAAAACCTTTAACTTTATTGAGGTCCCACTTATTGTTGGCAAAATGGTTGGTCTTTTTCCTTCTTGATCAGTTGAGAAGATGACCCATATAAGCACTGGCCTGGAAATAAGTCTCTGATGATTTGGTTGGCAAAGTATGGATGGGAGCTCTATATTAGGGAATTGGACACTGAGCTGTTCCCCCATCCATGAGACTTACTTCCCATGTATAAGCCTGTAGGATTCTCTGGTGTATGCTCTGAGAAACATGATTTGTTCTTCCATGGTAAGATTCTCTGGTTCACCATCAAACAATCCTTCACGCCCATACAGCTCTGAGATGTACTTGGCCTGTTTGCCATTTTTGAGCTCAACTGTTGTGATCTGTCTGTATGCAAACTCATCTGGGTGATTACCCTCAAGTAACAGACTGAGCTCATTTTGTTTGAAGTTTTCAAGCTTCTTGTAGACCAACCCCTTTTTAATAACTCTGTTCTCTAACATCTTTTGGGGTGGCTGTTTAGTCTCATAAGCCTTCTTGAAGTCTTCTACAATTTCCCAGGGTGATACTACAAGGACCACAGTGATCTCTTCATCTACGATCCTTTTTACCTGGCCCTTGTATCGCGCAGAATGTCTTCTTTACAATTCTGTGAGCCACCCTAGGATCAGGCCATATCCTCACCTTTTCCTTTTGATATTGAAATGTGTTGGCAAGGGTGTACAATCTCAGAGCCTCTTTCTTCATACTTATTATTGATGAAGAAGCAGCATAAGTTTTGTCTATGCTTTTCAGCATTTCCTCATCATGAAGCCTTTGCTGCTGTTCTTCTTCAATCTTTACTCTCACTATTTCCATCTGTGAGGTGGGAGTGATGGGCATAGATTTGGCTTTAGGCAAAGTTAGGACTACGGAAAGAGGCAGCCTATCTTCTTCCTCATCATCCTCTTCTTCTTCTTCTTCTAGCCTCAACATCCTTCTCTTCTTCTTCTTGGATGCATCATCGGCTGTTGGTTTTGAGGGTAAAGGAGTTGGTTTAATGGGTTGTGGTAGTGGTGATTTTGAAGTGGTAGGTTTTGCAGGTTGTTCTAGCATTCTTGTAGTGAGTGAGGCTTTGGAGTGTTTTGCTAGTTCATTTCTGTTCCCAGCACCTGCTTCATTTAGTGCTTCAATCACTAATCCCTTAGTGTATGCTTCAGACGTACAGATCTTGGTGGTTATTGCCAAGATACTGTCCCTGGTCCATGACTTAATCTCTATCAATGATCTCCCAAGATACTTTGCAATGAATCTGATCATGATCTCCAGTCTTTCTCTTTCTAACACATCATAACTTGCCCATCTTGAGTTAATTTCTTCAACTTCAAGTCTTCTAATCTCTGAGTCAAGCTGTGCAGTATCGAACCCTTGTCTATACAGTTGATCAATAATGGAGTCCATAGATTTACTATGTGTAGCATCCGCCATTTTGATCATCTCATCAAGTTTGAGTTCTTTTTGGAGTTCTTTTTCTTTCTTTTCAATCTTCCTCTTCTTATATGTGATATGAAAGTCTTTGTGACTTTCACTCACTTGATCAGTGTCAGCTCCCTTCACATACTCTTCTTCCTTCTCAGTCTCCTTCACAACCTCCTCTTCCTTCTCAATCTCCTGTTCTTTCAGTATGCTCTTCCTTTTGCTTTCACTAACTGACTCTCCCCCTTTTTGGTTGCATTGGTTGCAAGGGTTTGAGTAGTAGAAAGCCTTGTGCTCACAATCTCCTCCACCAGGGGCTGTATGATTGAGGGAAAGCCTCTCATCCATGGTTTTGATCACAATGTCTGTGATCATTAGGGTGATGAGGTTAGGGATTTCTGGAAGATAGCAGCTGTTTGCTCAGAGGGGTTCTGTCCCTGAGAAGCAGTGCCAGAAGGTAGAGGCTGGTGGGTTGTAAGTTTTGATTGGCTGAGTGTTTAGGAGACCTTCAGGTGAAGGTGCCATCTGTGGGTGTATGGTGGTGTCAGATGGACTTGCTTCTTGAGAGAATTGGTCAAGTAGTCTTTGTAGTCTACTGACTTCTTCCTTAAGAATTGTGTTCTGGGCTAGAACATCATAAAGAAGCCCAGGTCATCATCAGCAGATGCTGAATCACCTGACCTCTTGCTTGTAGCAGGATGTACATGCCCTGGGTGTAGACCAGTTGTAGCTTGTGCCCCTTTTTCTTGGAACTGGGGACTTCCAGCCTCAGGACGATGTCCTTCATCAGCTGTTGCCTCTGATGAGGTCTTAGCAATGTTACCAGCCTCAGTCTGATCATGTGCTGATGTAGAAGAGGTGGCAGCCTCACCAGATATTCTGATCTCCTTATCTACACTAGGAGACAGAACATTTAAACCCCTGTGCTGTGGGTTGTCAGAAGCATGTTGATCCTCTTCCTCTATATCTGTGGTTTTCCCCTTTGGTGGTTGTTGGGGAGGAGGAGAGGCATGCAGCTGAGTCAGCACGTTTGCAATTATAAGTGTTGGACTTTGGGGGGCATTTTCATGGGGAGATAGGGTAAAATCAGTATGCACCTGGGAGAATGGTGCGTTTCAATGGCAATCTCCTCAAATGAGGAAGATTCAGATTTGTGGGTACCCCTTCTTTGGTTGCTTCAGGCTCCTTTTGAGAGGAATCCTGAGCGGCTGTGGCTGGTTGAGTCTCTGATACTACTGGGGGGTTTACACCAGCAAGTATATCCTGTCTTGGTGGTACAGGAGCATCTTCAGGGGACTCATCTCCCTGAATAGCTGTTTTGGTTCGTTTTGTTTTTGGTTTGGTGGGACTTTGGATTTTGTGGTGGTGGCTGTGGGTTCCAGCTGCGTGGGTTTGCGCAGCTTGGCAGCCATTTTGAGTGATTGGTCAGAGTTGTGCCGGGAGTATACTTCAGGCAATACAGCCATAGCAGGGACTCCCAGGCCAACAAGTCCCTCAGCTTGAAGCTGGTTTTCAATTATGGCCATTATGAACCGAGGAATATAATCCAACGGTTAGCAAGTTGTTTTTGGGCCATATCCTTGAGCTCTAAAAATAGTATTTCAAAAAATTTAAAGGTTGTTGCTCAAGGATGGAGTACAATACCTGTTGCCACCTTGTGGACATTTGATCCCATGATGAAGTCTTGGGGGCCAGGCAGACATTGACCATATGAAAGATGAGCCGTTCAGCATCCTGGAAATGTTTCTTCAATATGGTAGAGGCACTCAGGTTACCTTCGTATCCATGGTGGGCAAATGATAGATCTGTTGTGCCCTTTGGATAACTAGTCGGGAAAGTGGCATCATCCAGATTGAGGGTTTGGCGAAGAATGTCTGGAGTGATGACCACCTTTTGACTATTGACAAACGCTTGAAGAGACTCTGTGTCATTCTCCTCAGAGACAAGAGTGACGTTTGTCCAGAATTGGGCCAAGAGATTCGGCATATATGGTGGGGTTTAACAGAAAAGCTGTTTGTAAGGTGACTGGACCATTAAATCAATGGCGTTGTGAAACTTGGTCCAGTATGGCGATTTGGTAAGGTGAGCGACACAGTTGTGTCGTGGTTTTAGTTGCATGGTCGCCATGGATGAAGAGAGGTTACAGAGTTTTTGAACGTTAGGTTTGAGAGGAGAGGTGAGAAAACTCTGAAGGTGGGATAAGGTATTTATAGGGTAGGGTTATGAAACGGCTGAAGGTTTTGGTGTTAGTCATCATTCGTTGAAACTACTGATGACGTGGCATTAACTTTCAGAGGTTTGAAATGACTGACCGTATTGGTGTGATCATCAGTTATTATAAACAACTGAAGACTTGGTTTTAACCGTCAGACGTTGAAACAACTGAAGTCTTGATTTAGTCTTCAGTAGTTATAAAACTACTGAAGACAACTTTGACTTCAAGTGGTGAAACAACTGAGGACATGATGTTTGTCATCAGTAGTTTGAAACTACTGAAGACAGTGGTTTTGTCATCAGTTGTTGTAACAGCTGAAGACTTGGTGTTAGTCTTCAGTAGTTGTAAACTACTGAAGACATAGGTTTGGCTTCAGTTGTTTAGAACAGCAGTTGTAGAAACAACTGAAGAGAAATTACTCATCAGCTGTTTTCGTCAATTCATAGCTTTCAGCTGTTTCAGTCTGACCTCCACACTTATCAGACTTACATCTGAGTTTCAGAGGTTTCATTGGTCATCAGTACTTATCTGCATTTCTGACATCAGTAGTTGTAGCACATCAGCTGTTGTGATTCATCAGCTGTTGTAACTACATCAGCTGTTTTAACAAATAAAGTACTTCAGTACTTGTGAGGAATGTAGCCTTCAGTAGTTATAAAAACTACTGAGGGGAAAGGAACTCATCAGTACTTATATATGACATGGTTACCAATGATCATCAGTATTTATTACTGAGATCATCAGTAGTTGTCACTTATTCTAGCTGCAGCATACCAAGCCTTAACACCAGGTTGTGGAAAGTTGAACTATCCAAAGGCTTAGTAAAAATGTCTGCAAGCTCATCAGCACTAGGAACAAACTTTGGATCAATCAGACCTTTTTCAAAACAATCTCTAATAAAATGGTGTCTAATTTCAATATGTTTAGTCCTAGAGTGCTGGACAGGATTCTTGACAATACAAAGAGCTGAAGAGCTGTCCATTAACAATGGAGTCTTAGTCTCAGTTATGCCATAATCCAATAATTGGTTTTGAAGCCATAATACCCTGAGATGTACAACTTGCAGCAGCAATGACTCGGCTTCAGCAGTTGATGTAGCACTGAGGTTGTTTCTTACTCTGCCAAGAAATCAAACAGTTGCCTAGGAATTGACATCCACCAGAAGTTGATTTCCTGGTCAACTTACACCCTGCATAGTCACTGTCAGAAAAAGCAACTAATTTACCGAAGTCTAGTATAATACCATAAACCTAGAGATGGAGTGCCTTGCAGATATCTAAAGATCCTCTTGACTGCAATCAAATGAGACTCCTTAGGTGCAGCCTGAAATCTAGCACAAACACATGTAGCAAACAACATATCTGGTCTAGAAGCTGTTAAGTACATCAAGGACCCAATCATACATCTGTAAAGTGTTTCATCAACCTTTACCTTTCTGATCTGTATCCAGTTGTGTGGTGTTGCACATGGGAGTAGAACAGGGTTTACAATTTTGTAAATCAAATTTTTCCAAAAGATTTTTTGTGTATTTGGACTGATGAATGAAATTCCATCAGCCTTTTGTTTGATTGCAAACCCAGAAAGAATTGTAATTCCCCCATGGCACTCATTTCAAACTTTGTTGCATCAACTTTGTAAAGGCATCACACACTGTGGATCAGAAGATGCAAAAATAATATCATCTACATAAATTTGAACAAGTAGATTATGCTGCCCAGCTTTCTTAATGAATAAAGTTTTATCTATGGAACCTCTAGTAAAATATTTTCAAGAAGAAAGTTTGATAATGTCTCATACCAGGCTCTAGGAGCTTGTTTCAACCCATAAAGAGCCTTATCAAGCTTATACACCCAATTAGGATGCTTATTGTCCTCAAAACCCGGTGGTTGACATACATAAACCTCTTCTTTAATTTTCCCATACAAAAATGCACTTTTGACATCCATTTGAAAAACTTTAAGATTTTGATAAGCAGCATAAGCTAAAAACAATCTAATTGCTTCCAGTCTGGCTACAGGGGCAAAGGTTTCATCATAATCAATACCTTCTTCTTGTGCAAACCCCTGAACAACCAGTCTGGCCTTGTTCTTAACAATAAGCCCATTTTCATCAGTTTTGTTCCTAAACACCCATTTAGTGCCTATTGCACACTTACCTGGAGGTAGAGGAACCAGTTCCCACACTTGCTGTTTCTTGAACTGAAGAAGCTCAAGCTGCATGGCATCAACCCATCCATTATCCTTTAAAGCAATGTGATAATTCTTTGGCTCTTGCTGACTGATGAAGAGAGCATAGAAGCAGAAATTTGACAATTGACTTCTTGTTGATACTCCAGCAGTGATATCACCAATGATTTGAGACATAGGGTGATTCTTCAGATCTTGGTACACAATGAGATCAGTGCAAGTGTTTGTAGCAGGCTCAGCAGCAACAGATGGTGATGGTGAAGTATTTCCTTGAAACCAATCAGTAGATGGTAATTCAAAGGAAGTTGAAGTTGTAGAAATCTCATCAGCATTTGTTGTGGATTGTGCTGCTGGAGCTACAGGAACATCAGGTCTAGCTGAATCAGGCAGTTGATCACTAAACTTGAAGAGGTGAGTACTACTATCATCATCATCAGCACCAGCAGTACCACCAGGTGGTGAACTGTTGACAGGAGCAACAGCAGGAGTTTGATGAGGAACATATTGCAGTATGTCCAAATCAAATATCTCCACAGGGTTTTGTGGAATCTTGTCCTTTGGAGATTCATTAAACTTAACATGTAGAGTCTCTTCAACCATCTTTGTTCTACAGTTGAAGACTCTGTATGCTTTGCAAGTTGATGAATAACCAACAAAGTACCCTGCATCCACCTTAGAATCAAATTTTTGGAGTTGATCCCGTGTGTTGAGAATGAAACAAGGACATCCAAAAGCTCTGAAGAATGAAATTAGAGGGGCCAAATGATGAAGAACTTCATATGGAGTTTTCATCAACCTCTTATTTACTAGAGCTCTATTTTGTACATAGCAAGCTGTATTGATAGCTTCAGCCCAAAAAGTCAGCCAACATGGACCTTGCAGCTTCAATGAGGGTCCTGTTCTTTCTCTCCACTACTCCATTTTGTTCAGGAGTTCTTGGAATGCTAAAATGCCTCTTGATTCCCTTTGAGAGGTAGAACTCATCAAGTGTATTGTTTCTAAATTCTGTTCCATTATCACTTCTAATACACTTGACTGAGAGGGAATACTGCTTCTCAACATACAACACAAAGTTGATAATCTTCTGAGCTGCTTCATCCTTTGAATGCAAGAAGAAAGTCCATACAAATCTGGAGTAATCATCCACAATTACTAGACAGTATTTCTTCTTAGCCATACTCAGCACTCTCACAGGACCAAAGAGATCTATAGGCAAGGATGGCCTTTGAGATCTATTTTCTTAGAAAGATCTAAGGCATACACTCTTCCTGTCCTGTTGGCCTTAAGGAGAGTGTATTTATCCAACACCTTATCAATCAAACTTAGAACTTTGGATGACAGAATCCGGCAGTTCTGACTTGTGAAAAGAGCAACATGGCCTTTGTCACACATTTGACTGACACTCAAGAGGTTGTACTTGAGATTTTCCACATGGTTAACATCATCAAACTTTATTTCCCCATTGGAAACAAAGCCTTTGCCGATGATGTAACCCTTTGCATCATTGCCAAAAGACACAAACCCCTTCCTTCCTTGAGAGTAGTCATTAAGAAGTGATCTGTTTCCTGTCATATGCATGGATCCTCCACTGTCTACATACCAGATGCCTCTGTGGCATGTTGAAGAACCCTGCAGAACAAAACAAATTAGTTAGATTTTGAGACCCAAACCTTTTTGGTTTTGGGCTTGTTCACATCAACAGATGGTAGACTAACAGGTTTGTTGGAAATAACAGCCTGAGAGGAAGAAGATGATGAGTAAAAGGAATCCTTTGGCTTGGAACTCCTTTTCTGTGGTTTCAACATAGGAACATCTAATTGGTTGACTTTTCCAATAGATGTTGAACCATCATAACCAGCTGTGTCTGATTTTTGATAAAGCTTTCAGCTCTTCAGACACATTAGCACTGGAGTTTGATAAGTTCTTATGTTGCACCTTCTTCTTTTGAGCAATCTCAGCTGTTACCTGTTTAACCCCTTCCTTTTTGGATTTCTTTTTGGACTTAAGGGTTACAGGATTTGATGTTGCTGGTACAAATGTGGCTTCAAACTCATTTTTCATTTTAACCATTTTCTCTTTAATTTCCTCTTTATGTTTGAGTTTGGATCCTCTTTTGTACCAACAATCATCTGTAAGATGATTAAACAAACCACATACTTCACATGGTTTCTTTTTCATCTTATGTTGATCATCAACTAAAGAGGATGAAACTACTGAAGACTTGCTCTTCAGTACTTTGGAAGCATTATTTGCTTTCTTGACTTCCTCTTTAGTAGTCTTCAAACTCTTTCTACTGACAGTTTTCTTCTTTTCAGTGCTGACAGTAGTTGGAGTTTGAACTTCAGGTGTTAAATCTTGCTCTCCAGTCCTTTCAGGACTTTCAGAAATAACTCCTGAGTTGATCAACTCTTTGATCATGTGAGTGTCAGCAATTGAACCATCAACATCAGCTGATAGGTTCTGAGAGGGCTTAGTGCTGACTTCTACTTTTGATGATGCTCTATCAAAAAGTGAATCACATGATGAGGTGGATTGGTTATTGCTTTCTCCATCAGATTTCACTTTACTCTTGGAGCAAAATCTGTAGGAGGAGTTGTGTGATTATAACCAATGCCAAACTTCATATTAGAAGCTGATTGCTTACTAAGAAGCATTTCAAAACCTTTGCATGATTGTACCCATCGATCACACTCTACTTGGGTGACTGCAAGGGTTTCTTTGAGACTTCTCTGGTCTTCCAGAATAACCTCTAGCTTAGCCTTTTCATCATTTAATTGGCATTTAAGCTTATAAATCTCATCATTTTTACTATTAAGAGCAGACTCATACTCAGCTTGTCTTTTGGAAATGGTTTTCTCAAACTCAAGTTTTTGATTTATTAACGCTACATTTGCCTCTCTAATAGAGACAAAGGCAGCTATGCATGATTCAGAACATAACTTGGCTTTAGCCTCTGAAGATACCTGTGAAGATGATGCAGTTGAGCAGGAACCCTCAGTTGACTCCAGAGCCATAAGTGCCAGATTCCCAAAAGGACTATCACCACCATGTTGATCAGCACTTGTGAACAGTTGTTCATGACCAGACATGTCATCTGGCAAGCTGCTCCAGTCAACAACTTCAGGGGTGAAGAAGCTATGTTGTTGAGGTTGAGGAGGTTGATGAGATGGTTGAGGTTCTAGAAGTGCATGAGGTTGTGGTACCATAGGAGCTTGAACTTGACTGGTTTGTGGCATGTAATAACAAGGGTAAGGGTATGGCATTTGACCCTGAGGAACAAAATATGCAGGAGATTGTAGTTGAGAATGATGACTAGAATTGACAGGATGTTGCCCTTTGTTTTGTTGACTATTGCTAGGGAAAGTCACAAAAGGTGCAGAGGAATTAGATCCAGATGATCTACATTCTCTAGCAAAGTGTCCAAGCCTTTGGCATTTGTGACACCTCAACTTACTCTTGTCAAAACCAACTTTGGTTTTGCCAGAGAGTCCTGGGAACTTTCTTCCAGTCCTTTTGTAGAACTTCTGAGATCTGATATTTATCAAGGCCATTTGGCTCAAAATATCCATCTCTTCTAAGTCATCATCAGCAATCCCCTTGAGATCATCCATGATGAAGCATAGATTGTCATTATTACACCCAGTAAACTGACTATCAACACTCACAAATGCTGAATCAGAAATGTTTGAAGAGAAATTAATATGCTCATCATACTGGCATTCAGATGAAGCATATTCTGACTCATGACTAATCAGAGCAGTGTTGCCTGGTACAAAGTCTTCAGTGAGCTTACCAGATGAAGACAGTTTTCTTTTTGTTCTATCTCTCTCTCAAATGTGAGCAATTTCCCATGGAGTTGGGTGAGAGATAGTTTGTCCAAATTTGCACTGGAGCGTAGGACAATAGTATATGTGTCCCATCTCTCAGGCAGTGATCTGAGAAATCTGTTATTCATCTGGATATTAGTGTACTCATGTTTGACCATTTTTAATTTAGAGATCAAACAAGAGAACCGCTCAAACTGTTGAGTCAGTGTCTCACCCTTCCTATGAGAGAATGTCTCATATTGTTGGGCAAGGATCTCTCTATTATTTGCCAAGACCTCATCTGTTCCTTCAAATTGTTCTTTCAAAGCATTCCAGAGGTCATGGGCAGATTCATAATGCATTAGCCCAGAATAGATTTCATTGGGTAGTGCCATGGCCAGAATTCCATGGGCTTTTGCATCAATCTCAAACAGTTTCTTATCCTCATCTGAGTATTGATCCTTCCTCTTCGAAACCATTTGATTGGTTTCCGGGTTATTCACCATAGGCTTGTGTGGACCATGTACCACTGATGTCCAACAACCTGAGCTGTTAACAGACAGGTGATGGAGCATACGTCGTTGCCATATGTTATACTCATTCCTAACCAGCATTGGAGGCTTGGTTGAGGAACCAGTATTATGAGGATCATTGGAAGGAGTAGTCATTTTGGGTCCAAAAACAATTTTATTCAAGCTTTTAAAAGATTTTAGACAGACCACAACACACTCAATGAAAACCAAGAATAAGTCTCAGGATGAATGATTAAAAACACAGAAAAATCAATCTCTATAACCATTTCTTGCAAAAATGCTAATTCAATCAAACTTGGATTTTGAAGAGCAGTTTCAATGATCAATTATTAGATCGATCAATGATTAACCAGCTCTGATACCATTTGTTAGGATCAGCGATCACAAGTTTGATGTATTAGAGAGTAATGCAGCGGAATGAGATCAAGAATTAGACAAATTATAGCAAGAGTTTGATATTTGTAAACAAATACGAGAGAATATATTTCTGTGATAAGGAATGTTTCAATAATGCTCAATATTATTGCTCAATCATTCAAATATTACAATAAGGTTGACACTCCTTATATAGAGTGCAATCACTGCTGTAATCACGGGATAGTGACAACTAGCAGATCTAGTACAAAAATAACTAACACTTAACAAACTACTGAAATGTTCACAACTACTGAGAACATGTCAGAGTGCTAAGTATAAAACATGAAACTACTGAAAGGAAACTACTGAAACTACAACGACTGAAGAACAAACTCTTCAGCCGTTTTACAAAACTACTGAAAAGATAAAACATAAAACTACTGAAAAGTAAACCGTCACAACTACTGAAGAAGTCCTCTTCAGCTGTTATGACAACATCTGATATTTGGTCTTCAGCACTTGTGTCTTCAGACTTTGTCTTCAGCACTTGTCTTCAGACTTTGTCTTCAGTACTTGTCTTCAGACTTTGTCTTCAGCACTTGTGTCTTCAGACTTTGTCTTCAGGTGTTATCTTCAGCTGTTGTGGACTTCAGTAGTTGTTGTGACGTCTGTGGGACTTAAAGGTTTTTCTGATCCGGCTCATTGGTTCTTTTGGTCCAACAACTACAAATGGGGTAAAATTACTTATTTAAGATCAAAATGGTAACGTTATCGATGAAACACAAAACGTCATATACAAAAAATTGTTTAGACATTTATCAGAAAGTTTTGAGAGTATGAATGTACTTTTAATTGTATTTTCAAACTTTTAAAATAATGTTGTTAATTTTTCATAATGCTTATTCTGTAATCAATGTTAAATGGAAGTCTGATTGTTAAATTAAACGTGTATCATACGAGCTCTCATCTAGTATTCATATATAACTATGAATTAATGTTACATGCTACCAAATTAATTAACCTATATATTAATTTTGAAAGGAAATGAACAGTACTCCTGCTGCGTGGCGGTCTTCTATTTAAGACACGTACACCACCCATCACTGCATGTACAAAAGTGATAGGTTCAAATGGATCGATTTCTGATGATATTGTAATGCAATTATCAATTATAAGCACAAAGTAATCAAACAAACACAAATACTTCAAAAGATCATAGAGATTTCATTGATAGCAAATGCAAATGGATACAATGTACAGAGTGAATAAAAGAAAATTCTAACAATATTCGTCCCTGCAAAAATACATATAATATCCTATTTATACTATAAATGAAAACTAGGAATATTTCAAAAATAAAAATATAAAGACTAATGCTAATCATCAAAAAAAGCTCCAACAATACTCCCCCTAAGATTTGCATTCCATCTTCAGTCAAAAGAAATCTTGTGGGTCTTCTTTGATTGAGTACATCGGTTTTTCTTTATAAATCTCTAACTCCTTTAAAGCCTTCTCGATTGCTGACTTGAACTTTTCAGCTAAGATTCCTTGCTCTGGTTTTGATTCATTTGTATATCCATACCATCCATGACTTGTAATGTTTCTTTTGAAAGACCAGCAATATCAATGTTAGATAACACTCAATAGGATTAGAATAATCACTTGAATGAATCTCCAAAACTTCTTTGCTTGAAATCCTCATAAACAAATATTACTTATGTCTTTCTTCATAATGTTGGCATATGCTAGAGCTTTCCATAAAGAAATTCGCTCCATAGGAACATTCATTACTTTAATAATTGTCATGAAATACTTTCTATCATTTTTAGCTACTTCAGATGACACTCGATCAAACTTTTGATTTGACAAAAACGAGATATAACTCAGATGTAACAATTTCAGTTCAAACACTCCAAATAGACATATCAAGTCCTTTTCCTAGTCATCCAAGTTCCTTACAAGCATCAATTGAAACATGTCAGCATGATAAAACCATCTTAAAATTGGTTTGGAAGTTTGAGTCCCATCAATTACTTTCAGCCCAGGGTTTGTGACCTTATCAAAGTACTTGTCAATATAAGCTTCTAAATAACTTTCTTCTTCAGTTGAGCTTGATTCTCCTTTCTTTCTTCTCTTTAAAGATTGAAAGTACATCTTGTCCTCCTTATCACATCTTGTTTTCAAAAATAAAGCCATCCTTGAGATACCACGATCTAATAGCTTCACAAAATTTCTCCTCTTGAAGCTTTTGTGGGGTTAATCAAAGGCAACTTATGTAATTCTTTCAAGTCTTGAACATGCAAAGCTATAATACTGGAGTAAAAATGGTATACATCACATATAGCATTTACTCTTTTCATCAAAAATGCATCAAAGTCTTCATCATATTTCCAAGCCATTATCTTCACTTCTTTGGTAGTATCAGGCACAATCATAGCATTCAATAACTCTAAAATAGATTGTCCTGATTGTAACACATTTCGTACTATATCTCTAGCTGATCTTGCTTTATTCCACACCTGTTTCTTATCAATAGATACTTTGTATGCTTGTTTTTCTTTCTCAGGAAACATCTTTATCAATTCTTCTCTCGTGTCGTGACTTTTTCTCACCAATTCCATAGACTTGATCTCTTGTTCCTTTAAAATTCTTGTTCTTTTTATTATTTCCAAATACTGTGGATTATCCGTATCAAGCACAATCATCTTATTATTTTGTTTCTCTGTTTCTTGAAAACATCTTACTAAGTTTCTCAATGATGTTCCTTGCAACCTGTTTAATCACTTTCTTGGATAATTCGTTGATTGCAACCACAACCTTAAAGCAGTAATACTCATGTCTTCAAGATCAGGGTGGTGCAATTCAGAAGTAGGAATATCATCTATATTTATACATTCACTCATCGGTGTGCATTCTCCATGCTCTACACATATCTAATTAGGATTCACCGGAGCTGTTGACTCTGCTAACAGACACTTCTCATATTCCTCATTTATCTGAGACACAGTCAATCCATCCAAGAAAACACGGTTATATTTCTTTCTCACCAAGTAGTTATACTAATCCATCCAAGAAAACACGGTTATATTTCTTTCTCACCAAGTAGTTATACCTATCTTCAAAATCAATTGGTATATGTTCTTGTACATTTTGTATTGGAGACTCAGCAATCTCACAAACATCTTCTTCTTCTAACACCTCATCATACCAATCATCTGGGAAATCATAGTCAATATCATCTAAGGCTTCAATTTGTTTTTGAACATCGCCTTCATCAACACTCACCGATTCTTCTCTAGTTTTCAGTATCTTTGATGGTTCAGAAGATGATTCTATCACCACTTCATCAACTTTTATTTTTTCTTTATCTGTCTCAGATATCCTTTCAATCATATTCACTTGTGCTTTTAGTTCAGTTTCTTTTTCAGTTATCACCACCTCATGTTCTATCTCTTTCTTTTTTAGACTTTCTTTTAACTTTTCAACTTTATCATTCAATCTCTTTACTTTTTCTTCAAGTTCAACCATTAACATATCTTTCTTTATAGACTTAGCTTTTAACATTTCATTCTCTACTTGAAGCTTCTTAATCAATTCATCTTGCTCAGCATTCTTTTCTTTTAACTCATTGATAATTTCTTCATCATTAGATTCTTTAGTTTGCACAAATGCATCTTGAGTTTGTTTCAATAAAGATTCATCAACGATCACAATCTCTTGCTCTTCTTGAATTGGAGATTGCACAACAGGAGATATACTCTGAATAATTGGATCTGGTACAATTACATCAGGGTAATCAAATTCATAAGTATGTTGTTGCTCCAATACTTCATTTCCAATCTTATAAGTATCATCAATGTAAGGATTCCTATAAGTCTGATGCAGCCAAAATATTTAAAGTCTCTCTGCATGCATGCACTGAAGAAAAGAAGTAGAAATGCTTCGGAAGTTTTACACCATGCACTAGAAATATTCTAAGTGTAAAATCTTCCGAAGCCAAGACCAACATCTTCCGAAGCCAAAAGTAAAGTCTTCCGAAGCTTCAAAGACAAAGTCTTCCGAAGCCAAAAAGTGAAGACAGATTTCTTCCGAAGACTTTTAGAGACATGCTTTTATCTGATGTACTTTACCATAAAGCTGGACCACCTTTCCGCTGCAACTCTGTAAAGTCACCAACTTACATGAGTTGGTGAAAGTTTCATGCTTTTGGTAACTGTACATTGAGGTCTTGAGTTCATGCTTTCTACTTTATGTACTTTTATCCTTTTTGTAATATATTAGGATGTGAGCTATGGCATGTCATAGTCACTAGTCAAAAGGAAAATCTGTCTTTTGACTCTACATTTGATTTTGTAGTTGTCTAGTCAATTGTATGCAGCTGGCTTTCAAAGTATGGTCGGCTGTAGGATGTAGTATATGTATCTCAAGTACTTGTAACTTTCCTTTATGCTTTTTAACATTTGTAATAGAACTTGAGAAGCAATATATAACATTCTTGAAAACCAATTACTTGTGTTGTTTGCCATCTTGTTCTGTCTCATATTTACTTGTGTTCTTAGCATCTTTCACTAAAGTTAACCAGTTCCCTATTTGATCTGTTAAGTATTCTAAGCAACTCTCCTCATTGTGTTGTTGTGTTGTTGTGTTGTAAGTGCATACCATTCACCGGTCCTGCATTTGGTATCAGAGCATTTCAGGCTCTTGATATAAGATCTCACCATCTTAAGATCCCTCTCACACACAAAATACTTAACAACTCAAATGGCAGCTATTACCAAAGCTAATATGGAAACTGGAACTATGACAAAGTCTCCACTGATCGCTCCTGAAGACTTTGATACTTGGTGTCAAAGAATGGAAGGCTTCATCAAGTCTCAAGATTCTAGGATGTGGGACTCTGTTGTTGAAGGACCTTACATACCAAGCACCACTTCTGCTACTGGTGGTGGTATGATTCCTAAGGTTGTGGCTGGTTACTCTGAAGCAGACCAGAAGAGAATAGAGATTGATCAGAAAGCCATGACAGCCCTTCAAACTACTCTTCGAAACTCCATCTACAAAGGCTATAAGAAGTGCAAAACTGCCAAGCAACTATGGGAAGTATTGAAGCTGATGTATGAGGGGTCTACTGAAGCAATGGAGAACAAGAATGATCTCCTGAAGCAGCAGTTTGAAAACTTCACCTTTAAGGTAAGTGAAACCATGACTCAACAATACTTCAGGTATGTTGAGATTTTGGATACTCTAATGGATGTTGGAGTAACTCTTGAGAACAGGGACATTCTAAGGAAGTTTATGTCCTCTCTTCCTAGACAATGGACACATTATTGTGTGGTTATCAAGAGGACTGAGAACCTTAAGACTCTTACTCTTACAGAGTTGTATGGTATTCTTAGTGGCTACCAGATGGAGATGAACATGCAAAACTCATTTGGTAACTCCAGCAATCAACTGAGTTCAGCCCTCCATGTGGTTGAAAGGGAAAGCATTGAGCCACAACATCATCTTATATGCTACCCTGACAACTCACAAAAGGGCCCTTTCATCACCTTCCTAGAGACTCCACGGGAAAGCTACACTAAAGGATGTCCTTTCCAAGAGACAAGTTCTTCTCATGCCTTTGTCTCTGCTGATGAAACCTCAGGCAACTTTCTCTTCACCCTTGAAGATTTGGACTGTATCCATCCAGATGATCTGGAGTATATGGAGATAGTCCAGCAGATGGCTCTTCTCACTCACAGAGCCAAGAAGTTCTACAAGAGGACAGGGAGAAAGTTTCCAAGCAATACAGCCAGTGGAAAGTTTAGGCTGGATAAAAGCAAAGTAAAATGTTACAACTGTAACCAGATGGGACACTTTGCAAGAATGAGAAGCCAAAGCACAAACCAAACCAAACTACACTGAGAAAGCCCCCCCCCAGAATGAGAAGCCAAAGCAGCAAGCTACAGTTGAAGAAGGAGGCTTTGACTGGAGCTTTCAGGTAGAAGATGCGTCTCCAAACCAAACACTCATGGCAGACCACGATGAAGCCAAGGTATTGGAACATCTTTGTACTCCTGAATGCATTGCTAAAGTCAATAGATACAGGTCCTGTAATTTAGAAATGAGATATGATCTTGAGTCTTTAAATATCTTAAAAGCTGATTTTAAAAGAGCTGAAAATGATTATAAACTAAAGATAGAGGACTTAGAGAAAACCATTTCAACTCTTAAACATGAGCATACAAACTACCGGACTCAGATCAAAGACCTTATTATTAAATTAACTGAATGCCAGGCAGAGCTTGTAATCAGCAAAGCCAAGGCAGAAAAATGTGTTCTTGAAGAAGAGACCTTCAAGAACATAATATCCTCATCCATGCATGCAAAAGTTTGTTATCAAAATAAGTAGGGACTAGGATCTTGTGAGATAGCTTCTCCACACACAATCTTGTCTGTAAGATCTCCTAGGTGTGAAACTTGTGAAGATGAGCTTCCCCTCATAGATCGTGTGACTGAAGAGGATGAAGAGGAGATGGTGGAGAATGGCTCTGAGAAGAGTGAAGAAGAGCATTCTAAGAAGGGTCACCATCCCTATGAGGAGAGCAAAGCTGTTGGGATGACCAAGTCAAGAAGAAAGAACTTGATCAGGAAGGCCAAAAGAAAGTCCAAAAAGGCTTAAGAGATCAAGGCCACCTTAATTCTGCACAGAAACAAGTCTTCATCTCTACAGGATTTGAAGTGGTGAAGGCTGAAGACACCAACTTGAACTCCATCAACAAGAGTTTTGTTTCATGTCCAAATCATCCCATCATCAAGAAGAAGGCTAATCAGTTGTGTACCACTGCTGTACAACCTGAACCATCCAGCTCCAAAGGTAGTTCTATCCCCACAAGAACTGCCACAACATCTGCAAAGATGAAGTTGGAGAAGGAAAGTGATCAAGTTCAGCCTTGTTCACAAAGGAAAACTCCTAGAAGGAAGAAAAGGGACTGTGTTATGTGTGGGAATACTTCTCATCTTGCTAAGGATTGTGTTTACAATCCAAAGAGTACTCTTCACATGACCAAGAAAGAAACTTCTAAGAGTTTGGAAAAGAAGAAGCAAGCTTTGGAAGGAAAATCTGTTTCCTTCGGAAGCTCCAAAATGAAGAAGAAGACAAGTGAAAACTTGCCTTCGGAAGAAAATTTGGTCTCGAAAGAAAGAGAACTTCCGAAGCACTAAAGCCTGCTGCAGTGAAAGCAAGATCTTCCGAAGGTCCAGTCATCAAAACTTCCGAAGTCATCAAAACTTCTGAAGTATTGAAGGTCAAGTCTAAGCTTCCAAAGGTGGTGTGGAAGTCAAAGAAAGACCAAGTGGCTGAAAGTTTTTCATCAACATCAGCAAATGATCCTTCTAGTATGACTATTGGATCAATTACTGTTGCATTGTCTTCAACTTCTTTTGATGAGCCCAAGACCAATGAGGCTTGGGTTTCCAAATGTAACTAACCATCTCTTTTGTGCAGGAACAACTCAAGACAAACAGAAATATATGGATCATTGATAGTGGCTGTTCCAGGCACATGACAGGCAATAGGTCACTACTCTAAAAGTTTGAAAGAATTGATGGAGGACCAGTTGCTTTTGGAGGAGATGCAGGAGGTTACATTATAGAAAGGGGCAAGGTCACAAATGGTAAGCTCAACATTGAGAAGGTAAATTTGTCAAGGAGCTTGGGTACAATCTTCTGAGTGTATCCTAATTTTGTGATCAGATTCATAACATGCTCTTCACTGAGCATGAGTGCATTGTTCTCAGGCCCGGGGTGGTCATTTCTCATGAGCACATCCTGCTCGGAGCCCCGAGGAAAGGAAACATGTACAAGATGGACTTGCAAGAAACATCTCCCTCAGGAGAAGTTTCATGCTTTCTGTCTAAAGCAAATAATGATGAATCTTTCCTCTGGCATAAAAGAATGTGCCATGTAAACTTTAAAAACATGAATAAATTAATTAAGAATGATTTGGTAACTGGAATACCAAAGAAAGAGTTTACAAGTGATGACCACTGTGTTGCATGCCTGAAGGGGAAGCAACACAAGGTATCTCACAAGCCAAAAAAAAGAAATTTCATCATTAATCCCCTACACTTATTACATATGGATCTCTTTGGCCCCACCAGTATAATGAGTCTAGGAAGGACCTCTTATTGTTGGTGATCACAATGATTTTACAAGATTCACTTGGGTCTTCTTTCTTAGAACTAAGGATGAGACCCCTGAGATTCTAAAGAATTTCATCTTAAAGATTGAGAATCAATGTGATCACAAGGTCAAAACCATAAGATGTGATCAAGGAACTGAATTCAAGAATCAAATCCTTGATACATTTTGTGATGAAAAGGGTATTACAAGACAATATAGTGCTCCCAGGACTCCTCAGCAAAATGGTGTTGCTGAGAGGAGAAACAGGACACTAATTGAAGCTGCAAGAACTATGTTGTCTGACTCTAAACTGCCCATCACCTTCTGGGCAGAGGCAGTGAACACTGCTTGCTATGTGCAAAACAGAGTTTCAGTGGTTAAGACACATGTTAAGACTCCTTATGAACTTTGGCACAAGAGAAAACCTTTCATTGGTTTTCTCAGGTCATTTGGATGTCCTTGCACCATCTTGAATACCAAAGATCAAATTGCCAAGTTTGCTGAGAAATCAGATGATGGACACTTTATTGGATACTCTTCTCAAGCTAAAGCTTATAGAGTATACAATCTCAGAACTAGAGTAGTTGAGGAGTCAGCCAATGTGACTTTCAATGAGCACACTCCCAGTGTGAAAGGTTCTGGTCCGGATTGGCTATTTGATCTTGATTTAGTTACCAACTGTTTTAACAAATCTTGTGAGAATGTTTCAGGATCTACAGATATACTACCTACAGGTGATCCTGACCCAAGATTTGAGCTAAGAAGACCTTCAAGTTACACATCTTCAGCTCCAGTGGTAACTAATCCTGCAAATGAAGCTTCTACCAGCACATCAATGACAAATCCTGCTGATAGTTTTGAGGTGCCTTCAAATTCCAGCTTAGAGGCACAAAACTCAGAGGAGGAGCTTCAAATGTTGGAGAAAATGGTGGTGGTGAAAGTGATCAGGAATTTCTTGATGCTGATAACCACTTCATTGAAGACAACATCAATGATGTCACACACTCATTGGATCAAGTTAATCTTGATAAGTGTGCTGATATGGAGGATGAATCTTCCTTGCAGAATCAAAATTTAGATCTGTCTAAGCAACTTGCTGTGATCCCTCAGCTAAGGATCCACAAGTCTCATCCCACAAACATCATTGGAGATGTTGATTCAGGGGTGAGAACAAGAGGACAAACCCATGAAGCAAATGTTTGTCTTCACTCTTGTTTCTTGTCCCAGATAGAGCCAAAGAAAATTGATGAGGCTCTAAAGGATGGAAGTTGGGTTGAAGCTATGCAAGTAGAGCTGCTTCAATTCAAAAGGCAAAAGGTTTGGAATCTATGTCCTCTTCCTCAAGGGAAGACTACCATAGGAACCAAATGGGTTTTTAGGAATAAGAAGGATGATAGAGGACTTGTCATCAAGAACAAGGCAAGACTAGTTGTTTAAGGGTATACTCAAGAAGAAGGAATTGACTACACAGATGTTTTTGCTCCTGTAGCAAGACTTGAAGCTGTTAGAATATTCTTAGCTTTTGCTGCATCCAAGAACTTCAAGGTCTACCAACTTGATGTCAAGTGCGCTTTTCTCTATGGGGTGATTGATGAAGAGGTGTATGTCAGACAACCACCTGGGTTTGCAGATCCTGATCATTCTGATTATGTCTGCAGGCTTGATAAAGCTCTTTATGGGCTGCACCAAGCACCAAGGAAGTGGTATGAGACTCTATCTCAGTATCTCTGTCAACATGGCTACAAAAGGGGTACTATAGATGGAACTCTCTTCATCAAAGGAACAGGAAATGACATAATGCTAGTTCAAGTATATGTAGATGACATTATCTTTGGGTCAACTAATCCAAAGCTCTGCAAAGACTTTGAGAAGCTGATGAATGACAGGTTTGAAATGAGTGCCATGGGGGAACTCAATTTCTTTCTAGGAATTCAAGTGAAGCAAGTTGACAATGGCATCTTCATAAGTCAGTCAAAGTATGTACAAGACATACTTAAAAGGTTCAACATGACTGACTGTAAGGTTGCTAAGACACCATAGCCAGAAATCACTCCCTTGGACCTGATCTTGAGGGGGAGTGTGTTGATGAGCATCTCTATAAGGCAATGATTGGGTCTCTTATGTACCTCACAGCTAGCAGGCCAGATATCATGTTTGCTACATGCATATGTGCAAGATATCAAGCCAACCCCAAGATGTCACACCTGGTCACTGTAAAAAGAATTTTAAGATATCTCAAAGGTGCTCCATCACTTGGCCTTTGGTATCCAAAGAATTCTGACTTTAATCTGTATGCTTATACAGATAGTGACTATGGTGGTTGCAACATGACTGCAAAGTCTACATCAGGGGGATGTCAATTTCTTGGTGGAAGAGTAGTCTCATGGCAATGTAAGAAACAATCCTGTGTGTCTGCATCAACTGTTGAGGCTGAATACATTGCTGCTGCAAGCTGCTGTGCTCAAGTGCTTTGGATTCAAAATCAGATGCTGGACTATGGATTCAACTTTAAGGAGACTCCCATCCACATAGACAACAACAGTGCTATCTCAATCATAGAAATTCCTGTGCAGCACTCAAGGACAAAGCATATCCATATCAGGTATCATTTGATTAGAGATAATTTTGAAAGGGATTAATCAAACTAGTCAAAGTTAACACAAATGAACAATATGCTGATCTGTTCACCAAAGCTTTTAATGAGCAGAGATTTAAATATCTTGTATCAGCTATTGGGATGATTAACTTTGAATAGCTTTTCTTAAAACTTAATCATATTTATTTCTAAAACTTGTGTGTCCTAAGTTGTCTATATTATCACATTCATAAGCCCTTGTTTTCTTGGAAGAAAATCTTTTCAAAAGACATTTCTTAGATTTTTGAAAATTTTGATCTTTTTCTTTTCAGAAGATTTAAAATTACCTTCGAAAGAAATTTATGTCTTAGTAAACAAATAACTGCTTCAGTAATTTTACCTTCGGAAGAAACTTCTGAAATATCTTCCGAAACTTAAAATCAACTTAAGTACCCTGTATGTTTTCAAAGCACAAGTTTCTTCCGAAAGCAATTTACCTTTGGAAGTTTTTATTCTTCTTAGAATAAAAAACTCTGAGTGATAATTCTCTTTCGAAGCAAAATTCTCAAAAAACCTTTGAAATTTCTTTCGAAGCCTATTTGCCTTCGGAAGCTTTTTCTTCAGAACTTCCGAAGCAAATAACCTTCGGAAGATTTCTCGACTTCCAATAAAACTACTATTTGGGCAAAAGTAAACTACTTTTTAGAGGTGGGACCGACATCCGGATTTCAAAGTTTATCCTCTTTCATTAACTTTGTCTCAAATCCTTTTCACATAAATACCCAACGGTTCCCTCTTGTTTCACTATCTTCTTCAATTACACTATTCCTCAAACCTAAATTCTCCAAAACCGCCTTTGTTCTTCATCTTTCTTCATCCTTAAGCTTCTCAAATGGCCAACCTAAACCGCAGAAACAAGCCAGATTTCTCCATGCAACTTCAAAGGCAACACAACCAGGTTGCTCTGTTAAGCTCTGAGAAAGATGAAAGTTTCTCAGAGATTTTCCGTTTCTTAGCTCTATCAAACTACTTCACCTCCCTAACCATTGATCCTAATCTCTATGAGGATCATGTGCTTGAATTCTGGAAGACCTGCCAAGAGGTCATTATGGATGGGGAGAAGGCATTGTCTGCCATAGTGCAAGGAAGGACAATCTTCATCACTCTGGCCATCATCAACACTCACTTACAGCTGGATGATGAAGAAGGTACGTTGTCCTTCCCAAAGGAAGCTGTAAATCATTCCTTTGAGCAGATGAGCTATGAGTGAGATTTCTCTGTAAAGACATTCAGGAAAGGGAAGGTCTCATCCAAGTGGAAATACCTGCTTCATGTGGTTATCCACAGCTTGTCAAACAAGCATGGAGGGTGGGACCAGATTCCTGAGGATCTCTCCTTCATAGTACATGGAATGGTTCAAGGGGTCAAGTTCAGGTACTCTCAGTTTGTTTATACAAATTTGCTTGCTAACTTGGACTCCTTAGAGTATTATATGTTTCGTAGATATGTTTAACACATTCTCAACTATGAACTGGGCTCATAGTTGAGGGAAACAGATAATATTCTTAAATTCGGACAGATGAAGCCCGGCATCTTTAAAATTACGAAGAAGCCAACTGTAGGCTTCTCAGGGTAGAAACAGCCCTTGTCCCAAAAATATTAGAGCTCATTGCTTAAGGTGACAACCTAGCAACACAAGCTAGTGTTGAACCCAGACCTTCTACCTCCCAACCACCAAAAAGGACACAAATCACCCTCACCTACCAAAGAAAATCCAAATGAACCCTTGCTCAAGGTATTGAGTCTGTGCAGGCCCCCATATACTCACTCATACAGGAGGAAGTGGACACTAGAGCTCCCACTTCTCCTAAGGAGCAAACCACTCCCATCTCTTCAAGAATCAGTATGAGGTTCCTCATGCTCACCCTGATGAGCTCAAAAGCCAATCTGACTTAAGCCTTCACTCTGAGTCTCAACACTTAAGTGAACAACCTTCAAGGGATAGTTACCATCCCCAGCCTTTAGACTTAAATCAACCCATTCCCAACCTCTCATTCTATACTGATGAAGACTTAGGTTTCAGTAGGTACCATGAGTTTCTCTACTCTTCCCTACTCAAAGAGAGATGAGTACTTCTGAGTCTCCTTTGTCTAGCCCACATCAGTCACCCATCACAAAGGTGGATACTTCTTAACCTATTCAGGATATCCATATGGAAGAGGCTCTCACTTCTACAAGTGATTACATCATTAAGACCTCAACCATGGCAACTCAGCCCATTGACACTTCAACAGAGGCTATCGATGTGCAGAGGAAATCCATCAGCCAAGAATCTGAAGCTGGTGGTGAGAGAGAGGACCTTAGTCCAATCATCTCATCCCCCAATGATTCTTCTGATGAAGATGAGGGGAATCTGAGACTAAAGGTGCAAAAATTGTCAAAAACATGCTCCTATTTAGTCTCTAAGGTTAGCCACCTTGAATCTCAGGTGACTACCCTGCAAAATCGGACCAATGATCAGCAACTTGAGATATCTTATCTCAGGGAAAAACTAGATGGGAGACCTTTAGCGGAGCTCAACCAGGAACACAAGAACTTGTGAATGTGATTGACCTAACTCCTAGCTCACCTATGCAAGAGGGTGATGCTACCAAAAAGGGGGAGAAAGTCATTACAGTCACAGAACCTGGGAGTTCTTCAGGGAGTATGGACATTGAGGACTCACCATCCTCACTTGCAATTGTGCATACTCAGCAACTTCCTCAAGTTCACATTAATGTGGACATTATAGACTCTATCATTAGGAGTCTTTTTGTGGAAGGCATTCCAAGGGCTATGTCATCTCCACCTCAAGAAACTTCAAACTATATTATTGGGTGGAGGTATGATGCTGATAGAAGAGCCCTCATTCTTCATAGAGTTTAAGGGCAACAAGAAGTATTCAATTTTCAGACTTGAACTACTATGAAGGTCTTGACCTGATCAACATGCCATTTGTCAACCTAAGTCAATCAAGACAAGCTGACAGGTTAGCACTAAGGATTCAAGACAGAATTACTGAAGAGTTCAGCCTTAGAAGGTAACAAAGGCAATCAGGTAATGTCATTGGTCAACTGGATGTTGAGGCAGACCCAAGATTAGCTTCAAAGGGAAAACCTTGGCTGAAGGCCCAGTGATAGAACCTGAGAGCCCTGTCACACCAACATCTGCTTTAGAAATTCATTCCCTCAGTGAAACACCTGCTGATGAAGGTGTCTCACAACCTCTCTCTGACCAGAGCTTAGATGCTACACCAAGCAGTGAAGGCCAAAGCTCTCTCCACCTTGTGTCACAAAGGTCTGTGGGTGATAAAGGGAAAAGGATTCTAACTCTTGAGGAGATTGAGGAGGAGGAGGAGAGAGAGAGAGGAAGAGAAAGCTAAGGGGAAAAAGTTCCTCTGGGTCTTCAGGCTTTATGCAAGCTGCAATCAGGGCTGCCCCCAAACCAAACACTCAAGATGATGAGTTCAGGGCAGTCAGGATTACTTACCTGCAGACCAGGAACTATGACATAGATGAGATTATATCTCTCCCCTTAGAGCAATTAAATGAACTGGCTGACATGAAAGTGTCAAGAGAGATGAAGGAAGCAGAGGATGCAAACTACTTCTCCAATTCAAAGAGGAGAAGAGACTGAAAAGGTTATACAAGCATGTTCCAACTCTCTCCCCAGTTCAAGAAAGTCATGTGCAAGAGGCTGTGGCAGCTACACAAGAACCTCAGGTAGACAAGGAAACAGATAGGCAAAACATGATCAACTACCTGAGTGCCACAGGTCTCTACCAGGCATCTGCCCTTTTTCCCTTGTCCTTTGAGTACATTGAGTTTGAGTATCTCAAACAGCTTGAACTTCAAGTGCTCAAAGAACAAAAGGCAACAAAGAAAAAGATGAGGGAAGATGCTGCAAAGTCAAGAGCCATCATCCAAAAGAGTATGAAGAAATCTGCTGACAGACAAAGGATGATGATCTTCTTGAAGTTGTATGGATTCTCTGGAAGGAGACTTGGCCATGTGTCTCTATCCACAATGGATGAGCATATCAGGGTAATCAAGCAGAAGATCAAGAGTGGAGAGCTGATTGACTTACACTCCCCTCCAAGTCAAGTCCCACCTAAAGGGAGGTTAAGGTTGAACAACCTGAGACAACACAACCTGGACCTCCTGCTGAGCCTCAGCAAGCTTCATCTTCTAATCTACAACAAGGTCAAACTCCCTCTCCTTCTGAACCTGTGAGGGAGGAACACCCAACTGAGAAAGACAAGACTGATCAACAAGGTGCTGCAGACCAGTCTTCTCAGTTGAAGTCTTCTAAGAGGAAGAAGAGGATGGCTTCCAACCCAAAGTTAAAGAAGAAGAAGAAGCTCGAATCATCCACCTCTACACCTCAGCCTGAGTCAGATCAACCTGAGGAAGTGCATGAAGAGGCAGCCCAATCAACTCCAATTCAAGTGGCTCCTCTTGCAGCTGAGAGACCCATCTTATCCTGGACCTTCACAACTAATCCAGAAAGATGGCATGTGATCAGAGATCAAGGTGTTGATAATGTCTACACATGGCAAGACTTAATCAACTTACCTCTGCATGATCTCTCTGAGATGAGAAGATATTATGAGAGTCTGAGTGATCCTGACCATCTGATGAAGAAGGGTATGGTCATCATCATCCTAAAGACTACCAACATCTGAAGATCTTCTAAATGTTTTGGTAGCATCAGCCTAGGGGGAGTTTGTAAGGATTCCTATAAGTCTGATGCAGCCAAAACATCCAAAGTCTCTCTGCATGCATGCACTGAAGAACAGAAGTAGAAATGCTTCGGAAGTTTTACACCATGCACTAGAAATATTCTAAGTGTAAAATCTTCCGACGCCAAGACCAACATCTTCCGAAGCCAAAAGTGAAGTCTTTCGAAGCTTCAAAGACAAAGTCTTTCGAAGCCAAAAAGTGAAGACAGATTTCTTCCGAAGACTTTTAGAGACATGCTTTTATCTAATGTACTTTACCATAAAGCTGGACCACCTTTCCGCTGCAACTATATAAAGTCACCAACTTACATGAGTTGGTGAAAGGTCCATGCTTTTGGTAACTATACATTGAGGTCTTGAGTCCATGCTTTCTACTTTATGTACTTTTATCCTTTTTGTAATATATTAGAATGTGAGCGATGGCATGTCATAGTCACTAGTCAAAAGGCAAATCTGTCTTTTGACTCTACATTTGATTTTGTAGTTGTCTAGTCAATTGTATCCAGCTGGCTTTCAAAGTATGGCCGGTTGTAGGATGTAGTATATGTATCTCAAGTACTTGTAACTTTCCTTTATGCTTTGTAACATTTGGAATAGAACTTGAGAAGCAATATACAGCATTCTTGAAAACCAATTACTTGTGTTGTTTGCCATCTTGTTCTGTCTCATATTTACTTGTGTTCTTAGCATCTTTCACTAAAGTTAACCAGTTCCCTATTTGATCTGTTAAGTGTTCTAAGCAACTCTCCTCATTGTGTTGTTGTGTTGTAAGTGTATACCCTTCACCGGTCCTGCAATCAACACCAACATTTTCTTCTTCATTTACATCATTATTTACATTATCACCAGTTTTAAAATCCTCAGCATTTTCATTAATATTCTCTGATACAGTTTCTTCACTATCTATTTCTTGTTCTGTTTCCATAGCATTTCCTCCTGTATCAACACCATGATCATCATTATCATCATCATCATCACTGCTAGATGAACTTTCATCATTCTCATGTTCATTTTCATCATCATCCTCATCTTCTTCTACATCTTCCTCATCCATTTCTTGGATAACATCTTCAATCATCATTTGCATCAACAGGTTCATTTTCAATCAAATGAAAGTGATCTTAATTGATATCTACATCATCCCTTGCTACAGCCATCATACAATCAAACATAGGAATGTTTGGGGCTCCTGTAACAATAGCTAGTCTTTTATACACAGTTTCAAACATGTGTTCAAGATCCAATCTTTCTCCATTAAATCCATGAACATGGATATCAGGATATTCCTTATAAATAATCATCTGAAGGAACCTTGGATACTTCAAGTATTTATTCCTTAAACCTTTCTCTAAATTGAAGATAAATCTACTCATAATCCATTTGGCCATATTAAATCTTCTGTTGTAGCCACAACAACAATAGGATAAGCTATATCAACAGGGAAAGAATTCCAAGCAGCACTTCTCTTAGACATACAGTGTTGGAATATATAGCACAATAGCTTCTAGTGATTAATCACTCTAGCTCTGAAGAATTGCTTTTTGGGGAAGTTATCTGGATGACCCATTAACATGAATGTCTCTCTACACTCATTGAAAGTAAACTCAGACAAATCTTGAGCATCATTCTCACCCAGTCTAAGAGCATCTCTAATTGATTGCTCTGACACTTCAGTCATTCTTTGATCAGTAACAAAACCCCTTACAACCTTCTTTCTTTCATCATCTATTGCTATCTCAGCTGTTCTCCCAAACTTCTTAATCATCCTTGCATATATAGCAGGACGAGCACACATGGCATATACATATTTGGTTCTCAGCAAAAATCAGATCATCTCTTCATAACCAACATCATCTCTAGCATCTTCATTAAGAAATGTTGCCACATTATGCTTCGGTTCGAAGTTTAACTCTGCCATCTGTCAATCACAAAAGAAACAAGTATAAGTATAAGTATGAATGAATTACATTGATGTAAATCTCATTATGACTTATCAATTTTTGAACCAACAAAACTTAGAAAATTTTCTAAGTGTTTTATGCATACTTATATAGTATTGGCTATAGAATCAATTGACATTTTGAGATTAATATCAAGTATAACATAACAATATATGCACACTTGTTAATTTTTCAAATTTAATTTGGTAGTTTTTAAATTTTTAAAACTTGATCAATTTTTAATCAAAAGTTTCTAAGTGTTGCATACAATCTGTTAACAACAAAAACATATTCAAATTCAACTTTAAAAATTTAGAAACCACTAAGTCATTAACATCTTTTTAACAATCTGTATATTAAGAAGATTATGATGATTTACAATTTAAATTTGATCAAAAATTGCAATTTTTTGATTCATTTCTTTTTATTAATTTTTAACTGATGAACATCTAATCATCAAGAACACTTTGTGATGAATCGAGTTTTGATGATTCTAATCTGGTCGAAAACATGCATTAACAGCAAATTCATGTTCAATTTTGAACATTTTAACACATTTAACTCATAGATTCCAAATTTCTAAAACCCTTAGGGTTTGAACGCCCGAATAGCCTTCAACGCCTAATCACCATGATGTTTAGAATCAAAGATTTTACCTAAATATCACACTGATTTCTGATAATCAATCAATACTAAAAAATGAAGAGTGTCAGGTGAGAATGAGAGAACAGAGAGTTTAAGTGTAAATGAACGAGTGAAAATGAAAATTCTGTTAAGTGTTGAATTTATATAAGTGTAAAAACTCTTAGGCACATGACCACTGTGTAGGCGTATGACCACTGTTGAGACGCATAAGACTTAGGCGCATGAGCTCACTTGGTCAGATTTCATCAAAAGTCTTAGGCGCATGAGCACTGTTCAGGCGCATGGGCACTGTTTTAGGCGCATGAGCACTGTTCAGGTGCATGACTCAGCCTGAAATGCCTAACACTTGTACATTTTCATGAACCCTCAGTCCACATGAGAACTGTTTAGGCGCATGAACCTTTCAAGCGTCTACACTTGGACTATTTTCAACATAGGAAAGTCTGGTATTGTTCAGGCGCATGAGCTTGACTTGAAACACCCAACACTTAACCATTTTTTAGACACATGATAACTGTTTAGGCGCATGAGGTTGAACCAAACGCCCAACACTTGAATAAATTTCTAAAAATTCATCATACTCCTGAAATGGACTTTTGACCATTGTTCAGGCATATGAGATCCTTTCCATACGTCTAACACTTGGAATTTTCTCACATAATTCATCCAAACCCTAATTCTGAAAATTAGCACTGTTCCTCATGAAAATTTCAACCCTTGGTCAAATTTTGACTTTGATCACCAATCAAGCAAATTTTGACTTTTAACATTAAAAATCAAATTTTCACACAAATTTTATTTACTTTTTATTTTTCAAATAATTTCCGTCATTTTAGTCTCAAATTTTGAAGTTTTTCAAAAATACAAATGATCTCATTCTTTTATTTTTTTAATTGCAAGAAGCTTTTCTAATTTTCAACTAAAACCTTTTTAGGCTTATTTTTTTCATCATGTCAAACACATACATGCTTGTAAACTTTTAGCTTCATCCTTTTCATCCTTAAGACAAAAAACAAATTATGGATAGTCATAGACAATGATTAAATCCTTATCGGGTGTGTTCCAGGTCAGCGTTCCCGAAGTAGAGAAGACACTAGATCTAAGGACAGACATTGAGTACTTTGGTAAAAATATCGGCACACTTACTTTTTCAATTCTTGGATTGATTAAGGTTCGATTAGATATGACATTATGTAACCCACACATAGAGAGCCCGACTCTCATCAAGGTATGCAAGCAAGAACTTTTACTCAACTTAAAAACCTGACATATATGTATAACCAGATCTCATGTTTAGGTCAATGAGAGAATCATCATGGTTAAACCATTTGATAATCTCCAAGAAAACCACCATGGACAAACCATTAGGTAATCTCCAAATCCATTTCATAAAGAAATAGATAGAGATGATTCATAAAGAATCAGAGGGCATCCATTTTGGACTTTTGAAAGGATTGTGCACATTGGCATCTTTTGCATCAAGTGAAAATATCCAAGTCTGTAATGACTTACAATAGAGGATACCGCATCACTTCAAGTCTATGATGACTCATAACATAGAAGTGAACAGATGTTGTAAACAAATCTCATGGTTATTCATATCACCACCAGGTGTGAGGTTGTGACTTGACAAGCAATCAATCAGATAAGCCAACACTACTCATTAGTACTAAGATGGACATACACAAATGCATAATTGATTTAGTTTAATCACAAGAATTTACTTTTTCAGTATAGTTGCGTGAGTTTACCTGCACGTCATATTTGATCACGTCAGACTTTATTAACGAGTGAAGTATGTAACTGATTAAAACTGATGTACTATCATTTCTCACATATTGCAATGGTAGATTCAATCCTAAAGTAAGTAATGAAAAACTAAACTATACGTTTTTGTATTTTCATTTTATATTTTTTGTATTTGCTTTTTCTTTTTAGCACACACATACAATATATACAATCAGGCAGTCAACTTTGATAGTTTCTCTTTAAAGTTTCTTATTCAAAGAAGGGAGGGTTTTTTACATTTTAATGATTCAAAATCAGTTTTTAAACATGGTTAATGAGACCAATTGACTCGACCAAATACTCAAACCGTCCTGGTAAAAGGCTTTGGTAAAGAGGACATCCAACTGTTTTTCAATTGATATTTGAATTAAAATGATTAAACCTTTTTCAGAGTTATCTCTGAGAAAATGATATCGAATTTTGATATGCTTTGTTTTTGAATGTATGACAGGATTAGCTGTTATAAACAAGCAGCGGTGTTATCCATGTAAATAGGAGTTTTAAGAAAATTGAACCTGTAATCCGGCAATTGGTTTTGTAACCAAAGGATTTGAGAACATCCTGCTGATGCAGCTATGTACTCAGCTTCTATAGTTGAGACGGAGACATTTGTTTGTTTCTTAAATTGCCATGAGACTAATCTGGGACCCAAAAACTGACAACCTCCCGTCGTAGATTTACGATCTTGACAACATCCCCCATAATCACTATCAGTATATCCATGTAACTCAAAGTTTCCTTCATGAGGATACCATAACCCAAGAGTTGGTTTTCCTTTGAGATATCTGAATATGCGTCTGACAGCAATAAGATAAGATTCCTTTGGGTCTGATTGATACCTAGCATAGACACAAACATCATAGATTATATCAGGTCTAGATGCAGTAAGATACATCAAAGATCCAATCATAGATCTGTATAAAGTTTGGACAATTGATTTTCCTTTTGGACTAGGATCAATCTTGGTATTAACATCAGTTGGAGTTCTGATGGATTGGAAATCTTGTAGTTCAAACTTTTTCAAGAGCTTTTCAATGAATTTCTCTTGATTGATAAAAATTACATATGCAGATTGTGTCACTTGTAATCCAAGGAAAAAAATTATTTCTCCCATGGAACTCCTTTGGAAACGAGACTTTCAAATTCTGAGCACAATTTCTGACTTGTAAAACCGAATATGATATCATCCACATACACTTGAACACATAAGAGATCATCAACATCCTTATTTATGAATAAAGATGGATCAATTTTCCCTCTTGTGTATCCATGTTGGATCAAATGTTATGACAATGTATCATACCAAATTCTAGGAGCTTGATGTAGACCATACAAAGCTTTACTCAGCTTGTACACACGATGAGGGTATTCAGGATCTTCAAAACTTGAGGTTGTTTGACATACACATCATCTGTGATTGGTCCATACAAAAAGGCACCTTTGACGTCCATTTGGTACACCTTGAATTTCATATAAGAAGCATAAGCTAGAAAGACATGATGTCACACCCCCGCTAAAAGCGGAAACACGGGGATGTAACGAGACCGGGATCGTCATAACACATGGTAATGATAGAGAGCAATATAATAAATGATGACAAACGTGTCATGGCGACACCCGAAGACAAGGGGACTTGTGTCGTGTTTAGTCAATGTTCACGACAATATAGCCATAAGCATAACAGAATGAAGATACACATAATCACATAAGATGAAATTGTAAATATTAATTCCCACAACCCGGGAACAAGTTTCAAAAGTTGATAATTGTTTACAAGCGTTAACATTGTTCAAAAGATTGTTTATCAAAACATGTTAAGTCCCAAAAATGCATCCTAGGGTCTCCACTAAGGCAGCACACCTAGATTCCTGGACTTGTATGATCACCTGAAAAGATATGCTTAAAACGGTCAACATAATTGTTGGTGAGCTCGCAGGTTTATGTAATAAAAATGTAAGTGATGCTGTATAAGTAAGCATAATGGAATACCGTGAATACAATTATATACACAAGTAAATATCACATGACATGAGCTTTGCAACCAAACCTAGCGACGTACACAAAGAAATTGTCGGCATATATTCACCCAAGGGCCCGTTCCTGGCCACTGATGGTACCAACTAGTATACCATCGAACGAGGGTGGGGGTGTCAACCCAGTAGTACTACCAATACCTAACCGTCGGTTCCCACACTGGAATTAAATAGTTGCAAAGATAGAACCACACAGCAGACCCAAGCATGTATCAAATAGTACTTGCAACACAGTATCACGTTGATTCCTTGTATGTAAAATGTATGTAAGATGTACAGCATTGAAAATGTGTAAGCATACTTTTCCCCCAAGTTGTAAATGATTGAAATATTGTATAAATGTAAAAGGGGCCACGAAACTCACTTGTTAGGTGGTAAGTATGTATGAGCAATGTATCCCAAATGTTGAATGCAAATAAACAGTCAAACACCTATTGACAGTTATTGTAAAGCATTATTGATATGATATATATATATATATATAAGCGCGCAATAATGATGGGTCGGTTCGGGTCGTATCGGCTGGGTCGCGTATAACACATACAGACTGACACACGTACTAGATCTTATGTAGATCCAAGTACAAGACATTGTCGCCATTGATGATGATATTTAAGTAAAAGTCTCATTGTTATTGAAGAAGCATTGAATAAGTGTCAATAATTTTAAGTCAATTGATCGTTGTAAAGCGTTGGTTTAAATTTGTTTAAAATAGTATGTGTGCCCTTTTCGCGTTGACTTTAATCTTTGTGGCCGAACAATGGCTTATTATGTTAATGTTACCTCAACATCACACGTCATACTCACACCACGTACAAGGGATATCAAACACAACAATTTCAGTCGCATAACAAGGCCAGACGCACGACTCAACCTCCATTCGTACGAATCAACCCTCAATCGTGCGAATCAGCTTCATTCGTACGATTGAACCTCCATTCGTATGACTAGCATTCAGTCGTACCACACAACACCCAATCGCACGACTCAACCTCCATACGCACGAATCAACCTTCAGTCGTGCGAATTAGCTACTTTCGTACGATTGAACCTTCATTCGTGCGATTGGACTCCAGTCGTGCGAATCACGCACATTCATACATACTCAGTCGGTCACCTGACTCAATCGCACACAATCACTCAATCGCATGACTCAATCGCATACACTCATTCGCACACATGACTGAATCGCATACAGACACTCAGTCGCACGACATGCCTAGTCGCACAACTCAGTCGCGCGATTGACTCAAACGTATGATTCAGTCGCACGACCCACTCAATCACACGGCTCAATCGCATGGTTGACCCAGTCGCCTGATCTGCAGAATCGCAACTGTGGTCGGGTGGAGCAGCCCCCGAGCTGCTCTAAACACGGGTTTACACCCTAAGGACCTCCAGAAACACTCAACAAACATACACAAACATGAAACACAAGCAAGAAGACCTAACACGCACCCATACGACCTTGTGTGTTCGGGTTGAACCCGAACACCCGAAACCCTAGTTTTGGACAGCCGTGAAATGGCTAGAAAACGGACAACCAAAGACGACTACTGCTAGAAATGAGTAGTCTAAGTTGTAGATGGTGTCAAGACGAAGAAAACAAGACCTCTCGGGTTGGATTTGGTGCTAGAATGGTGATTTTGTGTGTGAAGAGGATGAAGATGAAGAAGATGGTGAAAATGGGCTTCTAGGGCTGGTAAGGGGGGTATTTATACCCAGCCCAAGTTTGCAAAATTACAAGTTTAGTCCCTGCACTTAACCCCCGAGTTTTCCCAAATTTGGTTCGGTTGAAAAACGACTTTATTAGATGTTTTATTATAATTGTAAAAGTACATTTAATGTTGTCATGACTTAAGAAATGGTTATATTAAAACATTTAATATATATATAAAATGATGTATTTGACGTTTTCAAAAATGAAAGTTTTAGAAGTCTTTTAAGGTTTACGTATGGTCATAACGAATACACACACAGCGATAATAATGCACACATGATATCCACATAAAGAGTCAAATAAGGATGAGGAATGACCGATCAAGGAATAGATAACGGACAATCACGTTAATGGACGGACCTTAAGGTGACTCACAGTATCCCCCAGTTGAGAGAATTTCGTCCCGAAATTCAGCTGGAGTTAGGTCCAAGAATGTCATCCTCGAAGAGATGTGGATATTTGAGTTTCATCTGATCTTCACGTTCCCATGTAAACTCTGGCCCTCGTTTTGAATTCCACCTTACGCGAACAATAGGTATCCTACTGCGCTTCAGTTGCTTGATCTTTCGATCCATGATCTCAATGGGTTCCTCCACAAAATGAAGCTTGTCGTCAATCTTGATTTCCTCGATTGGCACGTGAAGGGATTCATCGGCCAAACATTTCTTGAGGTTTGACACGTGAAAAGTATCATGCACACCGCTAAGCTCTTGTGGCAACCTTAACCGGTAAGCCACTGGACCGATCCTTTCAGTGATCTCAAATGGTCCAACGTATCTTGGGGCTAACTTCCCTTTCTTTCCGAATCGGACGACTCCTTTCCAAGGGGAGACTTTAAGTAATACACGATCCCCAACGTTGAATTCTAGAGGCTTCCGACGATTGTCGGCATAGCTCTTTTGGCGATCTCGTGCGGCTTTGAGTCGGTCTTTGATTTGAAAGATCTTGTCTGTTGTTTCTTGAATGATCTCTGGGCCTGTTAGTTGACTTTCACCAATTTCGGCCCAACAAATGGGAGATCTGCATTTCCTTCCATACAACGCTTCAAATGGAGCACATCCAATGCTTGTATGGTAGCTGTTGTTGTAGGAGAACTCAATCAACGGTAGATGAGCATCCCAACTACCACCAAAATCAATTACACACGCTCTCAACATGTCTTCTAGCATCTGTATAGTGCATTCACTTTGGCCATCTGTTTGTGGATGATAGGCGGTACTCATGTCTAACCGAGTGCCCATCGCTTTCTATAGCGTCTGCCAAAAACGTGAAGTGAATCTGCTATCACGGTCGGATATGATTGACACCGGCACTCCGTGCCGTGTCACGACCTCTTTGATGTACAATCTCGCCAACTTATCCATCTTGTAATCTTCTCGGATAGGCAAGAAATGTGCTGACTTCGTCATTCGATCAACAATGACCCATATCGAGTCATGACAGCTGCTTGTTCTAGGGAGTTTGGTAATGAAATCCATAGCTATGTTCTCCCATTTCCACTCGGGAATTTCAGGTTGCTGTAATAATCTCGATGGTTTCTGATGTTCAGCTTTGACTTTGGAACACGTCAAGCATCTGCTGACGTATAAGGCAATGTCTTTCTTCATGCCTGGCCACCAGTACAGATCCTTGAGATCGTGATACATCTTATCTGCACCAGGATGAATACAATATCGCGTCTTGTGGGCTTCATCCATGACTAAGGTACGAACACCTCCCCATTTGGGTACCCATATGCGATCCATGAAGTACTGAACACCGTCATCCTTGCGTATCATCTGTTTATCCAACCCTCGGAATTCTACTCCCGCAAGGTTCCCTTCTTTCAATGCCTCACTTTGTGCAATTTGGATCTGAGCTTTCAAGTTGGTTTGTATGGTCAATCCCAACGCTCGTGCACGTAGTGGTCTCACGCGTTCTTTGCGGCTCAAAGCATCAGCCACCACGTTAGCTTTCCCCGGATGATACCGGATTTCACAATCTTAGTCACTGAGTAGCTCTACCCAACGTCGTTGGTGCATATTAAGTTCCTTTTGATCCAGAATATGTTGAAGGCTCTTATGATCAGTGAAGATGATGCATTTGGTTCCATACAGGTAATGCCTCCAAATCTTGAGTGCAAATACTACGGCGCCCAACTCAAGATCATGAGTGGTGTAGTTCTTTTCGTGCACTTTAAGCTGTCGCGAGGCGTAGGCAATCACCTTATCCTTCTGCATCAGTACACATCCCAACCCTTGATGTGACGCATCGCAGTAAACCACAAAATCATCAGTTCCGTCTGGGAGAGACAATATAGGCGCGTTGCACAACTTCTCTTTCAACGTTTGGAATGCTTGTTCTTGTGCATATCCCCAATCAAACTTCTTGTCTTTCTGAGTAAGCAGGGTCAACGGTTGCGCAATCCTTGAGAAATTCGCGATGAAGCGACGATAATAATCGACCAATCCTAAGAATTGCCGTATCTCCGATGGCGTCTGGGGCGTATCCCATTTCTTCACCGCTTCGATCTTGCCGGGATCTACATGAATCCCGTCCTCATTAACCACATGACCCAAAAATTTTACTTCTCGCAACCAAAATTCACACTTTGAGAACTTGGCGAAAAGTTTCTCTTCCCGTAGTAGCTCCAGAATTGCCCGAAGGTGTTCTTTATGATCCTCTTTTGATCGGGAGTAGATAAGTATATCGTCTATGAATACGATCATGAACTTATCCAAGTAAGGTTTGCACACCCGATTCATTAGATCCATGAACACAGCTGGTGCGTTAGTCAACCCGAACGGCATGACCAAGAACTCATAGTGCCCATAACGAGTCCTGAACGCAGTCTTCGGTATGTCGTCCTCGAAAACCCTTAGCTGATGATAACCAGAACGAAGATCGATCTTTGAAAAATACGAAGCTCCTTGCAGCTGGTCAAATAAATCGTCGATCCTGGGGAGAGGATATCGGTTCTTCACCGTCAACTTGTTCAGTTCACGGTAATCGATGCACATGCGGAACGATCCGTCCTTCTTCTTGACAAATAGTACCGGCGCTCCCCACGGTGAGTGACTCGGTCGAATAAAACCCTTCTCCAGTAGTTCCTGTAACTGACTAGACAACTCTTGCATTTCGGATGGCGCTAGTCGATATGGCGTTTTTGCTACCGGTGTAGCTCCAGGAACCAACTCTATACGGAATTCCACCTGTCGTGGAGGAGGCAAACCAGAAAAGTCATCTGGAAATACTTCTGGGTAATCCCGTACCACTGGAATATCCACCAGTTTCCTTTCTTCGTCTTTCTTTTCAACCACATGAGCCAGAAAAGCGTAGCACTGCTTTCGTAAACTCTGGCGTGCCTTCATGCAGGAAATAAGCTTCAAGTTCTTACCCGGTCGTTCTCCCTGAACCTTGAGTACTTCCCCGTTTGGTATAGGGATACGTACTACTTTGTCTCGACAAACAATCTCTGCTCCATTTTGCGACAACCAATCCATACCCACAATCACATCAAAACTTCCTAGCTCGAAGGGTATCAAATCTATCTCAAATGTATGATCCTCCAGCATTAACGAACACTTCCTAATGATCTCATCGGCCTGAACAACTCTACCATTGGCCATTTCTACAGAGTAGCTAGTTTCTAGCCTACTAGGACTCAAATCAAGCAATTGCACAAACTCGGAAGATATAAAACTATTGTCTGCTCCAGTATCAAATAATATAGATGCGAAGTGATGATTGAGTAAGTGCGTACTCGTGACAACATTCGGGTCCTGACGAGCATCATTGGCTCCAATGACGAATGCACGTCCCCGAGCTGCATTCCCCTGAGTAGTCGGGCCTTGATTCCCAGCGATAGCCATCACCTGCTGCTGGTTGTTCCCCTGTTGACCCGGTGCCCGATTCAGCCTGGGACACATGTTTCTGTAATGATCAGGGCTCCCACACTCAAAGCAATCCCTTGCATTCCCGGTGGGGTTAACCGCGTTGACGGGTGCTACCAGATTCGGCGCAGTTCTGCAATCTCTCGCCAAATGACCCGGGCGCCTACAGTTAGCGCACACCCGGCACTGCGTCCCTGGGGGATGATGATAATTGCACTTGTCATATTTGGGGTGCGGCCCCACATACTCTCTCCTGGCCTGAGATACGACCACAAAATTCCTGGTCGGTTTAGACCTCTTCTCAAATTTTCCGGCACTCGACCGGCTCGACTCCCCAACATCCTTTCTCTTCTCGGCTCCTCTGCCCAAAACCCCAGTTCTAACCATCTCATCCGTCAAAGCGCCAGCTTTCAGAATTGCGCTCTGAATAGTAGGAGGAGCGGCTGCTGTAACCATCGCTCTAATTTGAGGCGCGAGTCCCCAAATGTACCTCTCGATCCTCTTTGATTCCGGCGTGACCAAGTGCGGAACCAACCTTGCCAACTCATGAAATCGATCAGTATAAGCTGCATGCCCTGCCCCCACCATAGCATGATTCCAGAACTCATGCTCCAATTTCTGCATCTCGTTGAGAGGGCAGTATTCCTCAGTGATCAAGGCCTTGAACTCATCCCATGACATCTGCATCGCAGATTCTCTTCCTCGAGCTTGAACCTGGGTGTTCCACCAGGTTAGAGCCTTACCCTGTAGTGAACAGGTGGCATACTTGATTCTTTGACTGTCGTGGCACTCACTAATGTCGATCACTGCCTACATCTTCTCCAGCCACCTGGTTAGGGCTATCGCCCCACCTTTCCCGTCGAATTCTCTTGGTTTACAAGCCACAAACTCCTTGTATGAACATCCCCGACGAGCATTAACCACTCCAGTCTCAATACCGGCAGTACCACCATTCCCGGTTTCCTGGTTGCTCTCGTTTCCGGTCGGGTTTCCGTTTCCCGTCTCAGTTTCGATCCCACCTTGGGCTCCATCATCGTTGCCACCATCCCCGTGAGGGTGGTGTTGTTGGAGTGCGTCGCTCACTTGGGCCACGATAGTAGGAATTAGTGCGGCCAATTGCTGAGCGATCAGGGCTGCCATGTCGGTGTTCCCTGTTCCTTGACTGTTACTGGCAGGAGCATCATTTGCTCTTGGTGCTCTGCCTCTGCCTCGGCCTCTGCCCCTTGGGGCTTCACTCCCGCCACTATTGCTACGGGTAACTCTTCGAGGCGGCATGTTCTAATCATAGAAAAGTAAACACATAAGCTTAAATCAATTGAAAGTGTATATCCATAACACTCATCATGTCCAGTATTTCATGTCAATATCACACTTATTGTCATCACACATCGCATGCAATTCGTGCAGTTCTCACACCATGAATTGATAATGTTTCAGTGATAATCCATCACAACAGTTGTAGGTCCATGTATACAATCACGTTTAGTCTAGCGGAGATTGTCTATTTACTTCCTCTTTCGAGGTTTCAGACAAGGCCTCCTCAGGTTTAATCTCTATGTCCAAGGTCAAGCGCAATAGCATGATCTGTGAAGATCTCTTCGGGTTTAATACCCGGATCTGATAAACTAACTCGGCGCGCAGAGGGAACGGAAGATTTAATAGAAGCATCCCCATAAAAAAGTGAGCACAAGGGCTCTCTCATAGGGTGGAAAGATCACATAACAAATAGATGAACAACCAAGCAGCGAGGAACACATACACGAGATATAATATGCATACAGAGTCCTAGCATGCAAATCTACATGAAGGTTCCTAGGTTATAGTCTAGGTCAAGCGTATTGCCTAATTCTCTATAACCAATGGCTCTGATACCAATCTGTCACACCCCCGCTAAAAGCGGAAACACGGGGATGTAACGAGACCGGGATCGTCATAAAACATGGTAATGATAGAGAGCAATATAATAAATGATGACAAACGTGTCATGGCGACACCCGACGACAAGGGGACTTGAGTCGTGTTTAGTCAATGTTCACGAAAACATAGCCATAAGCATAACAGAATGAAGATACACATAATCACATAAGATGAAATTGTAAATGTTAATTCCCACAACCCGGGAACAAGTTTTAAAAGTTGATAATTGTTTACAAGCGTTAACATTGTTCAAAAGATTGTTTATCAAAACATGTTAAGTCCCAAAAATGCATCCTAGGGTCTCCACTAAGGCAGCACACCTAGATTCCTGGACTTGTATGATCACCTGAAAAGATATGCTTAAAACGGTCAACATAATTGTTGGTGAGCTCGCAGGTTTATGTAATAAAAATGTAAGTGATGCTGTATAAGTAACCGTAATGGAATACCGTGAATACAGTTATATACACAAGTAAATATCACATGACATGAGCTTTGCAACCAAACCTAGCGACGTACACAAAGAAATTGTCGGCATATATTCACCCAAGGGCCCGTTCCTGGCCACTGATGGTACCAACTAGTATACCATCGAACGAGGGTGGGGGTGTCAACCCAGTAGTACTACCAATACCTAACCGTCGGTTCCCACACTGGAATAAAGATAGAACCACACAGCAGACCCAAGCATGTATCAAATAGTACTTGCAACATAGTATCACGTTGATTCCTTGTATGTAAAATGTATGTAAGATGTACAGCATTGAAAATGTGTAAGCATACTTTTCCCCCAAGTTGTAAATGATTGAAATATTGTATAAATGTAAAAGGGGCCACGAAACTCACTTGTTAGGTGGTAAGTATGTATGAGCAATGTATCCCAAATGTTGAATGCAAATAAACAATCAAACAACTATTGACAGTTATTGTAAAGCATTATTGATATGATATATATATAAGCGCGCAATAATGATGGGTCGGTTCGGGTCGTATCGGCTGGGTCGCGTATAACACATACAGACTGACACACGTACTAGATCTTATGTAGATCCAAGTACAAGACATTGTCGCCATTGATGATGATATTTAAGTAAAAGTCTCATTGTTATTGAAGAAGCATTGAATAAGTGTCAATAATTTTAAGTCAATTGATCGTTGTAAAGCGTTGGTTTAAATTTGTTTAAAATAGTATGTGTGCCCTTTTCGCGTTGACTTTAATCTTTGTGGCCGAACAATGGCTTATTATGTTAATGTTACCTCAACATCACACGTCATACTCACACCACGTACAAGGGATATCAAACACAACAATTTCAGTCGCATAACAAGGCCAGACGCACGACTCAACCTCCATTCGTACGAATCAACCCTCAATCGTGCGAATCAGCTTCATTCGTACGATTGAACCTCCATTCGTATGACTAGCATTCAGTCGTACCACACAACACCCAATCGCACGACTCAACCTCCATACGCACGAATCAACCTTCAGTCGTGCGAATTAGCTACTTTCGTACGATTGAACCTTCATTCGTGCGATTGGACTCCAGTCGTGCGAATCACGCACATTCGCACATACTCAGTCGGTCACCTGACTCAATCG